>NW_021662286.1:6969592-7313798 GCF_001188975.3 Bactrocera oleae | reverse complement strand
ACACACATATGCTCAAACACTATGTTATAAATACTGTTACATGCCGCAAGTGTACAAGCCACCAGCCTACCGGTGTGTGCCGCAATTTTTCTACGCTTCCGCGCGTTGACTGCTGCGGCAGCTTTGCTGCTCGTAAATGTTTGATTCATGCGACAGACTCATGAATTTTCAGCCATTGCTATTTTTTTCGTATTTTTACAACAACCTTAATGCTCGCACATGTATTATGTTACAGTGTATATGTGCGTCTAGAAAAAGTTACGCCACTGCACTTTTGCACATTTTCCAGTTGGAAAATTTGCATTTATCGAACATATGCTGAAATGCCGGCAAAATTGTAATAACGAAAAAAAAACGCAAACCCAAAAAATTAAAAAAGAATACAAAAAAAAATCTGAAATGACATAAAAATTAAAATATAAAAGCCCTTACTTAGTAATAAAATAAAAATGGCTATAAAATAGCTTATGTTTTTCGCATTTTCACAGCATTGCATATCGCTGCGCTGCCAAAACTCTGCCAACGAAAATTTGTATTTTGTCTGCATTCTTGCGTAATAAATTATGCAAAAGGAATTATTTCGAGTGATTATTTCTGTGCTGGCGCGCACAAAGCAATTTTTGCTACTACAACGAGACATATTATCGATAAATATGGATTGTGTCTCCATATGATACATACATGCTTTAGTGCACATGGCTTATGCGTAACATTTAGATAATATAATGAAAAATATGTTTCAGAAAAAAAAAATTAAAAGTGAATGTAATGGTATAATTTTTAAATGCCAAATATTAAGAAAAAAAGCATATGACACATATTTTACAATAAGTGATGAGATTCTCTGCTAGTCTCTCACTGCCAATGTAATAATTCTAAGAAGATCTCTTTCACTTTTTTTATATTTACGTAGTTTTATATTTAGGTGGTTTAAAGAGGCGGTCTTATATGAGAAACTGCACCATCCATACTAAAAACAAATATGAAAGATTAGAATTAGAACTAAAATTATGATATATGCAGTAGAAAGGTTTGTTTAATTCAAAACTAAAACTACATAATGTTCGTAGTAAGGGTTTAACTGTCTCGATAAACGACGCCGG
This sequence comes from Bactrocera oleae, assembly GCF_001188975.3. NCBI lineage: Eukaryota > Metazoa > Arthropoda > Insecta > Diptera > Tephritidae > Bactrocera > Bactrocera oleae. Next base: position 7,312,695 of record NW_021662286.1, on the reverse strand, counting down.
CAAAGAAAGTAAAGAACTGCATTCAGGAGTTTCACTAAGAATAATATTCATACGACTAGTAAGCGTAAGTAGATTTGAAGTTTTAAGGAGTTAGAGGAAGTCAGAATTTTCAAAAGATTTTTCGTTTTCTTAAAAAATATATCTGGAAATATTCTTTGAAAATTTCAAGTAAAGGCGCCATATACTTTTCGAGTATTCGATAATTAGTAAAGGGTTCACGTCGCACTGAAAGCTTCATGCAAAGTTTGAAATGCGTTTTTGCAAACTATGTTTTTTGAACTGGTGCCCACTGTACTCGAAAACCACCTGGTAGATTTTAATGGAATTACACTGCTTTTCGAGAACATGAAACTTTTTACATCAGCAAAAACTAATCGATGTAGATAAGGAGTTATATATATTATATTAATGACCACTTACACTAGCACTAAATATATGGACACGAGAGCCTATGACTGACTTGTTTATTACAGACGGGTATTTTACAGAGCTTCCGGAAAGTCATTATAAGGATAGAAATAAGATTATTGAGGATCATTGAAATAAGTGTATTAAAGTTAAAGCTATATTGAATAAACAAATATATTTCGTACCCAAAACAGTATTTTTCATTTCACTTTTACCAACCTGTGTACTGAATCTATCGGTCGATATTATGAAATCTTAATGAAATTCCGAAAGAATCTCTTTGTAATAATAGTGTATCTTCTTGCCCTTGATTGTAAATAATCCCTTGATTGTAAAAATCGCATACAATATTTCTTACTTTTATTCAAAATATATACCAAAATCTAGTTTATTACTTAATCTTGGAAACTTTCGTTGTAGATTTACGTGAGTACCTGCCGGCGGCGGCCTTACCTCACGGTGCTCAAAAACACAACGTATCAATACAATGCTTGATCAGCGCCCCAAACAATACGACTTTTTGCAAGTATTTATTTGGATACCAGTGGCAGTGGTCTGGGTCCACACTACCATCTTGGTGTGATTCGAGGCCGACCTAAAACCTCTTCCGTTTTCGGGTACGGCACTCAGTTACTTGTGTAACTTCTTTTTCGAACTGAAAATTCAGTTCTTCCAGCATTTAGGTTTAAACCACAGCCACCACGATACTCCCAAAGGGCCGAACCCAATGAGCAGATTGAACAGAAGTCCAAGGGCTTTCTGCTTCCGCGTGGTACCGAAAGTCTCCGGTCAGACAGCGTAGCCTAAACTACTGCCAGTTGAGCTCCCATTACTCAAATGACTGGTGACATTTGTCGCTTGAACTTCAAATGTCTTTTTATTAGCTTTTTCATTTAAAGTGTTCTAATATCAGTTCAAGCTGAGTATTATAGCACTATCACTCCACATACTATGCTGATATTACTGTGCAAAGAATATAATAACAGTCATAGTGCATATTGGCTTTTAGTCGCTTTTTACGACAGGCATGCCTTGCCGCGGGCATATTCTATCCCCTGCCCGCAGGGGTACTTAATCTTGGAAAGTATAAATGTTCGTTTATACATGAACTTACCCTTCTTACTTGTTTGTATCTCTATTTTATAAACAATAACAAAAACTTCTGTTTCCTCACAAAATCTGGACAAAAATTTTCCTGATGGCGCCAACAAAATTAATTTAAAAAAGAAGCTTTCATGTGACACTAAATTATCTATTAATAAACTAATTGTTTTTTGCCTGATTGATTTTAGATGAATCTTCACGGTTTAGTGATGATCACTGCAAGGAGCTTCGGTTTGAATTCCATCAACATAAACGGCCATCACTGTTAAAACTACTAAGCGATTTTTTTTTTAAATTTCTGTCAAGTCTAGTCGAAATCTTGTTTAATAATGCTAAGTTTTTACTTTTACAAAATATATTTACTGGCAAAAAATAAAATTTATTGTTGTAATTATTTCATGCCTCTATACAGCCTTCTACAGACTATACATACCCCTTAATTGACTAGTGTATGGATGAAGACTTTATCTGGAACCCATTGGTAATACTCTAAGTATAAACGAAAGTAAACATTGCTTTTGAACGAACTCTAATGGTCAGAATGGATTTGGTAACTAGGTTCCATACCACAGAGGCATATTCTAACATAAGCGGAAACAAACCCAAAAGAGCTTTCGTAATAGACGGAATTCTACAGTATTCGACCAACGTTAAACGAAACTAAGAAAACATTTAGCTTTAAATGCCATGGTATTTAACATGAAGACGAAAATCATCATAGCAACTTCCAAATGAACAAACTTAAATATTTGTTCGGGACTATAATTTACTTTACAATCAAACTCGCTAAGTCTGAAATACTTCATTACTGTTATATTCACATCATATCTGAACATACATCAAAATGGCACAATTTATTTCTTAATTTTCTTAGCAATTAGCTGCCAATGGCCTTTTATAATGTGTCACCAGTTGCCTCTTTATTTTGTGAAAGCTTTTTTTGGATAAGCTTTACCTTTCTCTTTGTAAAATCTTAGAAGCTGATATTTGCATCTCTCCTATGAAGTTGAGCTATGAGGTGAATATAGATAATAAGTGGCTGGTTAAGCGCACTGATTACTATTGTTTCTTTAAGTCTTTGCTCAACTTCATATCAACCTCTAATCTCAATCGCTAATTAAGCCCTAATTAGCAAGCGTAATAAAAACTGTAAGTCTAAAACCAATATTCTTGTTATTCTCACTTTAAAATTAAAGAAGTCCTCCAAAATATTCCAAAATTGTTACTAATTAGTAATGCTTGCTCTGCACCACTTCCTTCCTGTCGCATTTGCACCTATTGTCCTTTTAACGCAAGTATTCTTCAGTAGACTTCTACGAACTAATACAATCGATTTGCTGCCTTATTGGTCTTGTCTTTCAATCCATTCATTCGCTGCATTCTGCTAACTAATTTTGCTGGTTTGTTGTTATTGTAAGGATACGCTGCTCAAATGAACAGGAAACTAACTTTATCCTTGTCCACTTATTGTCGGTATTGAATTCGTGAATTCGGATAATGATGTGCTTGTTATCAACTTAATCTGCTGACTCTGCTTTAATCCAAACAACCATGTGTGATAATGGGAAAGTGGGAAGGAGCTGCTTGCTCTCTGAGCGACGAACATTGCTTTATTTATGGACGTAATTGTTGTTAGAGAGAGTGAGAGGAAGAGATTAGGGCAATTTAAAGAATTTTATTTAGTTTTGAAAAGTGGATTTTATTGTCGTAGTAATTGACAACTCTAAATTTAGGAAATAGTTAAATAGTTACCAATAATAATTCCATTGAATACTCGTTGAAAGTTACGATAGGATTGTGGAGTACTACCAAGAGAAGATCACTTAACGATGTCACAAACCATTTCGAAGTGGCCTTAGCGAGGTCATCAAGCCTTTTCGAAAGTCAATCAAAAACAATGCTTATTAGCAAGGTCTCAACCTATTTTGCATTTAATTACTTTTAGCGAAGTCGAAACCTTTTTCCATTGTTTTATGACAACATTTCAGTATCTCATCAGTAATTCCGCTTTGTAAATATTTCTGTAAGTAGAACTCAACCAAGTACCGCCGTTTTAAGTCAGGTACGTTTTCATCCGCTTAGAGCAAATACGAACACAAAGCATACTTTCAAAAAAAAAATAACAGACAATTTCCTCAAATTTTTTGCATTACTCTAACTTTTTGTTCATTGCACATAAACTCCAAAACGCAAGGTTAGGCATTGTAACCTACTTATTATAGACACAGATAGACAAACAGACATTCTACTCTGGAGAAAAATAAGAATCTCGATCGCGTCAATAAGTACTCTTCCGATGTTGACCTCATTGTCTGAGGAGTGAGAGTGAAGATAGTGTCACAGAAACCGTAAATAACGATTTCTTGTCTAAATTCTCAAGACCTTACAATCAAATATTTGTATATGACTAAGAGTGGAGGAATTCCATAAATCTCGAAGTTGGTTGGCAAAAACACACTTCGCTTAATTTGAGCAACAAACGAACGGAAGCTTTGGATAAACTTTAGTGTCCTTTGAATAAGCGTTGTCTTGCATGTAATAAAATACATACCTCGCTAACTGTCAAATTTAAGACGGCACTTCAATACAAGTGTTTTGTGGAACCTTTTTCGAACAACGTTCAAATAGTTAGGTCCAAGAATATTCCAATTTTGTATGTCCTAAGAGTGTTATCTATTCTTATCACTTTCTACCCAAACGGGTTTGAACAAAGGACACTCACATAATTAGATTTCGATATTGAACAAGTAGATGGGTTTCTCCTATCACCAGCCAACCACCAAGTTTAAGTAAGTTTTTCTAATTTTTAAATAGTTTTCAAACTATTTGAGAGCTTACGTAAACAAAGCCCAACCTTCCAAATATATTTCCGAAAAGATGAAATCTCACGTAAAGATCTATCGGCTAATTGAATCTTCCTAATTAAAATATCACCACGAATGCTGACATAACTATAAACAAATATGCCAAACTTCATCAGCAACTAACCAACACAGCTGTCAATTTAATGCCAAATTTGCGAAATATAAAATGTGCAGTCCAAAAGTTACCGCTATGTATAAAGAGAAAAGGGTTAGGACAGCAACGTGTATAGATATTTTCCGACATTGGCATTAACCAGCGGTTGCTTCATCGCTTCGGTCTCTCTCTTGCGATAATTTGCTTAACAGCGTAAAATCAGCGATCAAAGTGACAATTTCCATTAAATTTTCTAAATTTCTGCCAACAACAGAGTTGCCAAATGCGCGCAATAAGAGCAAACAGCAAATGACAGTGTATATAGACATATGAACGAGAACGTATAAAGATCACACATAAAAAACCGATATTAAGGGTTGCTTGTGGGGAGTGAGGATTTGAAAAGTTTGCGTTGAACGCAAAAAAAAACTCTTTCTGTCTCCAACTACCGGAAAACGAACTTAAATCGCAAGACGAGCGGGTATTGGGAGGTGTGTGTACAATTGGAGGCACTCATATGCTGAAAATGTATGCAAGTTTAAAGCTGTGTGTGTGCGTGTGTGTTTGCCACTGTTTGTGTGCATTTGACACTGTCATGAAGTGACAAAGTTTGTATTTGTGAATTAATGGTTTGGAAATTCGTTTGTGAATGACCCCTTTTGCATACAATATGTACAGCAGGCGCGAGCCTATAATTGTACAGGAATTTAAAGGCATGCCCTCTAGAAAATTCGCACGATGGTAGTCAGATGTGACACCACTGAAATCTAGAGATGAATTTCTCCGCGCTTTTTAAACGATTTGTAAAGAATTATATCAATATTTCAGACAGAGCCTTAATAATTTACTGCTTATGACCAGACATTTTCTCGGCCAACCTGGTAGCTAAATAAACTGAGTTTTTTATTTCACATTATATTATTATCTTCGATCTTTACGTTAAGCGAACTAGTCATTCAATTTTTGACATATCGATCTGAAATTTTTTACTCATCCTTACTTCTTAAGGGGTTACATGGGTTTCGTCGAGCAAAAAACGCCCTATTTTCAAACATTTTTTTTTCATATAAAAAATTAAATATTTTATTGAAACTTTTTATTATTTATTTTGATTTTAAATAGGTATTGGATAGAGAAAAAATAAATAAAGTGAAAATTGTATTTTTGGCAAACGTTTAAAAAAAAAAGCAAATTTTGGTGAAATTGGATAGGGTTATATGGTTTGGATAGGGTTTTATATATATAAATGATCAGGATGAAGAGACGAGTTGAAATCCGTCCGTGCAAGCTCTAACTTGAGTAAAAATTGAGATATCTTTATGAAACTTGGTAGACATATTTCTTGGTACCGTGAGACGGTTGGTATTGCAGATGGGCGTAATCGGACCACTGCCACGCCCACAAAACGCCATTAATCAAAAAACGCAAGAGTACATGTGAAAATAGTTGAAATCGGTTGAGCAGATCTCAAGATATGGGTTTTCACCTCAAAGTGGGCTGTGCCACGCCCACTGACTAATTTTTAACGCGGTTCCTATAAAGTCATCTCATACCATCCCAGAGATAAAATTTAATGACTCTGGCGTGTTTAGTGCTTGATTTATCGGACTTTTAGTAGTTTTTAACAGTACCGTTATATGGGGAGTGGGCGGAGTTGCCACCCGATTTCAACTATTTTCACACCGTCAATAGATGTTAAAAACATTTGCTTCCAGTGAATTTTGTTATTATAGCATTAGCGGTTTAGGAGATATGCACATTAAACCTATTAGAGGCGGGACCACGCCCAAATAAAAAAAAAACATCTAACTGCAGATGCCCCTCCCTAATGTGATCCTGTGTACCAAATAACAGTCTTGTATCTTATTGCGGAGCTTAGTTATGGCAAGTTATTTGTTTTTGATTAATGGCGTTTTGTGGGCGTGGCAGTGGTCCGATTACGCCCATCTGCAATACCAACCGTCTCACGGTACCATGAAACATGTCTGCCAAGTTTCATAAAGATATCTCAATTTTTACTCAAGTTAGAGCTTGCACGGACGGACGGACAGACGGACGGACGGACAGACGGACGGACAGACGGACGGACGGACAGAGAGTCACCCGGATTTCAACTCGTCTCTCCATCCTGGTCATTTATATATATATAACCCTATATCTAACTCGATTAGTTTTAGGTGATACAAACAACCGTTAGGTGAACAAAACTATTATACTCTGTAGCAACAGGTTGCGAGAGTATAATAAAACTAATTGTTTGTTGTCTGATTGATTTTAGATGAATCTTCACGGTTTAGTGATGATCACTGCAAGGAGCTTCAGTTTGAATTCCATCAACATAAACGGCCATCACTGTTAAAACTACTAAGCGATTTTTTTTTAAATTTCTGTCAAGTCTAGTCGAAACCTTGTTTAATAATGCTAAGTTTTTACTTTTACAAAATGAAATAATTTACTGGCAAAAAAAATAAAATTTATTGTTGTAATTATTTCATGCCTCTGACTATACATAACCCCTTAATTGACTAGTGTATGGATGAAGACTTTATCTGGAACCCCATTGGTAATACTCTAAGTATATACGAAAAGTAAACATTGCTTTTTGAACGAACTCTAATGGTCAGAATGGATTTGGTAACTAAGGTTCCATACCACAGAGGCATATTTCAACATAAGCCGAAACAAAACCAAAAGAGCTTTCTTTCCGTCTGTTACGGAATTCTACAGTATTTCGACCAACGTGTAACGAAACTAAGAGAACATTTAGCTTTAAATGCCATGGTATTTAACATGAAGACGAAAATCATCATAGCAACTTCCAAATGAACAAAGTTAAATACTTGTTCTGGACTATAATTATTATCTCTACAATCAAACTGACTAAGTCTGAAATACTTCATTACTGTTATATCTCACATCATATCTCAACACACATCAAAATGGCACAATTTATTTCTTAATTTTCTCAGCAATTAGCTGCCAATGGCCTTTTATATTGTGTCACCAGTTGCCTCTTTATTTTTGGATACCTTTCGTTTTGGACATATTTTAGAAGCTGATATTTGCACTCTCCCTATGAAGTTGAGCTATGAGGTGGCTGGTTAAGCGCACTGATTACTATTGTTTCTTTAAGACTTTGCTCAACTTCATATCAACCTCTAATCTCAATCGCTAGTTTAAGCCCTAATTAGCAAGCGTAATGAAAAACTGTAAGTCTAAAACCAATATTCTTGTTATTCTCACTTTAAAATTAAAGTAGTCCTCCAAAATATTCCAAAAATTGTTACTAACTTAGTAATGCTTGCTCTGCACCACTTCCTTCCTGTCGCATTTGCACCCTATTGTTCTTTTAACGCAAGTATTATTCAGTAGACTTCTACGAACTAATACAATCGATTTGCTGCCTTATTGGTCTTGTCTTTCAATCCATTCATTCGCTGCATTCTGCCAACTAATTTTGCTGGTTTGTTGTTGTTGTAAGGATACGCTGCTCAAATGAACAGGAAACTAACTTTATCCTTGTCCACTTATTGTCGGTATTGAATTCGTGAATTCGGATAATGATGTGCTTGTTATCAACTTAATCTGCTGACTCTTGCTTTAACCCAAACAACCATGTGTGATAATGGGAAAGTGGGAAGGAGCTGCTTAAATTGGTTACTTGCTCTCTGAGCGACGAGCATTGCTTTATTTATGGACGTAATTATTGTTAGGGAGAGTGACAGGAAGAGATTAGGGTAATATAAAGGATTTATTTAGTTTTTGAAAAGTGGATTTTTATTTTCGTAGTAATTGACAGCTCTAAATTTAGGAAATAGTTAAATAGTTACCAATAATAATTCCATTGAATACTCGTTGAAAGTTACCATAGGATTGTGGAGTAGTATCAAGAGAAGATCACTTAACGATGTCACAAACCATTTCCGAAGTGGCCTTTAGCGAGGTCACAAGCCTTTTTCGAAAGTCAATCAAAAAACAATGCCTCTTAGTAAGGTCTCAAACCTTATTTGCATTTAATTACTTTACTGCGAAGTCGAAACCCTTATAAATGTCAGTGCCCTTTTTGATAAGGTCAGTTCTTTAATGTAGACAATGACCCCTAGCGAAGTCCATTACTTTTTGCGAGATAAATAAGCTTTTTTTCACTGTTTTATGAGATACAGATAGACAAACAGACATTCTGCTCTTGAGAAAAATAAGAATCTCGATCGCGTCAAATAAGTGCTCCCTTTCCGATGTTGACCTCGTTGTCTGAGAAGTGAGAGTGGAAGATAGTGGTTCACAGAAACCGTAAATAATGATTTCTTGTCTAAATTCTCAAGACCTTACATTCAAATATTTGTATATGACTAAGAGTGGAGGAATTCGAGGAATTAAATCTCGAAGTTGGTTGGCAAAAAACACCCTTCGCTTAATTTTGAACAGACTAACGAACGGAAGCTTTGGATAAAACTTTAGTGGTCCTTTGAATAAGCGTTGTCTTGCGTGTATAAAATACATACCTCGCTTAACTGTCAAATAAAAACGGCACTTCAATACAAGTAGTTTTGTGGAAAGTTTTTGAAACAACGTTCAAATAGTTAGGTCCCAAGAATATTCCAATTTTTGTATGTGCCTAAGAGGTGTATTCTATTCTTATCACTTTCTACCCAAACGGGTTTGAAACAAGGGACACTCACATAATTAGATTTTCCGATATTAAACAAGTAGATGGGTTTCTCCTATCACCAGCCAAGCACCAAGTTCAAGTAAGTTTTTCTAATTTTTAAGTAGTTTTCAAACTATTTGAGAGCTTACGTAAACAAAGCCAAACTTTCAAATATATTTCCGAAAAGATGAAATCTCACGTAAAGATCTATCGGCTAATTGAATCTTCCTTAATCTAAAATATCACCACGAATGCTGACACACTATAAACAAATATGCCAAACTTCATCAGTTACTAACCAACCACAGCTGTCAATTTAATGCCAAATTTGCGAAATATAAAAATTTTGCAGTCCAAAAAGTTACCGCTATGTATGAAGAGAAAAGGGTTAGGACAACAACGTGTGTAGAAATTTTCCGACATTGGCATCAACCAGCGGTTGCTTCACCGCTTCGGTCTCTCTGCATTTCGTTGCGATAATTTGCTTAACAGCGTAAAATCAGCGATCAAAGTGACAATTTCCATTAAATTTTCTAAATTCCTGCCAACAACAGAGTTGCCAAATGCGCGCAATAAGAGCAAACAGCAAATGACAGTGTATATTGACATATGAACGAGAACGGTATAAAGGATCACACATAAAAAAATACCGATATTAAGGGTTGCTTGTGGGGAGTGAGGATTTGAAAAGTTTGCGTTAAACGCAAAAAAAAACTCTTTCTGTCTCCAACTACCGGAAAACGAACTTAAATCGCAAGACGAGTGTGTATTGGGGGGTGTGTGTACAATTGGAGGCACTCATATGGTGAAAATGTATGCAAGTTTAAAGCTGTGTGTGTGCGTGTGTGTTTGCCACTGTTTGTGTGCATTTGACACTGTCATGAAGTGACAAAGTTTGTATTTGTGAATTAATGGTTTGGAAATTCGTTTGTGAATGACCCCTTTTGCATACAATATGTACAGCAGGCGCGAGTCTATAATTGTACAGGAATTTAAAGGCATGCCCTCTAGGAAATTCGCACGATGGTAGTCAGATAAGATACCACTAAAGTCTAGAGATGAATTTCTTCACGCTTTTTAAATGATTTGTAAAGAATTATATCAATATTTCAGACAGAGCCTTTATAGCTTACTGCTTATGACCAGATGTTTTCTTGGCCAACCTGGTGTCTAAATTACCTGAGTTTTTTTTCACATAATATTTTACTCTTCGATCTTTACGTTCACCGAACTAGTCATTCAATTTTTGACATATCGATTTGAAATTTTACTCGTCCTTACTTCTTAAGGGGTTACATGGGTTTCGTCGAGCAAAAAACGCCCTATTTTCAATATATATTTTTTTCATATAAATAAATGAAGTATTTTATTCCAAATTTTTATTATTCCGAAGATAGATATTTGTAAAGATTTTGTGAAATTCTCAAAAGAAAATATTCAAAACTCGGTCATTATGACGTCATTTCCTCAAAAAAAAGGTGCTTCCACGTTGACAGCAGAACTTCTGACAGGATCGAAAAACGAAAAAAATACACGCTTGAACTAAGAAACTAGATTTTGGCACACATTAAAAAAAAAAACGCAAATTTTTTCGAAAATTTCTCCAAATTTTTTGTTTTAAATAATTGTAATTGAAAGATGATAATTGTAATTGAATTTAAGACCTTGTAAAGGATATCGAAGACCTGTGTAAAATTTCATTGAGATCGGTTGAGTACTTCGCGAGAAATCTTCACAACCGACTTTGAAAACACAGTTTCGAGAAAAACGAGTTTAAAGTTTTAAGTACAATAATTATTAAACTGACCTTGAGCGCGCAACTTTTCAAGGCTGTATCTCCAAAACTAGTACTGGGATCAACTTGAGATGTAGGACACTATTCTAGAGATGTTGTAGAATTAAATAAGAAAATACAATTCCTTTTTGTTTTTTGAAGCCTTGAAACATGTAATCCCTTAAGAAGCTGCTCATTTATTATATCCGGGGACTATGTGATATAGCTGCCATACAAACTGAATGATCAGAAAGAATTTCTTGTAAGTGAAACTTTTTTATTTGACTCATTATCAAAAATAAGACCCAGGTAATATATTTAAACCTTTCAAATAATCTTTTAGTATAATATATAGCTTATTAGGGGTTAAGTGGTGTTGTAACTTCTGATTTCTACTACAATATTTGAAGGTGTTGGGACGTTGGAAGATTTTTCATGTTCCACTAGTTTAATATTCGACTGTCTGGAACACTTGGGTTTAGAGATGAAATGTAAAAATTCTTATGACAATCAAAAAGATCTAGCGATATCGGAGACAGAAACGATAAATTTAATGCTAGTTGCGGATATTACAACTAATTACTATAATTCTTCCAAAACATAAATGTTTTAAAGATTGCTTCCAATACAGAACAAATATAGATATTTTCAGTGTATATTCACTATCTGAAATTGGAGATCCGCTCAGTAGCGAATATTTAAAGTTGATTCCCAAAACATGAGTTGGATCTTCAAGCGTATGTATCAGAAAAGCTATTGGAGAACTTCCTTCCTAAAAGGGATGATGAATGGACAGTCTGCTCTGCTTTCAATGTAATATTTTGCTTTACTATAAAAATGATTTACAATTATACGACTTCTAATTTTTTTTTTTCAATTTATCAGAACAATAAGACTATTGAAGGGATGCCTCGACTCCTTTTATCCGGCATCGAGCTTTTTTATGATTAGACTGGTTTGGGTGCCTGGCCATAGCGGTTTTGCAGCAAACTGTAAGGCTTATGAGCTTGCTAGGACAGGTAGACCAGCTCAGCAAGCGTTGTTCAACTACCAGCAGCTGTGCAGTCGCAAGGTCCTGCTGGCTTAGGGTAAATCGGAAAAAGTTAATGGCAGCTATTCGCTCTCCTCAAGATATATCTTTTAATGTTTTTAGGAGTTCTAACTGACTGACGCTGTTCGATTTATGCGATAACTGATACCATCTTGCCGGATGTCAGCTGCTTGGAAGAAGAAGAGATAGAATCATCTCAACACTTCCATCTCAGATTTCATACCATTTAGACATCCTGATGAAATCGCGAAAATATAAAAAAAACACCTATGCAGAATTGTGATAAGTTCAGAGCGTTTTGCCGATAGCTAATATCCAATTACAGGAGTTGTTTCGTCTGGTTTTACAAAGAACTGAACATAACAGTATAAGTGTGATCCCCCGTCAGGCTGAGAGATCAGCCATCTAACCTAACATAGGCTAACCAGAACGAGAATTCTCTCTGAAGACATGTTTCTTACTTTCAAGTGATAACCCTTAAGAAAATACCTAACCCCAAGTTCGCTACAGGGCATGTAGTGTATCGCATATGTAATATAAACAACAAAAGCGCTTGTTGTTATTTTTGTTAGCGCATAGCTGACGTAATGTGCGGAGGCGCGTTAACATTTGCGTGAAAGCATGTGACTAAGTGAAATACGTATGTGTGTGTGGGTGGGGTAAGGCGCGTCTGCTTGGCTTCACCTGTGTCAATCACATTTCAAAATGTGTAGTCTACTTTTAGGGGTTATTTACGTGGTACACCGACTGGACTGGCGTATTTGATTTGTTTAGCCGGTTTTTTTTCTCTTACGTCACAACTGCGTTGGACGAGTGATGTATGCGCAATGATATGATAGCACAATTTTGCATTTTATCTAGTGTTGTTGTTAGTGTTGCACGTTTGCTTTAGTCGTTCTTTGGCGTTTTTGAAGTTCCACTGCTTACATGTAACATTTTCAAGCAGACCTTTTTACATATTCTTTCACTTGTTTTTGCTGATTGTTTGCTTTTATTTCGCCTACTAACACGCTGCCTTCAGATATGCCGTTATAATTCAGGTGTGTGTAGGTGTTTGCGTGTAAGTGTGCATATATTGGTATGTATGTCCGCTCAAAGGCATCAAAGTCAATTTATCAGCATGGCTAGCTGACTTCAGGTCAGATTGTACGCTCGAAAACGCGCCAAAACCTATTCGCAAGCCATAGCTCACTCACAAATACATATATACATACATACATACACATAACTGTACATACCAGTTCAAAAATACATCTATGGGCATGCAAGCGTGGTATTTGCTTTATTTATCGCATTGGCCGCATCTGCAAATGTAAACGCTTGCAAATTTAAAAAGATAACTCTACAACAACAAAAATAACATCGAAATTTTGTAATTTATTTGTGCAGCTGAAATGGCTCAGCAAGTGCGTGTAGTGGGGAGCAGGCAGTGAGTGGCTGCCACGATGGCAGTGTGTCAGTGCCATCAGTGCTGCTGATGGCTTACACACCTACAAATACATACACACACATATATACTTGATGGACTGTCTTTCCCATGCTTATCTGTTTGTTCGCGTGCAATTTTGCTACTTTGTTTTTACAGTTGAGGCTTACCAGCGCTCGAATGTTTGTTTGTTTTTGTATGTAACTACGTGTATGTGTGTGTTTGTGTGAGTGCATGGCCGTTACAGCACATGTTGCAACTTCGACAAGTTCATCATTCGGCAACAAATTGATTTTTATTGGTATTCTGTGTGGTATGAGACAAGCTCTCACACATACATATTTCAAGAGAGGTAAGAGTTGTTGAGAGCATTTAATCGCCTTAAAAGTTGAGTGACGCAACGAAGCGACAGTCGTTTAAAGACGGACTCAAATATGAAACTAAATTTAGTAAAATATTGACTTGCGTGGAATAAATGTTTGGTTTTGAGTTTTTAGCATATTTTCGAGAAAATTACTAAAAAATGTATATTAGGAAATATATTAAATTTTTATGAAGCACATGACTGGAATCATTGCATTTAGATCAGGCTTTGAATATGAAATATTGAATGTATATATAATAAGTGAAAAAAAAATTGCAAGATTACTTTGGCTTAAAACATTTGAAAAAACTGGTATAATAAAGTATTCTAGGCTTTAATAAAAAAATATTTTAAAATAAATCGCTTAAAGACTTAAATTAGTCATGATTTAGAAAATAATGATCCGAGCAGTTATGCGACTAACACCTTGAAAACTTTAATGAAACAACAACAATTTATAGACCACATACGTTTTTAAACAATATAAACTCTTTTGAATAAGCATGAAACAGAAAATTACTAGGAAACCGATGGGGATCTATGGGAACCAAATCAGGCGAATACAGTGGTGATGGAACGATATGAGTCGAATTTTTGACAAAAAATACGCGAAGAAGCAATGAGGTATGCCGAACGAAATGATATGCCAACACTATCAGCGGGGTCTCTAATTATCAATCGACGATTTTCAAGCAACAAATCTTTGATTTCTTGGACGTGGCTTCTGGCGGTACAAGCTGATGGTTTTCCAGAGCGCGGTTCGTTGTTAACGCGTTCTCGGCCGGTTTTAAACTAGTTTTGCCACTTATAAACGCCTTTTTGTGCCATAGTTTGAGGCGAAAGGCCTTTCGCAACATTTTCAACATGTCGTTACAAGAATACATATTCGTTCCGCAAATAAAAGTTGTATGCAAGTTTTCAAAATCAAATATTGTAAAATAGAAAAATTCACTTTTGGCTGTTTACAAAAAGACGTGTGACTCGGAGATAATTAAACCTTTTGACAAAGTAAAAGTATTAATTGCTTTTTTATGACACTTTAAAAATTATTTGAAATTCAAACCTCTAGGCTAAAATACCCCATTAAAGTTTTTATGCGACCCTAGCTGTTTTTGATATTAACTATTATGTTCATTATAGTTCGTATTACATTTTGTTATAATTTGATTCGTTTGAGAGTTCTGTTCTATGTTTGCTCTGTTGGTCAAGCCAGTAATCTGTTAGCATGCTAAGTAATTGACTAGGTTAAAATACATACACCGCCCCTGAATGTAGACTACATTTTTGCCAATTTTCAGGAATACTGATATTAAAAACTAAAGAGCCTTGGATCAACGGGGTTTATTATTTTTTAAAGATGATTTATCTTAAAAAAAAAACTATTTACGAGTCCTGTTTGAGTCCTCACAAATAGACAGTATAGAATTTCAAGAATAGTATTCGGATTTCGTATAAACCTGTGCTATTTTATCGAAATCCTAGCTTTCTACAATCGCTTGAGTAATAAACTAGCAATGAAGAAATTATATAAACCTCTACTGCATAATATTTAAATAGCTAATCCCGGCAAATGTTATTAAATTTTCGATTTGTGCTTACTGCCTGAAGAAAAAAAAAACAAAAACCACGCACGTGCTCAAACTTATACGCATAGCCACTAATAGACCATATAAACGGTTTAGACGCATAATGGGCTTTGTTGACTAACAAACTACAAAAACAAATATACACGTACGCCCATTCAATTTAACGGCCGAACAGGTCACACTATGCATGACAGAGAGGTCAATGTACACGTGACCGAAATACAAAAAATGCAGGAAACGGAAACGGTAACAAAAAATTGAAGAGCGAAATATCGAAAGAATGCAAAAGTGAGTGTAAGAATAAATGGAATACAATTTAGTAAGAACATACAAGAAGAATTTAACAAAAAGCTATTAGACGCATTAAAATGCAGGTAATACATGTGGAATAAAGTTGGCGAGGAAGTGCGAGAGGCGCCGAAGGCGAAAAAATGACAGCGGTCACTGCAGGTCACACTATACTCAAAGAGAAAGAAGAGCGTGTAGAAAGCGCGCATATTGACTTTCTAATGCAAATACGCGCTTGAAGTTTTATGTGACATAACTGTATATGCCAAAGCATGTATGTGTGTGTGGGACTCATGTTGGCTAAGGTAATTTATTTAAGCCATGTCTTCGAAAGGCCATTTACTAGCAGGCGCGTTTACGCGTACACGTAACGGGACATGTGTTCGTGGCATGACACACACATACACATACATGTATGTATTATGTATACAAACATAAGCACGCATGTAGGCATATGTGTGCGCTCGTGTCTTTGATGGCATTGCAAAACTTTTTCCGTTGCCTCGATTTCAGCTTTGGCGATTAAGGATAAATAGAGTTGCGTGATAAGAAAACGCAAATAGCCTTAAGCCGCACAACAAACACAACAAGAGCGTCAGTATTAAATAGTGAAACAAAAACAAAATGAAATGCAAGTAGAAAAGATAAGCAACCAAAGAAAGTAGACTAGCGTAAAACAGATTTACTAGAAATCGCCTAGAGCCATCAGACTTATAGGTTATGTGAAAGACAAAATAACAATAACGAAAACAACATTAATAAAATTTTAGCAAAACAACAATAAAGACAACCATTATCATATGCGGTAAATTGGCCTAAGCGCCGACTACGAAACGACTGATTTTATACTGGAGATCTGACAAGCCAGAATGCCAACCAATGTGCCGTTCTTGCCTGAATTCCGCATGGCAGCTGTCAGTTAGAAAATGAATGATGCTCATATATGTCAATTTAAAAAACGTGTGTAGCCTACATATGAGTATTAGAGCTGTGTTGCATACGCATATTTGCAGGTGCATATGTTGTTTTTTGAAATAATTTTAATGTGTATTACCATCTGGCCTCGTTGTTTATTTAATTATAGTATATTTTCTTCGATTTCAGAAACATATTTGTTCGTGACAGAAATTCTCCTCAAATAAAAATAAATTTTAAAATTAACCAAAACTTGTTCGAAATATGGTTTTGATGGCTTACTTAGCTACTTTTATTGAGACCTCATAATACTTTCAATATATAACTACAATTATGGAATAGGATTTCACTAAACTCATCCAGTTAAGGCCAATAATATATCTACCCACTGACAATTTTATAAAGCCCTCGTTCTATTGGGTAAATTTTGTTCTAGCAAGTCGATATTTGTTGAAAAGAAATTGATAAACGAAGAAGAAAGCTACGCCTTGCGAGGACTACTTGCTTTGTGCCCTTTTTCTCCTGCGTATCGCTAAGTTGGCAGGAATCGAGTTCGTATCGATTTTCGATTGTAAAGTAATTTAAGTAAACTTGAGCCATGAGCGAAATTGTTTTGAAACATAACACCGAAATTAAAATCGATAAAGTAAATGCGGATCGATATGGTAATCGCGTATGAACACAGTCTAAGCCCTAGCGGTATTGGTATTTGAAGGATTGCTTACGATCCAGGATCATTGACTTTTACCCAACACTGTAAGCAATATTCAAATACCGAAGCTGGTTATCTTCACAAATAAAACGTTTTCATACAAGAACTTAATTTTTATCGGTCAATTTGTATGGCAGCTATATACTATAGTGGTCCAATCTGAAGAATTAGTTCGAAGATAATACCATTAGCTTGGGCAATAATGAATGCTTAATTTCGTGAAGATACCTCAGCTATATCTATAGTGATTCGATATCGATAACTTGAGAAGGAAAGGAGGTGTACAAATTTTCAGATTAATGTCTCACAAACATAGGACAAGGTAGGTTGCCTCCGCGCGATGCATCCTGGGTAACGCTAAATGAACTGCGGTCTTCACGGCCTGTGAAAACTCCTAACAAACCTTCACCTCGGATTCGACTCGGACTGAAGCTTTTGGATTTGGTTGAACCCTGGGCTGGTGGACAAGGTATTCCGTCACCTTAGTATGTGGGACTGACATTATGCAGAAATGGCTTGCGGATACTGTTTTCGTACTGTTAAAGCCCTGGCAGAACTCAGAGAACGTTCCTCTGCTGTCATCATTAAGTTGAGTGATAGAGATTGAGAGGACAGAAATAACCTTGGAACTGTTAAAGACGACTACCCTCCGGGATTCGGATAGAAGCTCTGAGTGGAGGAATTTGTAGGCGGGGCGAGCAGTTGGAGAAGTGCAGTGAACTTTCTCATGGATGGATCGAAGTTAAGAGGAAGAGTAGGAGGTGGGGTCTTTTGTCGGGAACTCTCTATCAATTCTATTTTCAGGCTATCCTACCAGTATAGCGTCTTTCAAGCGGAGGTTGCTGTCATCATAGTGGCGGTATATATATTGTATCGAAGTGCAGCCTACTTCAGAGAGATGTGCATTCACTCTAATAGCCGACTAGCTTCGAGCTCGATGACTATGCACTCAAAACTAGTCAAGGAACGCATGACCTCATTAGCAACAGCTTCAAGCGTTGCCATATTACACTTGTTTGATTAACCGGCCACAGCGGTTCCGCCGGACACTGCAAAGCCGATGAGCTTGATAAGAAGGTCCTCATTACCCCAATTTCCTCCAATTGGAAGCGATCGGTGGTCCGATATTCTCTTGCGTTCTAGCGTTGAACTTATGGACCTCCAGTGAGCTTGTCAGCCGCTGATCAACAACCAGAACTTGTGCGACTGCGAGATCCTTCTTGCTCAAAGTGGTTCGTAAGGGGTTCTCCGAACTATTGTACTTGCAACCAATATCCAATATTAATTTATGCAGCTGTTAGAAACATATTGCACAATTATTGTTGAAAGCAACAACAAGTTTTCATTTTGTTTGGAAACAACAATAAATTTGATATTATTTTTTAATTACCAAAAAGAAAATTTAATAGATTTGTGCGTGGTAAAAATATTAAACCATGCGAGAAATATAAATGAAATATTATGAATTTTGAATGAAGAAAATAAATTACTATTACTATTAAGAGAGTTTTTGCATTGGCAAATATGAACAACAAGTGATGAGGGTAAATGTGTGTGCAGCTGAAGTTCTAACGTTTTTCATTAAAAATGCATAAAATGTGCAGCATATTTTGCGGCACTTAAAAATAAGTGAGCTCCAAACCCGGTTGTCGGTTGCTACACACAGAAACACATACAAAAAATGCGCATACAGTTAGCTAACGGCCAGAGGGTCCAATACAGTACAGGGCGACAACAATTGGCAGTCCAAATGTCAGGCCACCACACCACAGCACAGCGCACCAGTTGAAGTATTAAAAAAGTCGTAAAATTTAAAATTCATAATTTCATAAAAATGCCATCAAAAATGGAGCAAAAGCAAAGCACAACACGAACACCAACAAAAACAAAACAAACTTTATGGCATTCATTAAAAAGTGGAAGTGGAAGAAGGCAGGGTACTTGAAAAACAACTGGAGCAGAGTGGAAGGAGGAAAGGCGCAGGGTTGTGTTTTTTGCCGCTTCAAGGTGCTGTTGGCGTGCAGTGGCGTAGAAATAATTTAATTTTATTTGCAAATTAAATTTATGAGTGTCATTATATTTGTGTGTATGTATATATGTATGAGCAACAGCGTGCATAATTTTACCAAATGCAACATAAACAACAAAAATGCTAATGGCAACAATAAAATATAAGCGAAGAGCAAAACATGATTTAAACAACAACGAAGAGCAGAGAAACACAGCAGTGAGTTAAATATTATATTAAGCAATAAGTGAAAGAAATTTTATATTATTGCTGTTGTTGTAGATACATATTATATTATATGTGAGATATATTTTATGACAATTATAGTACATAGTAAAAACAATAAGCTTTATAACAAATGCTGGCAAATTTGAAGCGATGAACACTGACAGAGGAGAGCGGTAGAGCAGAGTGGTGTGGAGAAAAGTAGAACAGAATGAAGTGAAGACTGCAAAAGCCGCTGTGAGTAGTTGTAGCTTATTATGGGCGCTTAAAAACGTCAATTCTCATGTTGAAATAAATTTAACAATGAAAATTTCCGTATGCTCTATACGAGCGTATAAATCAACACATCTGCAAGGATAGTAAAATGCGCCGCAAATATGAAATTTATTTGTTTGTTTGTTGCACAATTGCTTTGCCTGCTCGCTTATTGTTTATTGCATATTTTGTGGCGCAGCGGCTTTATTGGTCGAGCCAATGTTATCATCGTAAACATAATGGCTGCATGCCCTGAAGAAATTTTGAAAACGTTTACTTGTGGAGCCCTTTTCCATAGCTCGGAAGTTGTAAAAACTGATATGAAATTTCGTAGTCTAAGAAATTCTAACCAATAGTATCTCTATCACCAAGGAAGCTGCGAAATTAAATCCAAAACAAGTAAAATCCAAAGCTATAATAACCTTTACAGGTTAATTTTTAATAGCATAAAAGGGTATAAAAATATGTTTATTCCTTTTTTGATTGGTCCGTTTGGATGCAGCTATATGCTGTAGTGGTCCGATTTGAACAATGAGTTGCATAATAATATATGCCATTAGGTATGGCAGATATATGTAGCTGTAGCCTAATCTAAACTAGCTATAGTAGCCTGATCTAAACAATTCCTTCGGAGATTGTAGCGACGCTTTAGACAATAATCTCAGCCACATTTCTTGATGATACCTCGTCAAATTAAAAAGTTTTCCATACAAGCACTTGATACCGTATGGCAGCTATGTGCTATAATTATCCGATATCAGCGGTTCCGACAAATGAGCAACTTCTTGGTGAGAAAAGGCATGTGCAAAGTTTTAGATCAATATCTCAAAAACTGAGTGACTAGTTCACGTATATTCGTTTACAGACGGATACCCACAGATAATAGTTTCTTCCTATTTCTTTCACCATATACGGTAGTATGTATGTAGTTTACCGCTCAATATATGTATGTACATATGAAAACGGTCATAGCATTTAAGTGATTATTTAGTAGGGTGTAGATAAGCGCGAAAAAGGCTTTTAAAGTCTATATTTAGAAAACTTAGCAAGGCCTAAAATTTCGCTCTATCGGTATCAGTAAATTGAAATCGATTACCTCGTCCAAGCTATTTCTATTTTTTATTTATTTCAGCTAGCGAAACTATTACATTATTTAACCACATTTTCCGACATGTTCGCGTTTTTCTGCAGGGTATGCTCTGATAAAAGAACATGTATATTTAAGCACTATAATTAAACAGGAGCACATATGTTTTCGTCTATGAATATCAATATAGTAATGCTGTGGTGTCCTTATTTGTACAAGCAAATATTAGTTTTATCTTCCTTCATTTCGACGGCCTTTAATGTTTTACTGCGGTTCAGTATTGTAAACCACAAAGGCTGTTCCACAAATCATGTGCAACTTGTGATAGCCGTTGAAGGACATTTTTAACATTTTCAAATTTATCACTTCTATATTGAAACCTAATACTTTCTAGGATAAGGGTCGCAGTGGTTTCTATTCCCAATAAATGTTTTATAATTCGTCAAAGAAAAACTTAAAGAGTTTGAGTTTGATTAGCAATTGCTAGACATAATTATAGTAGGCATAATAATATTAATAATAAATAATAAAATAAGTTTTCATGTATTTGTGCTATATTCAAGTATCTCACCTTCAAAGTGGAAATTATTGAAACCTATTTTTGACTAAAGTGTTTCTTATTAATTTTTAAAATCACTGCGCTTGAAGAAATATCAACAATATGGCATTCCAAAAACGTAGAAAAAAATGTCAATCCCCTAAGAAAATTATTTAATTCTAACATAAATATGCGTGTAGCCCACAATGACACTTATAAAACATAAAAGACATAAAAGTTATCGTGTAGGTTTAATTATTTCCCTCAAGCATTCAAAATTTCGAAAAAAAACTTTGGCCTCCAAAAAATAGTGGTGAAATGTTTAAGAATTTCTTACTTAATAACAAATTGTTGACGGAATTCTTTCACCGTGTTTTAGAAAATTAGCATATAAATTATGTGTTAGTTATGCTGCTGGTGGTACATATCTTATCACGCATATTTATGTAAATGCCAGTAACATATTTACTTAATTACAGTCATTTTGCTTATATCTTTTCATACTTTAGTATTTTCTGTGCTATTTAATTGCCATTTTGTGCGCAAAGCTCATAAAAAAATGAATTAATTAGAAAGTTTGAGGGTAAGATACTGTTAAGTTTAATCTAGCTTGGACAATAAAAGTTAATAAGTGCGGTTATTTGCGGACAACACGAAATGTGATAAAACATTGTAGGAGAAAATTCCAACACATTCTTTTAATAAATATGTTTAAAGTAGAAGCGAACTTCTGTTGCTCTAAATAATTTCTTCGTATTTAAAAAAGTGCAGGTTTCAGATTAAAATAACAAAATATACATATATTATAAAAAAGATTAAGTAAATAAGCAGCAAAAGCAGCAAATAATAAAAAGTGCTGCAGAAAATGTTCGAATCTACAAACGCGCAAATGAAAATTAAAATCTTCGCCCAGGAGCTACACTTTACTTTGTTTTTTAAATGTAATTTAACTATTTTATAAAATATATAATTGCTGTCTTTTATTTTCAAACCCATAATTTGAATAAAAAATAATTTTCAAATTTCTAATCCCAAATACCAGATTCAAAAAATAACCTTAAATTAAAAATGGTAAACAAATTTTAAAACCAAATTTATAATTAAAAATTTTAAAAATTGAGTTTTTCGTTAATTAATTATTTTTTATAAACTAACCTTTTTGATTTGACATAAATCTCTTTATTTTTTAATCCCAATATCTTCAATATTATGTATATATATATTTTTTTTTGTAATCCCAAAATTTTAATAAAAAATAATTTTCAAATTTCTAATCCCAAATACCAGATTCAAAAAATAAAAAATTAAATTTTAAGACCAAATTTATAATTAATAATTTAAAAAATTGTGTTTTTTTTATTAATAGTATAATATTAAATATTAATTAATTTTTATATACAATTTTTTTTTATTTCAGATAAATATTTTATTAATTTAATCCCAATATCTTCAATTTATTTGTGTTTTGTAATCCCAAAATTTGAATTAAAAATAATTTTCAAATTGCAAGACTCAAATAAAATTTTTAATTCATTTTAAAATGAAATGAAATTTTAATGCTAATCTATAATTAAAAATTAAAAAATTGTATATTCGTTAATTTTAAATTTTTTATTTTAATATTTTTTATTCCAAAATCTTTAATAAAAATATGCAAACACCGGATTAAAAAATTAAAAACAAAATTTTAATCCCAAAAACAGGATCAACGATAAAAAATTAAAATTTTAATCCTAAATACAGAATTTAAAAAAATGTTAAGCCTTCCTTTATAATTAAAAATTATCTATTATCTTTTAAAAAAGAAAGATTATTTATGAATTAGGATGATTTTTGGTTTAATTTTGCGATTAATAAAAAAATTTACAATTTCTAATATAATTTTTTTAATTAAAAAATTCTTGACCCTAGTCATAAGTAATAAATAACATTAAGCAAAATACTTTTACTTAAACATTAATCATTAACTAAAAAATTACAATACTGACTGCTTAGTATTGGCCAAAATAAAATAATTTTAATTTAGTAGCGAAACATTACATTGTAGTTACTTACCATTAAATGACAATTCTAACAGCTTTTACATACATATTTAGTTTTGCGCGAAACATGATCCAACTTGTCTGATTTTGTTGTTTATTTCATCATATCAACATGTCTTAACATATAGTTATTTGTTAAACGAAGAATATATATTGATTCAATTTCATTTGTACTGTTTACGAACTCAACCGAACCGCACTAAGAAACTTAAAACGAAAAAAATGCGATGCAAAAGCAAAATTAACCGCCATTTGACATCTTCATACATTTTATGCAGCAACCAAAACAAGCAAAACCGAACGAACGACCCGCACCGAACCGAACTGTGCCGAATTCTTATTGCTGCATTTGTATGCCTGTGTTAACCAACAACTGCCTTTACAGCAGTTAATTGTTTTTTCTATTTCAACACATTTCTATAAAACATTACAAATGCTTGCTTAACTGCCCTTAACACACCTTTAATTCTTGTTATTTGGGTTTTATAATATATTATTCACTTTAAACTATTAACAATTGTAATCAGTTCACTTTTTGTGCACAATTTAACGGAGAGCTTGCGCTGCTGCCTTTTCCTGCGCACTCAACTTAGCTTTTGACGTTTCAATACAAGGATGCCAGCTGAGAATTTTTTAATGAGTTTAAATTTTGTTTTGGTGTTGATAGTAAATATATTGCTTTATTGTATGTCCTTCGCAAAATATATAATATTTAAATTCTTCCTAAACAAAATATTGAAATTAAAGTTTTGGATGAGAGTGAAAAGGGAATATTTCTTTATTTTAGCGAGTATGGTGCTAAAAATTTTACAATTTTACATACGAATATACATATGTACATAAAATTAATATGTTTTCTTATTAATTATAAATTTCGATTTAAGTAAACTAAATACGTTCGTATAAGATAAGATAAAAGTTAGTTAAAAATAATTGAAATTCGAAATTACTTTAAAGTATTAATTTATTTTTTAACTTTTTTATATTCAACTCATTGATCTGGCAACATTGGCTATAAGAGGAAATGACAGGAAAAGAAATTATGTAATAAAGCGGAAAGAGAGCGAGGAAACGGAATTGAAGTCTTGTTGCAAAAACTGTATTGTAAGAAATATATTGTAGAATGAATTTTCTCAAATAAATAAGTATCCACATATATTTCTATTATATATTTATTGTTGTTCGGTAAAGCAACCAACGGCGAAGAAATTATAATTTTAGCTAATTTCCATGGGAATTCGTATGTGTATCAGTGATAGGGAAAATAGTGAAGTTTTGAACCTTTTGCCCATTTAATGAGGAAAACAAGGTATACAATTATATTAAAAGTTTACAACCTAAAAATCTCAAAATTTGCATTTTCACATAGTGGCACCGCTGTCAAATATAATATTATAAAAATGCAGGCTCACAAATGACTTTGACAGCACACTTACGGATCAAAAAGTTTTCTATTGTCTTTGATTGATGTCTACCAAATATTTGGTAAAGGTGTGAGTGTGTGTTGTTGCTATTTCGTTGCAATTCGTTTTTTTTTTTTGTGGTATGCGATGTTGGATGCTGGAAAAAACAAACGTGAAAATATATTTACTTATCTATTGTGTAGTGGATTTTTGTTTTAAACGGAGTTTCTTGCAAAGTATTAAGTTTGAACTAATTTAGTTCATTAATTTATAACTTATTTTTATTTTGTACATACATATTTTGTGATTGTATGGAAAATAATTATGTTGAAATACAGCTTTGGTGTACGAATATATTGGAAAGAAATGACGAAAAAGTCTAAAAATACTTGCTGGTAAGTAAAGAAATATTGGTTTTGCAAAATTACCACTTTTAAAAGAGGAATGGAATTAGAGTATTTCATATTGCTATATTTGAATTTTAAATTTAATTTATTACTATTTTGAATAAATTTAATTTAATTTTTAATAAATTCTATTACAATCGCACTTCTGTCACTTAAATTAAAACCACAATTGATTTTTATAAAAATTATTATGGTGCTAGATATTATTTTACGTAAAATGTTTAAGGGTACACAAAATAGATGAAAAAATCCAACTGTATGCTATATTTTGATTAAGACCGACAACGGTAAAACTCCGGATAGCAAATATGTGGATATTAGCATACACATATTTCAGACTTTTTAACTTGATTCAAACACCAAGCTTCTAACTTAAGATCTCTCAATTCGAAAAAAATTATGTGAAAATATTAAATTCAACCAAATTTGGTGGTATATGTAATATACGAGTAAACCATACATATGTACAAGTATATAGTATTATATGTTTATTGCTTGAAAAGTACCGCTCTCGTACCTAGGTTTAATAGGTACATTAAGGCTAGGCAACATTTTTAGCATCATGTTGAAGTATGATCAGAAAAAAGGCTAAAAAACGAATGATCAGATATGAGGTCTTGAAATAGTTTTGTAAATTTTTGGCATTAATAAAGACAGTGAGCACTAACATGACCACGATTGCATCTCGCTTTAATTTTTCCGAGGTCAATAACTTTTATGGAGTAAATAAACTTAACCGGCGTAGTGACCTTTAGCTTGGTCAATGATCCTTTGGCGGACAATAATTTTTTTTTACGGACTGACGTACGGACAGACAGACTATTACTCGGAATTCAACTCATCTCGTCATCCTGATCATTTATATACAACTATGATCAAAAAGTAAGGTGAGACATGGTGTGGTGCACTATTAATTCCTTCTGCCGGTCCAAACTGCTTGCAAAGAATATTATTTGAGCGTTATGCGTCGTTCGCATTAAGTTATTCGTCTGACATGGCCGGAATTTTTTTGCTAAAAACTCGACTCATATCGTTCGTATGAATTGGCCCCGTGCGACTTCTGGCGTTGAAAGACCAATACGGGAACGCATGACATGATTGAGGAATTAAAACCGAATGGAAAAAGGGCTGCAAGACTATACCGAAAATAAGACTGGAAAGTGTTTTTTTCGGACGAGGATTACCTTGAAGGAGATGACCTTGATTTGAAAGAATAAATATAGAATTTACTATTCATAAAAAATATTCTCTTTACTTTTGGAATGAAAACTTGCACATTATTGTGGCAAAACTGATAGCACAGTAATTTTTTTCTAGAAATTTCGAATAAAAAAACATGAAAAAAAAGTTTGAAAATTTTTAGACAATTTTTAAACTTTATCTAATTACTATAAGTATGTGCCAAGTATCAAACCTTCAAATATATGAACTATACTTTCAAGCAAATATTGATTGACACATCATAATTTGTATCCTGCTTCAATTGTTTTAAATTCTAACAGTAGTTAAATACTAATTAAAAAAAATTATTATCTTCCCGTGTATTTAGAAGATCAACCCTCAGTTTCTTATAGCCACTCTCCAAAAACACCACACATTCTTCATTATTAGATGTCACATTGCTTACAATTCTCGACTCTTGAGAGGCAAGATTATCCAATCGCAACTTTCTGTATTCCACCGCTTGAATTACATATGAAACTGACACCTGTGCCAGTAATAGAATTTAATATCATTTATAATTGAAAATAATTTCATGTGCAGATTTGAAGCGACATACAACAGATTTTCATATCTAAATTTAACGGTTTAATTATTTACCAACCCACTTAGTATTTTATAAGCATTACTTTTGGCTCTTATTTATTTTTCTCATTTCCACCGTACTTCCAAGATCCCGAGTTTGCTTCTTTAACGCGTAGCTATGTAAGCTCTTCTGTCACCGAGACTGCTTTCCGTATTTACTGTTATAAGTATTCATGCCTACTTTACTATTCTCGCTAATATTCCGTGTCGCAATGTCATTAGTTTTGTTTGTAATTTCGGCTGTCAGTATATCCTTTTGCGCCGTTGTCAAGCTCTTCAGCTAACGTGTGCTCTCGTTGCAACCTCTCCAAAACCCAAGCGTCTCACTCCAAAACTTACTTTGCTTTGTTCGTTTGTCTGACAACCTGTCTAGCGTAGGCACACTCCCATTCTGTCACTTACATACATCTACATATTTGCTTGTTTGTGTATTTGGTCTGTCTTGTCTGTTTTCCAACTGTCAACCTGTCTAACTTATTGTCTAATTTTGCGCGAACTTCAGAGATCAAGCAGACGCCGACTCGTCCAAAAGTTTTTTTCGCCGCCAGCTGCCACTCCTGCACCCCTCATCTACAGAACTTTCACTTTTCCACGAGTTCAACAAGAATTGTCGCTTAAGCAATTTTCATTTGTTGTACGCCATTTGTTGTACTTTATTAATTATGCAACAAACGCATTGCTGAAGTAAGGAAAATTCACACACATTCACACAAGCATACTTATAACGTTAAGTTGCGTTGGATTTTCAGTCAAGTGGTGTATTATTTCGTAAAGGTATTTATTCCTGGCACATTTAATATTATTTACCTTCTCTCTCTTTCCCGCTTACTCTCTTACAAATTAACTATTTATAAGCTTTTCGCATATTCGCACTTATTTACTTAACGCAAACACTTTATTTTGCTTTATTTGGATTTGTGTGTGTAAAAATATTTTCATTGCACACATTGCCACACTTTTACGACACCTGCATTGTTGTTGCTCTTGTTGACTCACAATCTGATCAATTTGTTTACAGGATGATGAAATCACGCTTTTTATCACACCTCGTCCAAAAAAAAAAAAAACATCGCTAAGTGGTGGGCACTCAGGCTACAACTATTCGCAACTAACGGCCCCACATCGGCCTCTTTTGCACGTGCGCTTGTGCAAACAACACTATAATCCTCCGCTTACGCAATGTTCACTTTGTTTACCTTGGCATTTGCAATTTTTTTGCCGGCAAATATTTTTTCTCCTTGTGTCAATAGTTTTTACCGACGAATTTGTGTGACGAGTGCGTGAGAGTAGTGCGAAAATTTGTTATAGATTTAATAGTGACAGCTTTTAATAGAATATTACTGAAACCATATTTATTTTATCGAACATTAACTGAAAGTCAAAAGAAACAATTTAGTGACCAGTTTAATAAAATCTGTAAAGCTGTAATACATGGATCTCTTTAGGACAAAATCAGGGGGGGATAAATAACAAACTTCAAAACTCGTCTTTCAGCTTTTCGACATTCTCTGTAGAACAACGCCAAAATCTCGGAGTCCCGTAGAAGTCCTTGAGAAGTTTCAACAAATACTTTGTGAAACCTGAAGCTAACCAAATCTAATCGGTGTATTTCTTTCTGTATATAAAAAAAATAAACATAGTTTATATACAGGGTCTTCCAACAATAACGACGTGATGTTAAAATGACGACGCGGGTCAAATTACATGGGAATATTTGTGTCGCAAAGTACAGGCATTTGTTTTTTTTTTTTTGTGCCGGTGTTACCTGTACCATCTTCAGTTGCGTCCTGTTGCATTATGATCGGTCGATCGATTGCCCTTGTCCGATTGTCCGACTTTTAATATCTCCTGGATCGATTCTAAAACACTAACTGAGATATCAAGGAATCATACCTCCATTGTGCTTGCAAGTTAATACTGCCTCCAAAAAAGTTACCACCAAAGGCTTTTGACCACTATTATTTATAAGTGCTAGAGGTTCAATCTATGATCTTTTAGGATTCTTACTTGGAATAGCCTTTTTAAATATTGTAGAGAATCCGAAGCTACCACTCAAATTCTTCATTTAAAATACAATTTATTTGCATTAAGAGCAAATTAACTTCTTCTTCAACTTCTAGCCAGACGCTCCTTTTAGAATAGATGCTATAGATTTTTTTACTCTTGTAGCCAGTTTCTTTAAATTTTCATCTTATGCAGCTCCTCCAAAATGTTCTTAGAGAGTTGGTTGCCCAACCTCAGTCAAAGGTTAATACCCTTGCCTAATGAAGAGTAGGAATTAAATCGGGACAAATTCAGCATGTAGAGCTCTTAGAAGACCTAGTTTATACATTTTATATTAAAATATAATATTTAATACTAATAATGTTGCTTCAAATTTCGTTTTTGCACAAACCGAATTAAAATTCTATACCTCCAGAGTCCATCCCACCGCTCATTGCACAATTAGAACGCATTTGAAGTACGACTTTGTTGCCCAGAGTACTTAACTAATATTATCTAATACTGGTAATGCACGAAAGTGGCTACTTGATATTTCTAATCACAAGCCATTTGTCATGATTCATGAGCCCGAAGCGAATTAATGGACCACACACGCAACTACATACACATGTGCATGACTCCTAACTGCTTGTAACTGCAGTGGCTCTCATGTGTGGAGCATATGAATATACATATATATGAATGCATAATGCGATTATATATAATCTGTATATATAATAGGATATCTCTATGTAGGGTAATAAGAGGGCAAGAGTACTTTACCAGTATTACATGATTATAATTAAGGTATTCAATTGTTTTCTAGCGGACCTTTACACACTTATTTATATACATATAATTTCACATACATACATACAAGTATGTATGTATTTATAGTTATGTATAAGTGTGTTGCGAAAATTAGCGCACAATTGAGCAACGCTTACATAAACAATAACAACAATTAGTATGCTGGAAGTAAGCTCTAAACACAATTTCACTGAACAATTCATTGAGCAGAAGCTTGTAAATAGCAGCAAACACTCACATACATACATACATGCACAACTTATAAACACCAGGATGCGCCCAATTGCTTGCATGTGTTTGTATGTGTGCGTGTGTGGTTTGTGGCAGGTAAATGCATGCAAATTAGCAGATAATTACCACAAAATGTTAAATAAATAAAGTAATCAATTATTTTGGGAAATTATTTGCTTATCAAATGCGCATTTCGGGTAATTTACCGAAAGCTAACGCAGTGGTGGGTGGGTGGTGAAGTTGACATACATACGTGCATATATTTACATACATACATATGAAGTTAAAGGACGCGGTAGCACAATGAATACACATATTATGCGGATAAGGGTAAAAAGTGTGAGTTTGAGTGAATTTTAAATGGTGGCGGGGAGGAATTGACAATGAATGCCTGTTACGAGTACTTAACTGTTAAATAAATACAATTACAAGTATATGTAGAATGATTTTTGTGGAGATTTTTGTATTCAAAAGCTAATTATACCCGGAACAGGGTATATTAAGTTTGCTACGACGTTTGTAACACCCAAAAGGAAACGTCGAATCCAATAAAGTATATATATAAATGATCAAGCGTCTGTCTGTCGATTTGTATATACACTAGTGTCTCGGTTTTTGACATTTCGATCTACAGTTTTGAACACGCCCCTGCTTATTAGTCGGATCCACAAAAATCGGACGACTAAAGCATATACCTGCCATAGGAACTGATTCATCGGAATCAAGCGCTTGTATGGAAAACTACTACGGACGGCTATAGCTTATAGCACCCATCCAAACTGAACAAAATAAAGACCCTTTTATACCTTTTTATGGTTTATAAAATGCACTTGAGGAGTGTATTATAGCTTAAATGCTCAAAGTTAACGTTTTTTCTTTACAATATACGATACTTAATCCAGCGTTGCTTTAATTATAATATAATATATATATAACAATACTTTAACCATCCTGAAAAGTATATTTTCTGGAGGTCTGTATAGTAGATCTTTATGGTGGCGAAAGCCACCTCCTTTGACTCAAATTTTTGCTCGGAGGGAGACTTTTCAAGTCTGTAAACAAAACGAAGCCACAAGTGGCCAAATCTATCGAATAAGATGGTGGAGCTGCAGTTCGTAGCGTGACCAAAACGAAGATGTTAGCGAGTGTGTTGTCATAATGAAAGAGCACTTTTTTCTTTACCAAATGGGAGCGTTTTTTCTATATTTTGGCGTCAGATCACCCCAATAATTCATTTTGCCCTTGTGCATCGTAGAAAACCGGGAACATCACCTTTTCGGCTGGTTGAAGAGTTATAGTAATTTTCGTCTTAGGCTTACCGAGTAAAATTCGTTGTTTCGGCTATTCCTTTGTCTCTGTCTTGCACCAGTAGATTCATGTTCCACCAACGGTCACGGAGGGACGCAGGAACGGATTGCGCTTAAACAATTGCGTCAACGTCACACAATGTTGTGAAGCGGTCCCCCGGTTACTGAGGTTAAGTTTCTTATCGAACCGGTCTCGTAAAGCAAGATTCATCTCCACAGTTCTTTTTTGAATGTTCCGTTTTCACAAATAACTGAAGTCAACTTCTAAAAACCAGAATGAACCGACTAAGTTAAGTTTTTTTTAGGTTTTTAAGTCACTATACTTGTGTGTTTAGCGCAGTAGTTTTTTGGCCTCATAAAGCACTTGCTTAGCATTGTCCAACTAGTATTGTTCAACTATAATTACATCGCATAGAACACGGTAAAATTCAGAAGAGTATCTATAAATCAAAGCATGCAATAAGGAACAGAAATAGTCCAGTCATAGACGGCTGTACTTCTCCAAATTATATGGGTAAGTGCTATATTTTATTATAATACTAGAATATTGAGGAATAACAACAATTCTTCCAATATATTTGAAATATTGTTCATCTCCTTATATAACTAAGTCGAACACGTATTTAATTCGAATTCGCTACGAACGAAACAATTTCTCACACATTTTCGGTATTATGAGTAATGCCATGTGATTTATTTCCGAGCACGTATTTACGTGTTACGTTAAGGTACATTTATAGAGAGCATTGCCGAAGCAGACATGCTCAAACTGTGGCGGCATAATATTTTGACTGGCGAAAATTGTGAAATACGAGCATAAATTAAATGTGAATAAGAAACGGCAAGAGATTCATAGGTACGCATTGTAAGAACGTCAGCTTCCGGAACCTACTTAAGACGCACGAACCGACAGGTATGATGAAGCGAAGGCAGCGAGCGTCAAACTACAAACAGACAAACACCGTTATTTACCTGAAGTCGAACGTGCGCTACGCTATGTGCTGTGACTCGGCTGCTTCTGCTTGTCAACTTCAATTGGAGCCGCTCAGCGTCAAGCGCACAAAATTCCGAATTCCATTAAAATGTCAGACTTTCACTTTTGCTGGCTTAAATTATTATGAATTATTGCGTCGAACCAAAAATATGTAGGTGAGTGCTTGGCAAGCGCGTGAAATACTGTGGTTTTGCACTCTTTTATTATATTATTTGTTGTTGGTTTTTGGCAGTGATGCTTTTGAGACGTCAAGCCATTGTTGTTGTTATTATTTCTTTGCTATTTACGGATGTAAAGGATAATTTAATCTTTTGCAGTGGCATCTCCATATGCTGTTGTACCTATGTATTGCATTGTAAAATAGGGGTTTGAATAAATTTATTAACGTGTGGCACGTGCCGCCAATAAAAATAGCAACTGTATGGGGAAGTGAAATGAAGAGGTGAAGGGTATAGAATAATTCAGAACGGCATGGAAAGCAGAAGTACTCAAGGAATATAATTCACATGTTAGAATGAGAAAAAGTAGTGTATTTCAGAACCGAAATATAAACTATAGTTTTATGCTACAGATTTGATTTGATTCCAAACAGACATTGGGAGCTTCCGCGCTGAGGAGAAGTAGTGCCAACTCTAATTACTAAACCCACTGCGGCCGCATTATTTTGGTACTTCTTATTCTAATTAAAAGTCATTTAAAATGCCATCTGCTTTACTATGATCCTTTTCTTCAAGTTTACATAGGCGAAGCCAACATAATTTTCTTCGAGGCATCCTTCCTGTATTCCCCTTAGTTCGAGTTAGTGTTGAGCTCTTTGGTCGAAGAGGTCAATATCCATAGTCGATTTTCTTAGACTTCGACTCCTCCTTTTCAGCTTTTTACTTATTTTCGGAAATGGTGACAAACGATGTACCTAAGTACAGTTTATGGTGATGAATGGAAGTTATGTGTTTGTAAAAGCTCAGCATAACGACGCTCCAAATTTTATGTATCCACTTCGCTGAGTTGCTTTTTGAGTAAGATCTCATGTTCTGCATTTCCTCATCATTAAGTTGAATATTTGGGGATTTGAACACCGGTACTTCAATAAAATTCGGAAAGCCATAAGTGATTTGCTGCATGGAAGTACGGAATGGACATATTAACGTTTTGATAAAAGCGCAGGCTTATCTTCGCCTCGGGTCTATTTTGAGTTCGACGGGACATTCGATACATTCAAGATCTCCAAAAAAAAAAACGAAAGCCGTTTACTAAACTAGCAACATATCCATAGAGGTGTTACTCCAATATCGGCAACAACCGTTCAAGTGCTCAATCGGCAGATCCATTGAGCTTTTCAAGATTTGGAGGGTTGAACCTAGTGTAATTGTATGGATAGTTATCGGTTACCTGTTTTCCGATAGTTTTCGGCTAAGCGATCATGAAAATGTCTTGCGCTACGACGGTCCCTCCACTAAGTATACTTCGTTGCTGAGCTGGCTCAGCTTTAAATACTTGTATGTTTCTGAAGAATTTAGCTTTTGTAGAAACTAATGAAACTCATAAGTTTCTGTCCCTCTAATTAAGTTTAAGATATGAAAGAGTAAAACTCTTCTCTTCAAAACTTTATGTTTTTTAATTTCTTTTTAAATATCCTCTGAAATTTTATTTTGATATATCATTTCGACTGAATCTTTGTCGCAGGTTGAGAGTGGAGAATACTTCTTCTTTTTTCAATTACTCTAGCTTAAAAAAATTTTATAGCTAAAAATAATTAACTTTATATATCTATATGCCATACATATTTATAAGTATAACGATTGTTTTAGAGATTTATTTTTCAATTCTCCAACAGCAAATACTATGACAATTAAGCACCAACACTTAAATTCTCTAATGAAAAAAATGTCACTTCACTCAACCTAAAGTTTTTGAAGCCATTATAAGTTTTCCCCTCTACCCTTTACCAAGCCGTGAGCTCAAACAGTAGACCACTAAATCCGCTCAAGTGCACCTGAAGATTTTCACTTTTCGGCTCGTTTAATTGAAATGTTGTCACCTATGCAAGTTCAAGGTGTGTCTGTTTATATGTGTTTGAGGCTTGAATCGCAGCTCCAGTACCTAAAAGTATGCCATAAATAATGTAACAAATAAATAAGCGCAAAAGATTTATGGCAGCAAAGTGTAAAAGAGCCAAGCTTGAGTGAATAATAAAAAGAGCGCTAGACCACAAGCAGAGCAACAAAGCACAAGAAAGTAACCGAAATTTACGAAGCGCCAAAAAGGAAAGCATTCCTCCAACGTTGCACCAGTGCTGTAGAGGTGTGTGTGTGGTGTCAAGGCAGCCACTTAAAAGTTCAACAATTGCCACTCAAATAAATTCGCGCACAATTTAAAAACTTCAAAGTTGAAAGGTGAGCAAAAATGCCGGCGAGCACACATTACGAGCTGTTACGGGGTGCGAGAATTTTTTGATCTCCCATTCCGTTTTTTGTTACAATACTTATTTGGGGTGTTGCGCTGCTTGCTGTTGTCAGACTTGTTACTCAGCGGCTGTTAACCAAGCTGTAATGCGTCTAACGAGCTCACCGAGTGCCACAGCCGGTTAGTTGTCATAGTCGTAGTGGTTGTTGTTGTTGTATTTGGGCACCCGCTGTGTTGTTAGCACTTTCTCTTAAGCTTAGCGTTGTGGTTTATTTATTTGCAGTCGAGCGCTGTGAAGTCATGTGATTTTTGACTCCATTTGTGGCAGCCTTTAAATTTAAGAAAGATAGATAGATAGCTTCTAAGGTGGGAACTTAAGGTTTCTTTTACGGTACCATAAATATGAGAATTATCTTGAAACACTATTGGAGACAGGAAATATTCAATGGGCTCTATTTTGTTTTTCTCTAAACTATGACTTATATAGAGGGGATGATTACTACTATGTCTAATTCCAAGAACGAGTTTGCTTATCTGTGTTGAGTCCAAGATATAACTACAAGTAAATCGTCGGCCACTGTAGAGTTAAAACTAGCGATAGTGTCGGGAAATCCAAGACCCAATTTATC
The DNA here is from genome assembly GCF_001188975.3 of Bactrocera oleae. NCBI lineage: Eukaryota > Metazoa > Arthropoda > Insecta > Diptera > Tephritidae > Bactrocera > Bactrocera oleae. The sequence goes on along the minus strand of NW_021662286.1, from coordinate 7,277,333 downwards.
GATAGCAGCAGAGATATTGCCTTGTTCTTGTTAACCAACAGAACCACTTGTTTCGCTCCATTACCCAGAGGACTAAGCTTTTATAGATTATTAATTTACACCGGAGCAGTGCAGTTTTGTTAATCGGACCATTTTGCGACATAGAGCCTCGTTTGATATCGTAGAACTTGGTCCTTTTCTATTCCGACTACACTGAGTCGTAACAAGCAGCTCTTCTTTGTACCGTCGGAGGTGACTTTAAGGCACATAAAAAAAGTTAAATTTTTTAAATCGAAGTTATTCTGATATGTTTTGAGGTTGAGTGAGTTGTTGCCAAGCATGTTTCCGCAGATGCTGAATAATTCTACTTATGGATGGTCTAATTCACAAATCAATTCCAAACGACAAGGTATGCTTTTGATCACCCATACTTTATATAAACTAGCAACATAGTATTGGTAGTCCATCAGTCCTTGCAGTTCTGCCTTATCTGCTTTGGCTGACCAGCTTCATCATATTTTTCACCTCTAAATTAAGATTTTCTTAGAAGGAAGTGAAAAAATGTGATGCATTTTTTGGATGTGATTTTTTAGTATCATTTTCAGACAGTTTTCCTATCTGCCAATATTTCAATCTCTTTCCAAATTTCGTGCTACCGGAGCGGTGGATTATTTTTGGCTCTATTAATACCTATTTGAACATATCTCGACCTAACATATTGAAATTTCTCTACCAATTTCTCTCAAACCTGGCTCTTTTACCACGTTGTTATAGAATTTTGCTTTTCAGTGGTTTATTCAGCTATAACTCTTTTTAGCTGAATAAGTGCTGAGTGAAAGAGCCTGATAAAAAGCTAGAACTCTATGCTGTAATGATATAACCAAACTTTATTTCAAATTACGGTTGGATTGACACGAGATCGGTCTATATTTCTACGTTTAAACTTTCGGGTACTACTTTTGCATCGTGACTGGGTCAACATTTATCGAAGAAAATCTTGATTCTCTTCACATCATTATTATGTTCCATTGAGAAGTAAGCACTAACCAAAATATCGATTTTTGCGCATTGTTTCTAAATGGTCAATAAATATACTTAGTGACAGATTCACTTTTCCAAAACAAACTGGTTTTATAACTATATTAGTTAACATAAGAGTCTCTCCCTCTTATTTCTTGGATGATAAGAATACCAGTATTTTCCTCGATTGTGGTTCTCTGCATATCATTATTCCAGGCACATATTCCCCAATCAGAACACTCAAATAAGAAAACTTAGTAGTGGACTTCAAAAGGAAGGTCGCATACGAAACTTTATAGAATTTCACATTAGAGCTGAACTTTTACCTGTCGAGTCTCAAATAACTACCTCTTTATAACCACAGTATATTTTTTTTTGTTAGAATGTAATATCTGGTAGGGGAGATTTAACCATTTTATATACCTAAGTATTCCACACTGACTTATTGCCATTTCGCTTTTGTCATTGCTTTGCTTTTACATTTGTATTTTTTTGCTATTTCTATTTATGCTTTTATTGTAATCATTTTTCATAAAACTTGCACGTCATTTGATCATTTATTATATTATTATGCTTATACGAATACTTCTATGTGAGTATGTTCTCTATGGTAAGTCGCTTGTATTCTCTTGAGTAAGGGAATAGCTTAAGTTGCTGCTGCAAAACATTTTGTTTTAGCCAAAAGCGTAACAAAGTGGCAATCGGATTTTATAGAAAAGAGAATATAGGTACATATATAAGTAGATATATACATATATAATCGACCAATAGAAATATATTTATGAAATTTATGTAAGTACTACATTTATGTTACAAAGAAAGTATCTAAGAGAAATAAAAAAATGGCTGCGAATAATAAGATTTGTTGTTGTGAATTGCATAAAGATTAATGCACATAATAAATACAAGCTGATAACAAAAATATACATATGTACATACAAAATAAAAATTATATCCATGTATATATACATATATCTTATATTTACAGTTTTGATGTACATAGATATAAAGCCACAATACTAGTATTGTGTCAAGAAATTAAGCGTAAACATTGCTAAGCACATTCTGGCTAAGCTTTCACTTTCCATACTTGGAAGTAAAATTTAAAGCTTAGTATCCGCATGATATACTAAGACTTTAAATAATATTATTAAGTGAGGTCTTCCATACTTCCGTTTATACTTCACACCCTTTGACATGATATAAGGCTTCCTGACATTCACTTACTTTTCAGATCTTATGCAGGTTTTTTCAAATATTTTTATGTCATTTGTAGGAAAGTTTTTCAACACCTTGGCTGGTATATTCTAATAAAATGGTCTAACACGTCCAAATATTTTCCACAAACGATGTAAAACGCATAAATACATATTATTCCCCCTTATCAGTTCGACGTTCTGAAACAAATTCCTTGTGAACAGCACCCTTCGTATCATAAAAAGTAATCAACATTGATTCGAGACTTCTGAAAATGCAACCTTTTTTTGTTTTGGCTCGCCTTGTACATCTATTCATCCGATTCATGTAAATGAATGTATGTTTTTAATGCTACATGTTGTACGATTTTTTTAGACACCCCTTGTATCTTTCTGGAAAAGAAAACGGATAAATCTATTATACAATATATTCCACAAAAGATTTAATATGACTTTTTTGAAAGCTCACCTATGGACTTGCACTAAAGCCTTAGATAATTAATTTAACAAAAGCTTTGTTAAGCCTGTTAAAACGTTTCCTGCCTAAAACATTTTTTATCCTTTATATGTGGTATACTACAATATATGTAATTTAAAATATTTTTATTTAGACATATTCTTTTAATTATACATATATTTTATATATTATAAATTTGTGTGATTTTCTTAATTTTTATTTTTTTAACATCTTTGGTAAAAAAAATCTCATTTGAGGTCTTCTCTTTGCACTTTCATAACTTTTTTGCTGATTTCTATACACATTTAATACTAAAATCATTATCTTGTGAAAGCTCCATCTGCAAAAGCTCCTTAGACTTCCTTTTTCATAAAGGTGTACCGCTGTTTTCTTAGCATAACTAGCGGTAGTGAATTATTAAGGCTCAGTATACAAAAGTAAAAAGAACTAAGTTGAAGTTCTATAAAATATATGTAAACTTAACTCGTGACAGCTGCTTGAAAGCTTTCGAAAAATTTTAATGAAGTTCCAGGTATAACTTTATCAACAGATATAATGCGTAATAGTAACTGTAATTTGCACTTATATATGTATGAAAGCTAAACCCATGCAAATTGCCTAAAAGCTTACGAAGAATTTTAATGAAAGCTAAGCAACATTTTATTAGCATATATAATTATGTAAATACATGCTAAGGCAATAGGGAATAGGATTTGCTATGGATTGCACTGAGCTTGCAAATTCACAATACATATTTTAGGTTATTTTTATATAACGATAAAAAATACGCACACATATAAAAATACACTACCTAGCTCATATAATGCTGGTATTTTCCAACTTATTGCGCCATTACAATATTAATGCGTTGCATTTTCGATTTTCTTTACGATCGGAATTTCGTTTAATACAGTTAGCTATCAAATAGAAATCTTTAAACTTCTTAACAAAGTACACATTAAATAATAATAAAAAGAGGAAAATGCGCAGGACATCACCATAAACAATGCCAGCCTTTACTTGTCGGCTTAACGCATATATTTAAATTTTACTGTTTCTTAAGAGGCAATAAAAAATAAAGGAATGCCAAACTCGAGATACCCAAACATATGACGGGAGAAAGTTGTTTGCGTGAGAGTTATGCGTCGCATTGACAAAATCTACTGGCAAATATTTATATGGTAGACAAAAAAAGCTCAGAAAAGCACTGAAGAACACCCAAGAATGCAGGCGGCAAGCAGGGAAAGGAGTGCAAAGAAACATAAAAATCATAAAACGTTAATACTTTGGGACACAATATCGGATATAAGTATATATCTATATTTGTGTGTATGTGTGTGAACTTTCACTCATTCACTGGCGAATGAAACTGTCACAAAACGATGATGAAAATGACAAAACATATGATGACAACAAAGAAAGGTAGACATACATGGATCTACATGTATGTATATATCGGTATATATGTACATATGTATGTATGAATATATATATATTTCTCACATTTTTGGTTGTAACAGTACTCGTAGGTCGCCAAAAGTACCGTTATGTGAGCGTAGTAGGTTCAGCAACGCATTTGACGGCGCACTAATCCTCTGACCGGCTTGCGAGTAGCTGCCACCTCCTCCGCTGCTCTCCTATACTACATACAAACACGTATGCGAAATGTGTTTGTGGAAATCTCGGCGTATTAGCCGCCTGCTAAACTGCCACATTCGCTTAAAGTAAAATGGCAATAAAAAAGTTGTAAAAAAAGGGCTATCCACTCAGCCCGTTAGTTGGCGCGTGGTTGGGGAAATGGGATATTGAAGATTTGAAGCCCAAAAGAAAGCGTGTAACAGGCTAGCAACGTAAATCTAGTGCAAGGTACGAAAACAATTTTGGGCAAAAAAGATTTAGGTTTCTTTTTTGTCGAAGAAAAAATCAAACTGCGAACAAAATATAAACAAACAAGCTGCAAAGTAAATAACGGGCAAGGCTAATAATGTTGCAGCTCGAAAGGTACATCGCATACGTTTTGTGGTAAAAGGGTTTATGAGGGTGCGAAATTTGCACAAATCACATTTAACTTTGTATCGACAGCGTCAAATGGGACACACGTGAGGCAGTTAACCTCAAGGCGCTGAGAGATGTGATATTTTTTCTTTTCGTTAAAATCTAAACCTAAGTCTATATGCATATGTCTAGTAACTTCTTGTACAAAAAATCAGTTTTAACTTTAAATGGCTCAAAAATTTCTGAAGTTTTGGGTGAGCCTTTTAATAACATATGCTTCAGATATTCTGCTCATAATATCGACATGATTAGTGCACTTACCTCACTGTAATATTAGGTTAAGGTAGGTTAGTCTTGTAGGCTAATGAGCCACGCTTGGACCAGTTTTGGTCCTTTGCGATATCAGATGGAGTTCCGTTATAATATAGAAGACTAAGATCTTAAATATTAAATATGTACACATAATTAAGTAAACTATAAATACCGTTTGTATTTGTATCATAAAACAATAAATAACCAATACCCAAATCAATACGAAAACAGTAAGGTCCATTTAGATCAATTGATAAAGTTACTAGTGACTACTAGACAAGAAAGTCGAAAGTCAGCTGTGAAAAATAACTAAAATGAAAGCCATGATCGATCGCTATTTTATATACCATTGAAAATGCGAAATTTACGAAAACTGAAAGTTTTCCAGCTTAACACTATATATAATACAATACTTAGTCCTGCCATAAATTCTGTTACAAGTATAAGCCATTATAAAAATGATATTGCAATACATTTAAGCATTCAAACATTACGTAAAGCACAAAAAAATCTATTTTTGTGATACTTGTGCTATATTCGGTATTTAAATTATATCTGTAACTTCCATCTTTTGATATATTTATGTAAATTTTGACAACATCAACATGAAACATCCTCCAAAAAAATTAAAATACTTTATCATATTTCTATATCTGACTCACTAACCCATTTCGATGGCAAAAAAAGGGTTGGTAATCTTTATAATGGGTATAGAAAGATTTGAGAAACTCATGGACTGATTTTAATTATTTTTAAATCTAATTCGCGCAAGGCTAAAATACACTTTCTTTCAAATATATATTCAGTAATATCCGATAGACTTTATCGGAGGGTCGCAAATCACTATTTTGGGGTATATGCAGATTAAAAAAAAAAGCCTGGACAGATTTTAACTCTTTTTACGCATTAATATAGTCAAAGAAATATACCTGCCAAATTTCATTGAGGAAGCTCAAGCATTGACCGCTGTATTCGACATAAAGTCAACTAGAGTAACGAAAGACATTATATTAGGTTTTTGTGAGTTGAAAGGTGAGAAGGTGTAAACTGATTCTAAACATTTTTAACATCAGACCACATTGCTTAAATATGCCATTTTTTTCGGTATAAAGTCAACCATATAGGCACTGAGATCACATATTCGTATATATAAGTTTTAGATAGTAGATTGGTGACTTCTCATAGAAATTAAAGACTAAGAAAGCGCCTAGAACACCCGTGTAAATTGTGTGATTAGAAAGGTCTAGATAATCTCTCTATGCAGTAAATCATTGTTTGGAGAATTGTTCAGCAAGGTCTCTTTTTGGTACTATTTTTCCAAAACTCTTTTTAAGTACATGTTTCAACCTCCAGAACTGCTTTCTATGTAACCGGTTTTCGAAGCATTTTCTGGACTCTGCCTCCTCTTTCGAGTATTAGGAACTAGACGAAATAATAAGACTTAGGATTCAGGATTTAATAGAGCACTCATTTTATTGTAAAAAATAAACTGCAATAAAACTATATATGAAAATCGGGACTCTACGAAATTGGAGACCTTTCACATAAAAAATCCACAAGGATTTCTGGAATACTTTGGTATACTCGTCTCCGAACTAGTTTTGGATCTATTCCTAACAATATTACAATTACAATTTTTCTGAGGGCTAAGAGAGTAAAGGAGCACCCAACATTTCAAAGTTTTCAATATATTTTCCCTCATGCTCTTGTACTTTATTTTCTAAGCCAACCAGCACTACTAATACAATATCACCATTATATTTTTGTCGTTGTTGTACTCTTTGTTTTTCCACCCACATTGGGTGGTTTGTCAACAACGTTAGAACCAAACTTTATTATTGCTCGTAAATTGACAAATAAAACTTTTAAAGGTTAACATTAGGGTCCTTATATGTCTATTAAACGGCAAACGTTAGCGAATTGATGTTAAAGAAAAACCTAGACAATGGAAGGAGTTAAGTGTGGCAAATGGCTGAAGGGACCAAAGCGACAGCGTATTAGGCGATATCAGGTGGCGAAAGTTTTAAGGCCAAGCAGCAGGAGTTCAAATAATCATAAATGCCTCGCTCATGAGAATTGCGCACAAAAAATGCGAGGAAACTAAAAGAAGAACTTAGAAAAAGGTGGCGAGCAACTCAAATTGTCTTATACACAAAACACCTTCGGGAGGGAAAGATGTCTGCTTAAAGGCCACAAACAAAGTGGCACAAAGTGTGCGCCCAATCGAGTTGATTTCCATGTGAGTTTCATGTCATGTTGTAGCATTCGCTGGTTCTAAAAGTAAAATAGTTAACTTGAATCTAGCTGAAATTGGCCTTTATGACCTTACCACCGTTGTGCGCTCAGTGTCGCTCATTTAATACCCTTGTTATCCTCGCCAAGGTAAGTTTTAAAATTCGTTGTGTGTATTGTAATGATTTCCCCATACTTTGTGGCTTCATATGAGTATTTGCCTCAGGGCTACAGTTGTCAGTTTTGATATTTGTTTGTTATGTCATATCCTGATGTTGTTTGGGTGTGACAAATTAGGGCGGCGTTCACATTGTCTGTGATATCAACGCCTCTTCTTGACATGCTGACACTTTTCCAACAACAATAATAACAAAGTTGTGTTATTTGGCAGCAATTAGATTAAATAAACTGTTGCACAATAATAATGTATGGAGCTTTGTTGTTTGGTTAAATATGTTGAGTTCCATGCAGTTGAACTAGATGAATATGGAAAGGAAAAGTAAATACTCCAGGGTTTTGGGGGTTATAAATTGAGCTTATATATTGTACAATTAGGCAAAAAGTTTTTATATAACATATGACTTGAAGAACTTGCTAGACATTGCACATATGAAATCCTTATACTGGGAAATATCAGTTCCATTCGCTCTATGCTATCTTAAGGTAAGATGTATGGCTTTCAGGTTTTGCTGATTACTGCTCGACAGGCGGAGGACATTGCTCTAAATTTGAAAACTATTTAGACTTTTAAAAGAAATGCAATCATACAAGTATTCCCACGAAATATTACAATATTTTACTCACAATGTTCTTTTAAGATTGTCCTTATTATCTTAATGCTAACAAAGAATTTGCTGTTTAGCCGAAAAGACCGAAACCCATATCATCGTCTCCTTTTGACTACGAATCCTCCATTTTGGCTTCTTCCTATTCTCTTTCTAAGATCCAACAACCACTTTTTCGACTAAGAACTTTACAAAAAGTTTATAGATATATAACTAAACCGTTGGAACATAAAACTAGGATTAGGCTGGTGAAGTGCTCACTGGACCTCTTGTGATAGCGCAAGAACTATTCTAATTCTATTGGCAGCGGTGCTAGGGTACCTTTTCTTGCCAGCTCGTCAGCTTTGCAGCTACTTGCGATTCCGCTGTGGCCTAGTACTCATACTAGTTTTATCAGAAAGAGACTCTACGCCATTGACAGCAAGGTTAAGCATTCCTCAGTGCCTTGAACGCACAGTTAGGGAGCTAGTACCTCCTGGGAGTGGGCATTCACTTATCGCTGGAATAGTCAGGAAACCTGAAATTTGAGTTGATAGATAGTTCCTGACAATATAGCATTCCACCAACCTTTCCACAAAACTTTGGCCCATCCGTAAAGAAGCTAATTGCGCCTTTCCTTCAGCGGCTTCTACTCACCCACATCTCCATCGCAGTTATGTGTGCAGAGAAAGAGTTTTGTTTGTCAACTCCTTGATTTAAAAGATCCTGTATGAAGTTGAAGCGTGGGAGCAAGTTTCGTAGCAAGCTTTTCTAGCCCTCCACCACAGGAAGTACATAATGGTCGGATATAAATTCGAACCAGTTGTTTACTGAGACATGCGTCCAAATGGATATAGGTTTTCCAGCTCTGAATCTAATATGATACAAATAACTGCATGATGTAGCACTTTTCCTTATTGTTAATGTTAAATAAACACAATATCGGTCGAAAATTATTGGAATAAAACTTAAAAATGAAAAAAAGAGGATCGACTAAATACGATCGAATTAGATTCAAAATATTATTATACTCAATAATAATCTCTTGTCAAGATAATGAATCATAGCTGCATCGAAGTTCAAAATAATAGGTTAATGACCAGATAATAAGATTCTGAGGATTGCATTGTAATACCCTACGATACATGAAGGAAACCCTGATCTTTCACTTTGATCGTTAATCAAGTTGAATCTATCTATTTCTGTCTATCTATCTATCTACCATATTTCTGGGGCAGCCACTTCAAAAATAGTTCTTTTTCAAAAATGGTTCTAGTGAAAGAATTTCATACCAGTAAAAGCAACTTATAAGCAAAAGCTTTCAAAAGCTTTATAGTATTTCATTAAAAACTTAATTTAAGAACTATTCTAAAAATGTTCACAGACGAAATTTGGCTATTTGTACAAATCTCAGTCAAAATATTTTTGTTGTAACACTTGTTTGCGTGTGGATTTGCCTCAGCTTGTTGCTCCACTTTCGTTTGCGTTGCCAAAAGTAGTTTATCATTATAATTAGTGAAAGCCGGCGGAGGATGTGCGTAGAAGATGTAATTGTAAAGTAAAGGATCACAAAGATAAATAGTTTTGAAATGTACTGACACATATACATATATAAGAGTATGTGCAACATTAGTGCTGCCACTATTATGCCAAAGCAAATAAAACCCAAAATTTATGTTTGTTTGGCGCTGAGCACGTAAGCTTTTAAGCGTGTGTTCAACCGAAATTGGTTTGAGTGAAGGGGAAAAGATGTGAGTGATAGTTAAACGCCAGTGCAGTGATTTTCATGAAAATATGTAGACATATGTACATACGTTGTGTACCGTTGTATAGATAATAAACTATTTGTTTGCATGTGCGTAAACACATTTACAAATTTGGTAAATTTATCATTTTGTTGAATGTGACGTTGTTTTGGTTTCATATTTTGACAAATTGTTTTTCACGCACAATATGAAACAGTTATCCTTTTAAGGATACACACACAGTAGGTGTGTACATACATATATACAATAAGCATATAGGCAATGTTAGTGAAGGTAGAGGGTTGCTGTATTTGTGTTGGAAATATGGTATAAGGACGACAATCTCTTTGCAAGTAAGAAGAAAAAAAGCATTAGTTTCTGCACTCAAGCTATAATACCCTTCACAGGTGCATTTTTTTATAGCATAAGGGTATAAAACGATCTTTATCTTGATTTTGATCGATCAGTTTGTATGACAGATATATGCTATAGTGGTCCGATCTGAACAATATCTACGGAAATTATGGCACAGCATTAGCTTATAACCTGTGCCAAATTCCGTGAAGATATCTTTTCAAACATGAAAGTTTTCTATACAAGGACTTGAGTTTGATCGATCCGTTTGTATGGGCGCTATATCCGATATAGTGATCCCATATCGGCGGTTCCGACAAATGAGCACCCTCTTGGATAGAAAAGAAGTTGTGCAAAATTTCCGATTGATATCTCAAAAACTGAGGGACTAGTTCTAGTATGTACAGACAGGTCGTCACGCTTATCGTTTATATAAAATTTTCCTTATGTTATTGGCACCTCTTAAAATCATTCGCCTTAGACAGAAACAGGTGATTACTACCTTTTCCAGGCCCTGACTATAAGGTGAATACAAAAACTTCCCAGCCAAGACCCTGGAGCTTCTGCCGAGGCGCTATCGTTGTTTGTTGCCTAGCGTTATCCTAATGGAACACAATTCCTCTCGTATTGGCTAAAGCTGCCCGTTTCCGAGCGATTACTTCCTTCAGACGGTCCAATTAGTAGCTACCAATCTCAACAAACACATAGGAAAACCTTCCTGACCGTCAATCCGGTCTTAGGCACCGTTTGCGCCGGCTAACCGTAATAATGGATCGATGTGATGTTGAGATTCAACAACGATTCGCAGATGAAAATTTGGTACAAGAGGTTTTTTTTGCTTTAATGGACATGGAGCTCTTTAATTACTCTGAGAAAATGTTTTCGGTAGGTCTGCAACGTAAACTTCCATGACGCCAGCGCCACCCTAGCCACCACATGCGACTCAAATTTTTGCGCTGTGAGTGACTTCTACAAGTTTGAAAACAAAAAGAAGAGCCAAATGGGACCGATTTTTCTCCAATTCAGAGTGGAAATGGCTCTATAATTCAGCCAGGTAGAACCCTGTGAAAGTTTTGCTGTAAATTCGGTTGATAGCACAGTCTTCACGTTTTTCGCAGTAGTTTCGCCGAGCGAAGTCCAATTCTTGGATTATTGCTGGGTCTCTGGTGTGTACCTGTGGATCCATATTACGCAAATAGTCCCGCAACTTAATCGAAATTTCATTTAATAAACTATTGCTGTAAAGTGGTCTCACGGTTGCACTTTCCGTTCGGAGTGAGCAAACGCGACATCCATTGCGCCGACAGTTTTCTGCCCAATATTTCTTGCAGTATATCACCCACGCGGTTTTTGAGATGACTACTATCTCGCGCAAGTTCGATTGACGGTCTGCCAATATAAGATCATGGACTTTTGTCATCCTTTGTGATAGCCGTTTTCAGGCCAACTGGGCGTCGCTACTCTGCAGGGATACGAAAGTATTCTAACTCTTTCTCTGAACTATTATAAACCCGTTCCCATAACTTACGGGTCTACGAAACTGGAATGGAGCCACGTTCCTTCTAGCTATTGCTACAACAATAAAAACATAAAAGTTCCATAAAAAATTAATTTCTTCTCACCTTACATATGATTTCGTTCATTCAAGTTCGATCTCGAACCCGCCTTATTGACAACCCTTGTAGTTGAAAGTTAGTTAATGTTGCCTGCAACTGTTAAAATGTTACTTATGCTTCATAGTTGGCATTTAGTTTTAACAAATGTATGTTATTTGCCACACTCACACCAACCAAGCCCAGGCACGCAAACGAGCAACATATACCCAAGTAGAAGTATGCTACCGACTATTGTAAATATTCATGCACATGTCCACTTTTGCTTATCAACATATTCTCTGCAACATCTTAGTCATTCCAAAGCGAGCTCTCCATTCCTTTGACCATCACTGCACATACACACATTCATATACGAGTATAGAAATAAAGATATGTGGGTTGAAGAATTCAACTAACCGCATTCTGTGTGCGTATGAAGTAGAAAGCGAGAAAAGCTTTGGCTTTCACACAGAAAACAAGATAAATTACTGACGCACTCTTCCACATAGTAGATTTGTTAAATTATGATATTTATATTGTCTGACAGGTGAGGTTATGACCCAACTATGTTAAGGTGGAATAGTTGCTTGTTTGCATACTTCTTATGCTCTGTTGTTGTTGCTGCTGCGGTTTCACCGCTCTCACCAAAATGAAAAGGATTAGTTGATTTTTGTTTACTGAGGAACATAAAATTCACTGACAAACACTCACAAACATTTCCATATGTGTACAGGTGTATGTGTGTGTAATCGCTGTAAAGTATTTTAATTAAAATTAATATTATATTTAGTGCTGAGATTTTCACATTGCTGCGGTTACGCAGTGTGTCAGTTGCTTGGTTAATTTCTTTTGAGTTGTTGTCCTCGCTCAAGCTAAAATGCTTCATATAGTATATCATGGAACTAGTTGTTGGGTGAAAAAAATATATAAAAGTAATTTAATTTTCTTTGAAGTATGAAAGCTTAAAAATGCATGGGGTCATTATTTTTCTTGTACTTCTACAAAGATTTGTAGTAAAAGAGCGTCCAAGATGAGCATCGGTTAGATATGGGTCACTACGGCTATGTTTGCCTAAAATCCAAATGATAAAATTTAACGACTCTCTACTGGGTTTCTGATGGAAGTGGAGGATTGACAAGGTACTTGCATGTCATCTCATGAAGTTTGATTCTCTTCCGTTAAGCAGATTTGTTAGAGATTGAGGACTGTACAACACCGTTTAATTTTTAGTGACATTAAACATTCTCCAAATTTTTGGAGAATTAACCTTCTTTGGCCAGCAAAAATAATGGCTTTTATAGTCACATGGTACACCTACTGTCCTTAGGTTATGTTGCAAACTTTTAGCTCGCTTAGTTCTTGTCCTACATTCTGTCGTTTCCGATCTACATAACCCTTGGAGGTAAAAACGCTTGAAATTTCCTTTCTATTTCTGCAATTATTTGACTATTCACCATTATTACCAATAATGGTATTATTGGAGCGTTTACCAGCTCTTTGTTTGAGCTTCATTTTCTCAAACGTATCATTGTCTGTACGTCTGAGATCTCGTTTGTGAGCAATTTGCTGCCATATCCTGAAAATTTCGGAAAATACCAAGCTTTGACTAGTTATTGCGTGAGTACCAAATTTAGATCTTAACAAATAGTCCTTGTTCAATGATAACTACAGAAAAAGTTATCCAACTGCTTGTAGTCTAAGGTAAGTAAGACGATACAGACAACCCTTTTTGTTATTAATTTTTATAAAGGAATTTCGAAGTATGTTACGATCTTGAAAAATGGAAGGACTTTGGGGGAACATCACATTCGAAACTCTTAGTCCTTAGCAATAATAATGTCAAAGACATTATATAATATATAGGGCTCATAGGGTCGTTAAAATGAAGCTTATTGATTTTCAGTATAAGAAAATATGTAGAGACGTAAGTTAGAAAGTTGCCAAAGCGATGTAGGTGAAGTGCATTACTACCACTCTAAGTGTCGTGGGTTACAATCTCTTAACCCTCGGTTGCCAAATCCACAAATCCTTGTATATTTCTGACATAAAAATAATTCTTATGAAATCCTGATGCTAATCGTCGAAAAAAGCCCACGGTTGCACCTATTATGATCTTCGTTTCAGCATTTTTTGATTAACCGGATCGCAATGCTTTCTCCTCTTAATTTCGTTGAATTTTATAAATTCCAAGTTTCTTTAAAATCCTCAAGGATAAGCAGAATCTGCTGTGTGTTCCTCTTAATAAGATATTTTTGTTCTGGCAATTTGAAATTGCGTGTGCTCCCCCAAGGAGCTCTGGAATTTAGCATAAGGCAATGAGTTTTATGCAATACAAACATACATACCATATAATTATATATGTATTTTAGGGTGAGTAAAAAACGAATGTTTTTTTTCGCTTGGTACTTTTAAAAAGTGGTTGATAGAGATGTAAGTAAGTGTCTTCAACTATGAGCCCTTAATTTTAACGGGAAGGTCTTTCGCCTTAAAGTTTTCTATTTTTTTTTCTTATTATCAGATAGAAAAGTTCATAACTTCTTTCCAACTATTTGAAATAATATTTCGTTTTCTTATTTTGTAGGAAATTAAATGCTTTTCAATAAAGGTCTCAAACGGTGAGGTTTACGAAAAAATCGCAATGCACAATTTTGTAGAGCATTCAACTCCCTATAAAATCTATGAAACAAGTGATTTTTTAGGTAGTTGGAGTAGTTCAAGTAGTTGGAATTTTTCTATCTGATAATAAGAAAAAAAATAGAAATCTTTAAGGCGGAGGACCTTCCCGTTACAATTAAGCGCTCATACTTGGAGAGACTTTCCTAGAGGTGTCTAGCAAGCAATTTTTCAGAGTACAAAGTCAAAAAAAAAACAATCGACTTTTTTGACCCACCCTGCTGTATATTCCTCTATACCTGATATTCAAAAAGTGCGTGCGCATTGTGAATCATAAATTTTAATTTCAATGCCAATTGATATGCAAGACAACGCATGCTGCTCGTATGCGTCGCAATGCGGCTATGCCTTGACTCTGCTCTTAGGCGGGGTCACAGGCCTAGTGCCCTGGAGAGCGTGCTAGAAAAAAGGTGAAACAGCATTGCCACTTAATATGAGCTGTTGCTATGCAGCATTATAATTTCAATATGTGCTTTGTCACATTTATACGAAATCCTTATACGCTGCTATGTATTAAATATGTGCGTTTCTATTTATTAGTATGTATTTGCAGCATATATTCCGTATGTGTTGCTATTTTGTTGAGAATTGTTTTTTCCTCCTTTTCGCATATTTTTTGCACGTCTTTGAATTCTTAAGCATTTCGGAGCTGCGAATGCGTTATACCTCCGTGTCGTTATACTATACGTCCTTATGTGGCAAACGCTAAAGATTGAAGATAAATTATTTGTTACGCACGTGGTTTTCATATCCAATTTAATTTAAAGGTGCTGCAGCTTACGTTAATATTTAACGGGTGTGTGCTGGTTCTATTTCTACTGATATCATAAATATATTTCCTTCTATTTTTAAGAATACCCTCTGTTGATCACATAAGCACATACAAAAATGTATAAATAAATATATAAATATTACTTCGTTATGTATACGCTCTTCTCTCATGCGACACTTTTCGTTTTTTAGTTGAATCTTGCTCATTCTGTTTGACTAAATCTCAATATTGTTTGCAACATATTGTTATTATCCTTGCTTAGCTTTATAAGCCTGCTTATCGATGCTCAACAATCTGTCTAAGCCGATTGGCAGTTAGAAAATTTCGTAATTCTCAATAAAATAGTTCAGATGGAAATATGCGAAAAATTATGTTATACAATAGTTGTTGCAACGTACACAGCAAGTATAAATACATAGTTTATATGTGAGTAAGTGAATTATATATACAACTATCAAATTAACGATGTAGCAAAAATTATTATGAAATCGCACATATTTTGAAAAAGTTTTTGAAGTCTAATTTTTTTAATTTAAAAACTGGATTTACTTTCAAGCTAACAGCTTCTACTTTTCGTATGTTGGAGCCTAGTTGGAATGTCAGCTGAAGCCAACTTGATTCGTACTGTGACCTTTTACATATAAACTCTTTCTTGCTCTTCTTCATCTATTAAATACCCATAGAACTGCAAAGTACTACAAACATTCTTTCAATGTTTATTAATCAGGTTTCGCTATTCGAGCCAAAAAGGCCGAACAGAACTCAATTGAAGCTGATTCCGAATCAGTAGAACACAACATAGGGGATAGTGACAAAATACTTTGGATTAAATCACCAATATTTGGACCGATGCTGCCACAAGTATCCCAAAGAAGAACTTCTTAAAACTCATTGATTATGATCTATATATAGGTATTAAATTCAAAAGCAGTTTATTAACCTTTTTGTGAACTACTAACCTGTGGCACTTTACTGCAACATTATCTAATTTACAAGACCCAAAATTTACATGTTAAATGTTCATCCATGAGCCCAACAGGACATTTTAAGCTCTGAAATATAAAAACATTATTTTTAAATTTTATATACTAGAATACCTTCTTCTAACGAATGAAGAATACCTTCCTCTAATATAGAAAGTTTAAAAATCATGTGTTTATATTTTAAAGCTTAACCTTCAAGAATATATTCTGAAGCGCATTTATTAGGATTTTTATGTTTTTTGAATGTATTAGCTAGCTATTTTGATTTGCAGCGTTGGAGAGTAACCAATCGAACAAACTATACGGGATGTTCAAGTTAACAGGCAGCACTTGTGGTGTAATCCTACACTAGCATGCACTCTGACGCATTCTCAATTGTGCTTTGGAGTGGAGAAATTAATTTTTCATTATCAAAAAACGTTTCAGTAACCCTTAGTTTTGCTTTTTTTTAAACTTTAATAGTTGATTTTAAGTCTTAAGTTTTTAAAAGCAAACAATAAAAATATGTTAGTAAATTCATTTCTTATTAAAGCCATTCACAATAGTAAAACTAATGTAAAAAATGCGAAACAAAACTTTGTAGTATTGAAGATAACGGCTATATTACTACTTTAGTGAGGTACTCTCTTGAACGAATTCAACTCGATAACTTTATGTTTGCTTTTGCATGCAATTTTTTGTTTGACAAGAGAACAGTGCGCAAAGCTAGCGAACAATGAAATGGTGAATCGAAGACACTTTTAATTGTTTTAGTGGCACGACATCCAAACCAGTATATACATTTTGTCTGAAACTTTAATCATGAAACTACTTTTCGAAAAAGTTCGTCATGTTTTCTGCATCTCCCCTTTATATCTCTTTGGTATATGTACAAAGAGTTTAATTGGTAAAGAAAGCAATTACCGATAAAGCTATCAGAAATTTGATAGACTTTTATGCATTCAGTGTTAATCATCCAAAGGATTTTGGTGTTAAATGCCTATCTTATGATTCTGACCCTATATACAATATTAGGTTTAAGCTGAAGTTTTTGAGTTTTTTCTTTCTTAATCTTCTGATAAAAATTACAGTAACAGCGCCTTAAAATTAGTCATGTCACTTTCGTCTCTGTTATAACTTAAATCCTGAGCATATAATGAAGACTGTTACCGGCTACTCAGCAAACGTAGTGAGTGAGAGAGAGGCAAAGAAGCCTCTTATTCCACGGTGCTGAAATGCGCAAAACCAAACGGTTAGATGCATATACTTGTACTTTGGATACAAGACGGCTTTTGAAGCGCTTATTAGACAGAATTTTCGGAGTCACGTATTTACGTGAATGAGTTTGATTATTAGAGTGGTGAACTCTTTTCGCTTTGTACTCTGAAAAATAGGTTCTTAGATACCTCTAAGAAAGTCTCCCCAAATATGAGCTTCGCGTAATTTTTTTTGCCCCACCCTAGCGAGTATTTATTTTTCCCATGGGGCATCTTGTTATATTGTAAAAGTATCCAAGTAATTTCTGGTTACATAAATAGGTAAGAGAGTCGTGATATGTGTGTTGCCTTTATATCCATTTAGTAACGGTTAGTAAACCGAAACATTGAACTGTTTTTGTGTTTCAGTTTTTTCCATTCCTTTTCGTGTAGTTTCGTTAACATTTTGAACTTTTTTCCGAATAATAGTAAAAATTGGAACATTTAGGACTAACACATTGTATTCGAATAAATTGAACACGCCCCAGAAGACCTCGTCCACACAAGGTTATGTTACGTATGTATACCGCTAACGGTCATTAAAGGCCATTTTCAAATTAGTGCAATAAATCATGGCAACATATGTACAAGTATGAATAGCACAAACTCTTTATTACATGCGAGGTGGGAATTTGGGTGGTACAAATGCATATTTATATCCGGAACTACACTCCGTATACGCATGTACATACATGAATCTTAACCAAACACAATCGTCTGTTGTCCTGCTTTTATGTTTCATTGTCATTATGATGTTTGACCACTTGTGTGTTGTTATTGTTTGAGCCACTGTGGCAAACTATACGTATTTCTAGTAAAAATGTTTACCCGCAAAAAAAAATAATGGTGAAAATATTAAATGCTAAACAAAAGCATTTTTATAAAAAAATATGAAAAAAAGTTTTATGACTTTGCAACAACGGTAAATAACAATGAACAACCGAAAACTAGTAAACTAACAGTAGGGGAGTTAACGAGAAATACGAAACAAAAACTGGGAAGTGGTTAGCATGGCAAGTGCGTTGGAGAACTTATTTACTGTCACTAAGCATGCAACTGAGAAGTGGAGAAATCGTGACGAATTGTGAAATATTGCATCATATATAGCACAAAAATACAAATAGAGCAATGTTATGTGCCTCGAGTCTTTAACGTCTTAATAAGGTAATAAGTGATCTTTATTTAGTAATAAGTAGTACTTAATATGTATATATTATACTCATTAAGCTACTAGTGTCTAAAAGCTATGCAAATTCAAGGCTTTACTTCCAATCATTAAAAGAAAAAATTCTTATTTCAATATTTTCTACAACATAGGGAAGTCTGCACGGGGCGTAATTAGGTCTCTTTGGTGGCTTACTTACTCTCCTAGAGATACTCGCACAGGAAAACATATAGCAGAGAAAAATATGTTTTTAAATAATATGAAAATAATTACCATTAGTAATCTTTAAATAAAATATATGGTACGGATAAAAACTTAAATAAAACCACTTTAGGTATTCCACAATGAAGTTGGGTGTCGATGAAACTTTATATTGTAGTAAAAATTTCAACAATATCTATTAGTCGACATTTTTATGCGATTATAACCAGCTAGTTTGGCTCGAGCTCGTATAACTCCAAGCTGCACCTAGTTTTACTCATAGCTTGATCCTTAACTTGACCTCGCATAAACCCTAACTTTACCCCCCTATATTAACCAAGCATGAATTTTAGTTTGACCCTTAGCTTGAACACCCTTGACCTCCCTTCACCCCTAGTGTGAACTCAGTTGACCTCCCTTTACTCATACTTTGACCTCATCTGAACACTAGTTTGAACTCGCTTGGCATCCATTTTGATTCCCATTGAGCCTTATCTTAATTTCACGAGACCCTTAGCTGCACTTCGCTTGACCTCTAGCTGGAATTAAAAAAATCGAATATTTTCTCTCAAGCACTGATCCTAAAAGTTATTTTTTTAACGGCTTTAAAATTATTATAGGAGATATACATTTTACATGACTTAAAACCCGAGAGTTCATTGAAAAAGCTTGTATACCGGGGAAAAAACAACCAAATATTTCTTTTCGAATTCTTATCTCGAGTTGATGTGTTGTGCCACTTCAAAAGCGATGCCTAAACCGAGAAAATATTTTAATATTTTGCTCTACACTCCTTTGAACCTTAATGATAATATTCATATATAGGTATATACACGACCCGAGCCACAATTGAAGTGCACAGTAACATTAAAACCTATTTATAAAATTATATCACTTTAAAGGGTAAATGCATTTCTCAACAACACTCGTGTGATTTCGAGGTACCTGAAATTTCGCGCCTGAACATTTCGCGTGGAAATAATGAAACCTTCATTTGTTTTAATATTAACCTTTATGACTCGCTTGGTTTACTGCATTGTCACTGCCATTGACTCTGCCTCATTTTTTTAGGTAGCTCCAACGCTGCCCTTTCACATTGACCAAGTCTGGCACTTTGTGTGGGCTCTTGCGAGGCTTTTCACATAATTTTCTTTATTTCCTTTTTTCGCTTACAGGTGAAGGGTTTTAAATGCATGCTTCACTTGCCTTTTCGGTCTTTTGGTTGGTTACCTCAAGTTTTCTGTAACACGTTTTGGCCTTTAGTCATGCCCTGGCGGCATATACATACATATATTGTGGCTAATTCTGACTTTACGTTAAAACCGCAGAACCAGTGTACGAAGAGATTTTACCTGCTAGGTGGATAACAAGGCGAAATCATGCTATCCGCTACTTTCAGACACGCCTTAGTTTGTTTTGCTTTAACTATTCACATAATACTGCACTAACATATACCTATTAGAGTCTGAATGCGATTTTTTGTTTCAAATCTAACTTAACCTGAAAAGTTTTTCACTAATGCGTTGGTAAAACTTTGAATAAGTGATCGATATTCCAAGTCTTGATAAAAATAAGCTGACGAACGGATGGGAACTAAGATATTTGTAAAGCGATAATGCTGCGATATCGATTATATGAATTTTTACGATATTAGTCTAAGTAGTTCCTGATTTTTTTCATATTTAGTTCTTGATGAATGGAATCTGCGACTATAGTGATTTCTTCAAGCCTTGGTAACCTTATATCAAACTATGAGTATCACAAATACTAAGTTTTGTTTAAAACCTTCGCAATTAAGATAATCTTTACGAGGATTTCGAGCTATATTCAAACTGCTACATTACTTAGACCATTTATCCAAGCAACAGTAGCCGATCAGGTACTAATTTGGGGAAAAGCAATCTGTTGTATCCCAGACCATCATCAGTTTTCAGTGATCCTGGGTAAAGCATATAGGTCATATTAGTTTTAATTGAAGTTCATATGAGACCTTTTGGCCACAGCTTTTGTTGAGCGTGAAATTGAAGTATAAAACTCGTTGAAGTTCTAACGACACACAGACGATTGATGGTTAGTCATTATGAGAAACTTCGTCTTTTACACATATGTAGCTTGGTCTGCTGGGTGTTGTAGGTAAATAGCAGATGCTCCGTCGTGAGGTCCAATATCTTTTAAGAAAAATATTTTTGGTGTAATATAATTAGGGTACCGCAGTGTTGTAGCTAGCTGGGCCGAAAGTAGCGACTTAGGTGTCAATCCAAATAAATCTGAACTGGTTTTATAAACTAGAAGGTATAAAATCCTAGATGCTTCCCTTCACTCATTGCACACTCTCGACTCCGACCTATCGAAAATGTGAAGCTCTTGAGGCTCGTCCTTGATAGAAAGCTTTCATGGAAGTCCAAAGTTGAGGAGATGGTGAGGAAGGCATTGGTTGCCTTTTATTGCTAAAAAAGAATTATT
Source organism: Bactrocera oleae (assembly GCF_001188975.3). Taxonomy (NCBI): domain Eukaryota; kingdom Metazoa; phylum Arthropoda; class Insecta; order Diptera; family Tephritidae; genus Bactrocera; species Bactrocera oleae. Next base: position 7,256,192 of record NW_021662286.1, on the reverse strand, counting down.
GGGAAGCGGTGGAGTCTCTCACCAATAGTTATGTTTTGGCCTTATGAAACCGTTGTAGCTCGCTGACAGTGAGCTAGTCAAGAAGTGCATGACATCACTAGCATTAGTATCAAGCCACTACCATATTAAACTCGTTGGGTGCCTGGCCACAGCGGAATCGTTGGAATGGTAAAGCCGATGAGCAAACTAGAAAGCCACTTTTACCCAAATTCCATGTGTTACTGCTACTCTCGATATATACACATCCATATTATACCCTCATATATAATATAATAACCAAAAGTTGTTAAGTCGCTAATAAGTCAGTGCTATCAACTCAAATGGTAGACAACCAGGATGCGCAGACTATCCTAAAGTCGACATATACACCTATACATATGTATGCTTGTGTGTGTGTGTGTATGAGTCGCTGAATTATTGCGACTGTCAAATTTTATAATTAACACTTGCGGCAAAACTTTGGCGTAAACGCACCTCAATTGCCGAATGAAGGGACGCAAATGCAATAATAGACACGGGTAGGCAAATAAGCACCTATATTCTCTAAACATATACATACATACATACATATGTATACGTGTATGTATATGTATATATGTATGTGCATGTGCAATACTTTATTTAACGCGCTGAAATAGGCAACCGGTTGGCAGGCTATTAGGCGGTATGATAGGCAAATTGGCAGCTGGTGTCGATATCAACACCGCCATTAAGCGCACACACATACACATACATGTGCATACATATACCCATATATATAATATTTACACGCATTCATTCAGTGCTGTCTGCTGCTGGCGACAGGCGCATAATTCAAATGCTGGAAGAGCGGGAGGCGTGACAACATGCCACAATTGCCTGCCACAATTCAACAGTGCAGCGAATTGTTTGCATATTTTCGACTTATTGGCGAAGCGCGTGCTAAGCGCTGCATATTAATATATAAGTATATCTGTAGGTAAATATATATCTGTAGATACATACATATATATGTATATATTGTACTTTCGATTATAGTAAAAGAATTTTTTAGTATCCGCATACATACTACACATGTACTTTCGTCTAGGAACTTAATTTATTGTCACAGCAACGATTGACAATGTCCAACAAACAAATAGCTTTAATTCTTGTTATTTGTATACAAAAATACAACAAATTTTTGCTTTAAATTCGATTTGAAAATTTTCGCTCGAAATAAATGCATTGCCGCAGTCATCGAAATTGCAGTGCAATAACAACAACACAATATTTGCAATTAATTGTAATGCAACCGCAAACAACAGTTGTGTATAAAAGTATGTACATACATATGTATCGCTGTATGTATATATGTATATATGTGCATATGGGAATGCCTATACTACATAATAGCAGAGTTTTGCAAATTCGTCGAAGCCATAAATATTTCAATTCGAATTTGGCGCGCAATTCATTACACGAACACATTTGCTCACATACTTGCAGATAGCTCACAAACATATATACTTGTACATACAGGTTGGTAGAAAAATTTCTGCGTTCGAAATAAAAAAAAATTGTTTTTGGTACGAATTCGATTTTTTATTTAATATAATCTCCCTTAACTTTAATACATTTATTCCAATGATCCTCCAATAATTTTATGCCAACGCTATAATGTATTTTCGCAAGCTTTGGAAAATACCCGTCTACGGCTGTAATAGCTTCTTCATTCGACGAAAAGCGCTTTCCACGATGGATTGTTTCAGATTTCTTAAGAGGTCGTAGTCGCTGCGAGCCAAATCTGGTGAATACGGTGGATGCGCAAGCAATTCGAACTTTAATTCGTTGAATTTTGTCATTGTTAAAAACACCTTTGTGAGCAGGTGTATTGTCTTGATAAAAAGTGATCTTTTTGTGGTGGCAGCCAGATCTTTTCTCACAAATTTTTTTCATCCAGCTGATCCAAAAGGCTGCAATAATATTCAGAGTTGATTGTTTTACCTTTCAATCAATCAACAAAATTCCTTTTGCATCCCAAAAACCTGATGCCATAACCTTCTTTGCTGATCGTTGTGACTTCTTGTTTCAATTTGGGGTCATGGTGGTAGATCCAAGTCTCATCCATAGTTATAAACGAAGGCGAGAAATCGGTTTGATTCTGCTTACAACGCTCTAAAATTTGCTGAGAAATTTGTTTTCGATCCAGTTTTTGTTGAATTGTCAACGTGTGCGGCAATGATTTTCCAAACAACTTTTTCATATGTAATTCTCCATATAAAATATGAAGTACTCATTCGTTTAAGATGCCTATGACATTAATAATTTCACGCTTAGTCATACTTGGAGCTTCACTAACAATATTATGAACTTGCTCAATAATTTCTAGTGTGGTTACGATTTTTGGTCGTCCTTCGCGTGGATCGTCTTCAAGCCTAGTACAAGTGAGTTTCAATGGTGAGGGCCCCTTATACACTTCTAATAGTTCTTCATAAATTTCCTTTCCTTTTAAACCTTTCAAAACAAAGAATCTAATCACTGCTCGATATTAAATTTTTTCCATATTAAAAAAATACTCTGACACGTCAACTTCAAATGGCTTGTAAATAAAGAATTAATTGACAGAATGACTTGTAACTTTCTTTGCTTGTGTTCTCAGGACAGATGTACCAACTTGAGAAAAAAATGTAGAGCTAGTAGTGATATTTCTTGGTAAGCGCAGAAGCTTTTCAACCAATCTGTATATACATGTGTACATTAATACAATTCATAAAAAATTAACTTACCAGTAACTCCTCCATTTAAGGCTAGTACTGGGCGCTAAGGATTATTTTATAATATAAAATAGCAATATGTACCAGATATTGTGCTCAAGAAATATATACATATCGCTATCACCCGATTTTTTTTTAAGTACGTTTGTATTTCGAATACAGAGAATTAAACATGCAAAAAGTTTTACAAAAAAAATTTAAATTTCTCCTTAATACCAAAAGTTGTACAAAAATCCGTTTCTAATTTTCCGACCACCAGTGTTTAAATATGTTCATAAATACTAGCGCATCGCATTCCATACACACTGGCACCTCACTTTGTAGCCGATGCGACAAAAATTTATGGCACCCTCGAGGGCATAACTCATTGGTCCCAACCTGACTTTCTCTATCACCACACGCTTGCATAGTACGTCTAGGTCTGGCTTACGCTCATTTATTCAAATTTTACATTTTACCGACACTTTTGTTAAATGTCCTTCAACTTCTACAACGTCAGACGAACAATAAACAATATTCCTTATGTACTATGTATGTAAGTAAGTATGTACGTCATTATAAATGTAAGTGTTTGCTTTATCGTATGCATAATTTATGGGTCATTGACTTTAAAAACTTAAAGTTTAACGAAGTTGTATGAGTCAAGAATTGGTACATATGTTGAAAATCACAATTACACACGCGGTTGAGCCACCATATGTAAGTATATTTTTTCAAGAAATCGAATATCTGAATTCATTATCTAACATCATAAGTAAGGCTTTCTCGCCTGTTCGGATGTGCTTTTAAGACATAAGTTTCACATGTTTTATAACTTTGTACTACAGCAAGAATTAGTGAGCATTTATGTTTGAGGATATGATCCCAGACTCTTCAGCGGCATCCTAGCAATGCCTATAGAAACCCATTTGGTTCTAGTAAACCATCAGTAAAGACCGAACGCCGAAAACACTTTCAAGTAGTGTTATATTATCTGCACCTAACCCTCTCAGAGATCTGACTTAAGGTCAGAAGGGCCGGAAATGTCTAAACGCTAGCTTTCACTTCAGCAAGCTCTAGAACTGGCTGTAACTATAGCAGAAGCTCATATTGCTTTTGTTCTGGTAAAATATTAGAAACTTGTGTATTTCTTTAAAATAGTGCAGTTATTGTTAGTTGTTAATGTGATACCGTGATTAGCAAAAATCTAATGATTCAACGCCAGCAAACTTGAGAAAATGATCTTTCGATTATTAAAATGTGTCTGTTTAATCTGTGTGACTTAGTTTAATTCCACCTACTTCATAAAAAATTTCAACCATTTTTATATATGTACATAAGTATTTATAATATAAATAATTCTGAAATACACAATACAATAACGATCAATGGCAATCCTGTTTTCCATTGTATTTGCAAAGCATTCGTAGAAAACACATGTGCACATACATATGTATGTATGTATTAATGTTAAATGGCCATGAATATTGTTGGAGTCCAGGTAATATTGAAACGATTTTTTACAAAGGAATACTTGAACCAGAGAACAATATAACGTTATGCGATTACTGCCGTTGGGATCGCTAGACTACAGTGGTGGTAAAATTTTAGACTATTTTATAAATTATTTCGTTTTAATATTTTGATATTAAATCTGTTATAAAAACCTGAGCTCATATATAAACTTTTAAATTCTATACACATTTTTTAATGTTACGAATTCTCTTTATTATAAGCTTTTTGTTAAATTTTTTCTTACTGGTGCTTAAAAGATTTTTTTGAATATTTTGAAAATTTTTATAAATTTTTTTTAGATATGTACATAAATATATGTATATCAGTAATTTTGTTGATAAAATTATTTACTAAATGTTGGCAGTCCTATTTACTTTACTTGTAATACTACAAATGTGTTTATTTTTATAACGGATTTTTTTTCTAGTCGTGCTTATGTAGGAACAGCTCGGAAATTGAAACAACACTTTGTTATTGGTCTAATTCAAACCAATAATAAAGATGCTAGCTCTTCTGGTATTCATGTGCGCCTGGTTGATCATCGGCTACTTTAAAATTTTCACTACATTGGCAACCCATAATTTTTATGCATGCATACTTGGAAACAATGAGAATTGTTAGAAACAGATGTTTTGTTGGCACAAACTAGTGCAGAAATCATTGAAAATGATAAATATTATAATAGTAATGAAACCCATCGGAAATGAAAGATAAAATAGCAACATTAAAGGAAAAATAAAAATAGGAAATCATCAAGGAGGGAACCTTATTGCGACTGAAAATCGAAAAACCCCTATTTTTCATACAAAAATTCTCAAGTCAAAATTCAATTTTTTTGTAAGTCAGTAGGTTTTATGATAACTGATATCTTTACTTTCTTTTCTTGTATAAAAAATATGTAGTATATATGTATGTGCATTACTATGGTTAAATTGCTTAGAAAATGAAAAAGAGACCCAATTCAAAGATACAAAACTGCTTTTTTAACAGCTGCTACCACGATTATACTTATTATAGTAGGTGAAAGAAAAAAAGCAGCTTTTAATTGATTTTCAACTGTTTAGTGGAGCATTTTCTGAGCAAATTTACCATAGTATCGTACATGTACATAAGTATATGTTTTATTACATCATAAAGTAGAGATATTTACGAACATAAACCCTTTTCACTTTTAAATATAATCTGAAAATTTTACTTGAAGTTTTTTGATTGAAAATTCGTGTAAGAAAAACATTTTTTTGTATAAGATAAAAAAACCCAAAACCTTGTTTGTTTGAAATTTTCACATAAATTTTGAGTTAATGTGAAAAAAGTTTAGATACAAACGTTATAGATCTTTTCATTACCTACAACATTGCGATAAAACGTTTTTCTATAGAATTCGCAGTTTTGCTGGAAATCGATATACACAGTTTTTAACCCTTAAATATTAAACCACGCCCCTCCTCTTCTTTTTCTAGACCACAGATCGCCCGCAATTTATTTTTGCTTAAATGTTTGTTCTTTATCTTTCGTTTTCGATAAGATTCTACTATATTTTTGTTTTCTTTTCAAAAGTTATTTACTCTGATCTATATGCACCTGGTCGATCAATGGGTAAAGTAACAAATCTCTACAGAAGCTTCCAGAACGGTAGGTATTTAAGTGAATATTACAAGTATAGAACATAATAGATAAATTAATAAATAAAAAGAAGACTTAAGTTGTTACATTTTTAATGATTGACAATATATAGGGTATTTGGCAACCCTCTTATTTTCTCTGTATTTTTCAATAGCGGTAAAATTTTTATGTAAATGCATTTGGAGACCATGAGAAAAGTGAAACGAAACGTTGTTGTTTTTCTAATGTTAATCAATGGTTGCTAAGAGTAAAGGATTGCAGCAACCTGCTGCGTGATAATGAATTATGAGCGCCTGCTGGATGTTGAAAGATATCAGCGAAATGCCAATTTTTATTTAAGTAAGAAGAAGAATCATATTTATTTGTATGGAGTGATATAGATGACAAAATTTAACTAAAAAAATAATAAAAATTTTAAATCATAAAATAAGGTAAACATATTTAATTTACAGCACTTTCTGCAGTTTTGTTTAAGAGTTTTTGCGAAGAGTAAGTAGTAAAAAATCTAGAAAACGTCTAGTTTGTTTAAATAAATAATTTTAATACTTTTAATGTACTCTGAATTATTTTATTAGAGCTGGTAACCTGATATAAGTATATATCTGATATATATATGAATATATATATATGAATATATAATATATGAATATATAATATATGAATATTCATGAATGGCGAAAAATGGCAGTTTGGGCATTTAAAAACGGTGCCTTATTGCGCTTTATCAGCAGTAAATTGTATGCCAAAATCACTGCGTGCTAATCCTCTGAGCGTACTACACTTGATTATGCTCGCCTGGTGTTATGGTGATACGAAGCTTTCATATGTAGCAAGTTGTTTTTTTAAATTTTTTTTGTAAGTTTTATTTATTCTGGGTTTTATTTTTTAGTTTCAAGTTTATAATATTTATTTATTTTGAATAAAATTTCAATCTATATTATAATATAATGCAATATAAATTATTTATATAACTTAACAGTTTTATAATTTTAGTTATAAAGTTAATATATATATTATATACGGAAGATTTGGCAACCCTTACTTTCTACAATATGTCATCCAAATGTGCTATAGTTAGAACAAAGTGGTAATTGAAACACTGTGTTGTTTTTGCTACAAAACAGTGCAGCTGTGGCAGATGCTGCGATCACCGGCTGTTGTTGTCAGCGACCTTCTGTTTGTTTATGTTCGCCTGGTGAATTTGTGACAACTTTAAAGCTACAAAAATTGTCGTCGCACATGTGTGATGGATGGTTTGTGTCTTTGCTAAATCCGTCGCGTGCTGCAAATGTGGTCTTTTCTGTTTTTGAAATTTGTAGATTTCTGCGACTTTCTCGGATTCTTTAGTTTATTTCGTATACTTAGTGTATTTCAATGCAATACTTGCATAATATATTTAAAACAAATTACTATCAACTATTTTATGTATTTTAAATAATTTTTAAATGATGCTTTCACCATACTTACCTCTTCCAATTTATATAAATTAATTTCGTTTAATACTTGCATGCTTCAAAAGTCGATTTTTAGATAAATTTGCAAACTCTTGGAATCCAATTCTTCGGAAATAGTAAGAACAACATTTTTTGTTTAAAAAAGTATTTATTTTTGTTTTTATTTCCACAGTTCGCTCTCTTAGTTTGTGACAATAGTTATTTCGTTAGTATAATTTTTAATTGCAAATTTTCTTGCTGCTTTAATAATAAATTTTAATTATTTATTATTTTAAATAATTAGTATTATTATTATTATAAATTTATTTACATACATGCATATGTACGGGTATTTAATACAATATTTATTTATATATGCTAATATAAACAATAAAATATGTATGTGTGTGTGTGTTGTTATAACCAGATTTCTTTAAATTTTAGCTCACCAAAAATAAAAGTTAAATTTTATTTTGAAAATGTTTAGAATTATTTGGGATTATTTTAATTTAATTGTAAAATTTTAATAAGAAGAATAGTTAAAAAAAAATTATTCGAAGCTTTGTTGATTTTTGGTGTTTGCGTATTTTTGAGGTTGATTTAAACTGTTTTAAATATATAACTTTTTAGCCAAGATAAAATTCAATTTTGCTTAAACTTTTTTACAATGTTTTCAAAATTCTAAAATTTTTCCTCGTTGTACAATTTTTAGAATTGTTATGGTATTTCATTAAATTTTAACATTTGAAAGAATAGTCAAAAATTAAATCGTTAAAGCTTTGGTGATTTTTTTGCGTATTTTTAGAGGTTAGGGTTGAATTTTTTTTTTAATAAAATATTGAAGATTTTTGAAACTTATAATGTTTTAGCCGCAGTAAAACTTAATTTTTCTTAAATTCTTTTGCATAAATTTCAAAATTTTAGAATTTCATTGTTTTATTTTCAAAATTCTGAAATTTTGAAAATTTTTATAATTTATAATTTTTCTGCCAAAGTTAAATTTAAATTTTCTCCAATTTTTTTACTATTTTCAAAATTTTGATATTTTTTCCTCATAACACAATTTTGAAAATTTAAAATATTTTTTGGATTATTTTAATTATAAAATTTTAAAGAGAAAATAATAATCAAAAAAATAAATCGCTTAAAGCTTTGGTGATTTTTTTGTGTTTGCGAAGTTCTAACCTCTAAAGGTTAATTTTTTTAAACAAACTTTTGAATTTTCTTTTAAATTGATTATAACTTTTTAGCCAAAGTAATGTTTTTCTTAAAATTTTTCTTATTGTATTATTTTCAAAATTCTTATATATTTCCTCCTCACACACACATACATACATTTACACCGATTTGCTTGCATATACTTTAGGTAAATTTTATTTATTTACTCATTTTATATATTTTATGCACTTGTAGGTTTTGTAATAAATTTTATTTATTATAATAATAATAGCAATTATATATATGTATGTATATATTTATATGTATGTATGCATGTAGTTAATATTATATATATCGAATATTACATAAATGCATTTCTATATACTTGCTCATTTCATTAGTTACATTGTATATTCATATCAGTTGAGTTAGTTTCGGATAAACATTTCAAAATTTTAACATAGTTTAAATAGGCAAAACTGGCAACAAAATTTCTATTTAGTATGTACTTAATATTTATAGTTTGTAGCTTTCTTCGATTTACGCTTTTTTCCTAACAAAAGCACTCGTTTACACTTAAATTTAGCTAAATGTATTAACAATTTTAAATAAGAAACTTATTTATTTAATATTTTATTTTATTTACTGGTTGTTGTTGTTGAGGATTTAGCAAAGATAACTAGACACTAGTTAAAAGAAGATTTTTGCATAAGCAATTGTTAAAAAGTATTTAACAAACGCTTTCGAGCAACAAAAACTAACCAAAAATAATAAAAGCTCTCAAAAAGCTCTTTTTATAAAATACGCTATTTTTCTTAAATGAATGCACAAAGTGTTGAGGTTAGGCAGCAAACATAAATGCAACTGTTGAGAATTATATATTTGTCTAAATTTATATTTTTTACAGTAGCGCGACAGTTAGGCAAGAGCTTTAGTAGCAGACGAGTAGTGTATGTGTAAACTGTACAAAATATTTTACAATTACATTTTAACAAAGTTGAAAGTATTTTTTAGAAAGCTTTCGTGGTCATAGCAATGCTTTGCAAAGCTGATAGCTTTCACTTCAAATAAGCTTTTAGGCCAAAGTGTTTAAGATATAAACCTTAGGTATTTTTAAGCGGAATTAGTTAAGTTTACCGTAACTGGCAGATGTGCTTTTCATTTGAATTTATTACAAATTAAAAAAACATGAAAGCTTTCATCACTGCGTCGTGTGTGTTTTGAAAGCTTTATAAATTCAATTTAAATTTGAAATACAGCTAGAAAACTGTTTATAAGTGTGGTGAGTGGAAGTTTTCGATGTTTAATGAAATTGTTCAATCATAAACATAAAGCTTTCACAGAATTTTTTACTTTGGTAACTTCCATATAAAAAACGCTAATTAAATGTGTATTTGCATTAAGGACTGTCTCTAAAAATTTTTTTGTTAAAGAATTTACGTTAAAGTGAAGCTTTTGCGAGAAAACATTATTTTCTATACGAAAGCTTTGTGGACGATGTGGATTATTTTGAAGTTTATAAAAAAACAACCATTGTAAAAAGATGTAATAATATAATAATAACCGGATATTACATATTAAAAGTAAGCTTTCAACGCAAACTTATTTCAAGAAGCTTTCATCACTGGCTTTTAAGCTTTTATTTTACGCTAACGCTTCCAAATATTGTAAGACTTTAAAATATGTTTAGGTAACCCTTAAAAAGCTTTCAACGCATGTCGTATAAACTCTCACTGTTCCATGTTACTTAAGCTTTCATGTTGTTTAAAAGCTTTCACTATAAAATACATTTATCTTATATGTATGAAACTTAAGCTTTTACTTTACGAATGATGTAAAGTTTGGAGTTTTTTTTTGTTTTTTTACTAAATACTTTTAAGCTAAAAATCTTCTTTTTTCATATGCTCAATAAAAATTTCCATTAAAAAACAATCAGTCGCCGTTTCAACTGCCACATAAAAACATTGGCTTTAGTTATTTCGAAAAAGAAATAAACACTAATATATTATTATATTAAAGTAAAAATTTGGCATGCTTTCGTGTTATTGTTTCTAACGGCGCGCAAAAATTGTTTGGTGGGTTTGCCGCACTTATTTACTAATTCTTCTCTTAACCACATCTACTCGCTACCACAATAACTGTTTTCTATTTACCTTCGTTATAAATTCGAGTTCCTCTGACTGGCACGCTCTCCCTTTCACTTCCGTTTACTGCGCTCTTCAAAAGTCGCTTATCTCGCCTTCAGTCTCCGGATAGGTGCAGGTGAATGGATTCATCAGCCAATTACACAGGCCCTTATCCTGTCGCTTCTTCTTCACCATTGTTATGCGATTGTGATGTTCTTTGGAGAGTCCCGACGTAAAGCTGCTCTCATCACTATCTCTCGCCGTCGCCACACTATGGTAGCCGCTTTCGGCACGTCGCGAAATGCCTGAATGCTTGGAGGTGCGTGGTGTTGACGAATCATGCCCACTGTCGTAAGCCTCGCAAGAGGTATTCAATGGCAGCAATGGTAATTGAGTTTGTGAAGACGTGGGCACTGTGGCACCACCAACGCCGGGAAGATGTTCCTTTTCCAATGAAGGTCTTTTGGAGGGTGATAGTAACGCGGACTTTTCATCTACTTCACAGATGTCCTCATGTTCCAACACAAAAGGCTTCTCAACTTTGGGCAGATTCGGATCGGAAGCACCGTCAGGATGACGCAGCGAAGCATATTGTTCCATGCCTGCGATTTGCATGATGCCATTTAGGCTGGGCAAACTGCCTTGGCTGGGACTGCGCGAAGGTTGTCTGAAAGCGACAAGATATAGAAAAAGATAAAATAAGTTAATATAGAGGGAAAGCTGTATAGTTTTCGATCGAGGTCATGTATTTTGGATGCTTTTCTCATCTAGAAATATTTCTTTACCCAATACTAGAGGGATTTAGAAGCGATTGTATATGCTACTTTTGAGAGACAATTTTGCTATTAAAAACTCACCTCGGGCTTGGTGGTCTATATGGCGGTTCACTACACACACTACCCGGTCCCGTGTTGAAGCGATACGCAGGCTCACTGTAAACGCTACCCACATCGCAGCTGCGGAAGACTGGCGTTACTTCGGCCATGGCCAGCTGTGAGGTGAAGATCTCACGTAAACGCGCTAATTGATCGAATTGGTTCCTGAAAAGATAAGAATTTATACATATTAAATGTTGTTGGACAAAAAAAAGTAATTTTCTAAGGAAATAAGGAATTTTTAGGGACGCAACACCATTACTCAACTTACCTCGTTCTTTCACCCATCGCACAATCGCTAAACGCATCGCCGGCCATGTTGAAGCTCGACACAATGGACATATTGTCAACGTGACTGAGCGCGGCCAGTGGATGTTCGCTACGAAGAGGAGAAAAGTGAAAGAAAAATAAGGAAACAGTTAGTTTTAATGTTAAACAAGAGCTTTTGTTCGGTCACTAATATCATCTGCCACAACTCACCCGCCCATTGTGCGCGCTATCTCCTCCTCTGTCACTTGCAGTCCACAATCGGACATGCCCATGCTGTGTTGCGAGAAATGATGCGAAGATTGCCTCGAGGGCGCATTTTGTTGCAACTCCTCGTGGCGACGTAGTTCCTGTTGCTGTTCGCGTTGTTGTTGCTGTTGGTAAAGCGATTCGCGTGACACATGTCGCGACAGTATGCGGTGTAGACTTTCGTGTGAAATTTCACGCGAACCTAACGGTTCGATGAGCGGCAGGGCGGGCGGCACCTCCGATGGACCACTGTCTTGGTCTTCATCACAATCTGCTTGCCGATCGCCTTGTTGACCACCCACAACAACACCATGCTCAGATGCCGCGGCGATGCCGTGAGCGTATACTTGCTGTGAAATGGTGCCATAACCGGTGTGCGAGTGCGTCGAATGTAAATCAGTCTCTTCTTTTGGTGTTGTCTGTGTAAGCCCGAGCGAGCCGGTGGCGCTGGACTGTCGTTGATGGTACAGAGCCTTCGAGCCGCGTATCTCCGCCGGCGCTGAGGCATTCGTTGTGCTCACTGCTGTGGAAAGACCCATGGCAATGGCTTGCGCCAACTCAGCCTCACTGGCACACAAAATAAACTGTTGTTCCAGCGGTAGCGACTGTTGTTGCTGCAATTGCGGATGCTGTACGCTGTGCTGTTGGTGTTGCAATTGTCTTGTGCTCGTCGCGTACAAATCCTCCGGTGCATCGAGTGATTTCTGCTTCAGCTGTGACATGTGGTATGTTATGTTGCGCAGATGTTGTGCCTGCTGGTCGCGATGAGCCGCATTGCCAGCGCCATGTGTAGGCGATGAGGCCGCCGATGTGGTTTGGAAGACCTGCGATGTCTGATTCTCCACCCATTGTCGTATCATAGACTTCTTGTGCGAATCCATGAAGCCGTAGCCTTGCACTTGTGACGGTGCTGTAGGCAGATTGCCGGCGGTAAGTGAACGGGCAGACTGCGACTTAGGACCATCGATCCATGTCTCACATTGTTTCACATGATTCACCTCACGCATCAAGTGACGCGCTTCAGCCACTTTGGCGCGCGATACACGCGGTCCATCAATCCATTGTTCCTCGCTTATTTTGCGCATCGGACTGCCAGGGCAGTCTAGCACATCAGCGGCGACGGCGGCAACACTGGCGCCACCACCCACACCGGGACGTCGTAGCGGCGAACCTTTAGGCGATGGCACATTCGAGCCTTTCGAGCACATCATACCAGCCATGCCGGGGTGTCGTAAACTGCCCGCAACTATTTTCGGTGAGGAGGCTGAATGCGTTAGCGATTTCGTGCTGTGCACGGGTGAAAAGAATTGTTGCTGTTGATCAACATTTGCAGTAGCCGCTTGAGGCGCCTGCTGTTGTTGCTGCGCTGGTGTGGGACTATTGACGTGGCCTCGCTTCAGACTGCCATTACGACTGGACGCATTGATGGTGGGACTTTGTGGGACTACAAAAAAAAAAAAAATTAAAGCGAAGAGAAAGTCATTATTGAGAGTGTTTAAGCATTGTTAGTGCAATAAAAATAACTAATGTTTAAAAAAGAGTAATGATTGCGCCACTATATCGCCTTTAGTTACCTTTCTGTGCCGCTGTCTTCTTCAATGTACCCGCTGCACTTTTCGCCGGCGACTGCTGTTGTTTCTCTAAGCCACTACCTTTTAGCGCTTTGCTCATCACACAACGGTTATCGCCGCTGCTGAGCGAGGGCAAATAAACCGGCGGATGTTCGCCATCCGTCGCATCGTCGCTGGGTCCCATGTAGATTACTGTATCGGCCGATAGCTCAGAGCTGGATGGATCTGCGCCAGAGCCAGCCGAAGAGCCAGTCGATTGATGACCTAAGTAAGGATAAAATGTGTATTGGTAAAGAAATGCGGTACTATAAATATTTCGAAAGGTGGAGAAGAGAGGTTATTAATGAGAAGTTGGCTTTATATCTTTACAACATCTCGTATGGATATATGAGATAGTTCTACTGTTAAAAATCAAGACCACAAAGTAGCTCGTTGAAACTAAATTAATCTCGTGGTTCTTTGGTTGATACAAATTTCGCTCATTTAGTGGAATCTCTCCGTTGTAGTTAGCTTAAGGTTCGGATGGGAAAAACCTTTTGGAATGGAAATGTATTCAGTCTTTTGAAATGTATTCTTTAGAGCGATTGACGGTTTTTTGTTACATTTTTGAAGGAACTCCTGATGAGTTCGGTATCTCAATAATGCTCACAATGGCTGCCAATCATGATAAACGATGGTTTAAACAGTACCTCTCCGATTTGCGCAGAAATAAAAGAACTGCGGGATTCTATAAGTCGTTCTTTTGTGAAGATGTTCTACTTTCGGCCAATTTAAAAATGATTATTTTTATGGAGGCCGTTGCCAGAGTGGACCGTCTTTCGTATTTCACCATGGCACTGGTTTCCAGAAATATCAACTTTCTAACTATAGTATCACGTCTGCCTTTTAACCCAGATTTTTACCCGCCCAAAAACTTTTAACTCGGTTGCAATCGCCAAAAATATACGCGGATGATTTATATCACTACAACAACAGGAATCACTTTTAAATACCTTCTCAAAGCGATTACTGCCCAACCCACTAATAGAATTTAACGCTGTTTTCAACGACTTACCTCCATTAACGCCGGCCGCCAAGCCGCCCACACCGGTCTTGTCACTTGGCATCGGAAAACGGTGCTTACGTCGACGCATGCGATGTATGCGTGAAGCCAATTGTATCGTTGTCAAAGCATCCGTATGCGACTGTGAGGAAGAAAAGAGCAAAACAACAAAAACAAAAAAACAACAACATTAGTGAAGGAGGCAATGCAAATTGAAAGTCATTTGTCAATCTCATTGTGACGCAAATGAATGGTCGCAAAACGAAGTCGTGAGTCGTATGTGATTTTATGAATGTGCAATAAATTGACCAACCACTCAGTCAGTCAGTTAGCCGATGTAAGTCGCGCAGTCGGCACTTTCATTATGAAATTGTTGTACAATTAAGCAGCTTAATACAACAATGGCTGGAGCCGGAGCTGATACACGAAAACTTACCGCTTAAGAGCATACCAATTACGCACAAAAACAGCGAACCCGTTATTACATATTCCGACCACTACCACTTCGACATCAACCGTTCACCGTACAACACTCACCTGTGTGTGCATCACGTGCGCCATTATGGCGACATGACACGTCAACGGCGCCAGACAATCTTTCAACAGCGGCGTCAATGGATGGTCCTTATTCGGCGGATGCCGTTGTCCACTCAATATCGCCAGCAGTATGTTGCCGATGCCGGAGAGCGGCAGTCCACCATTGCGGTTGGCGCAACCACCCATATCGATGAGATGCAAACGACTGCGTCCTCCGGCCACTGTTGTGTGAATTGTGTGAATTCGAATGAAAATAAGTGCATTAAAATTTTAGCACGAAAAGTCTAGAGTGCCAGCGTTGCATTATTGGAATTCCAATTATTTTGCAGCGGCTGCGGCGACTACTATATTGAGTACAAAGAAGTAGCGCATGTGCTTACCTCCGCCTTTGCGTGACAAGCTGTACTGGTAGACGTGCAGTGTGAATATCATGGCCGGCTCCAGGCCGCCTTGTGGTCGTCCGGCGAGTGCGGCGTCTAGGAACAATGCGGCACGTTCGGCGGTGGGCGCACGCAATTCGGTGGGTCCGCCAAGAAAGTCATCACGTAAATACACGCCCGGAGAGTCATCGGATTCTGTGTGTTGGATGAGAATTTGAAAAGAAGCAGGGGATTTGCCGAAAAATACGAAGCGATTAATAGCAATTTAAAGAGTTAAAACGACGATAAATTTTGAATGTTAATGAAAAATGGATAATGAAGTCGCAGCATTTTTAAAACTATTTTCTTCTAGAGAATGCATTTATTTCAACTTTTTCTCTAAAGACAATACTTAACTCATACGCTGAAGTACAGAAATAGATTACTTCTAGCCCGAGATATGTTTCTACTTTTACTTGGTTCACGTTATAGCTGATGCTCTATCAAATACTAAGCTTTCTTCAAATATGAAGATATTTAATATCTCTCTTTTTTAAAAGAGGCACTAAGCAAAGACCTTTGACAGCTCTTTAAAAAGGGAAATATATAAGGAAATATTTAGAGAACCTGAAAAAATGAGGCGGGAGCACCCTTGCTAAATAAGTACCTCCTCGGTGTTTTCCTATCGATTTACCTTTGATTTTTCTTCAAAACACAAAAAAAAAACTCAAAGAAATATAAGTTCCGCTTCGATTTCATATCTCTTTCTCTTGCTTCCATGGAGTATAACGCCCTTTTTATGAATTTCTGTGACTTATACAAGTAGCAAAATTTGGTTTAAAAAAAATAAGAACACCTCGTAATCCAGGCGAACAAATTACTGCACTGTCAATGCAGTAAAGCTATTAATCGCCGAACTTAAAGTAACTTAACTAATACACCAGCCAATATACATATTTGAAACATCCTCATCTACTTACCAGTCGCATGCGCCGCCAACAAGTCCTTCGAGCTCGAGTCCGGTTTCGTGGCGCTGACACCCAGCGCACTGACGCGCACCGAAAAGCGCGCGCCACTCTTCTGACGCCGCTCATTAATGCCCTTGTACAGCCACGAAATGGCGCAAGGAATAGCACCTAATTCAGTGGGCGGGTTCACGCCACCCAACATGGTTTTCGGTTGACCTGTGCAACGACGAAAAAATATCAAACAAAAATAAGTAGAAAACGAGAAACAGCAAGCAAAAGAGACAATGAAACATAATGGCGAAATACAAAACAAAAAAATGTGAGGAAGAAAAATGTGCGATAAGCGTGTTGAGATTACGATTAATCTACAATTTATTGCACATTTCCCCTTAGTGAGCGCAGAAAAAAGCATAAAAATGATAAAGTAAAAGAGGAAACTTACCGGAATTCGGATAACCAATCGTGAGTAGACAGCCGTCTGAACCTTCCAATACGGCGGGTATCACCTCAGACAAAGCGGAAGCACAGAGATCGGACTGTGGACGAGAAGAAAGCCGGCGAAAGCGAAGGCAGGAGTAAAATAAAAGTTTTAAATAATGACTTGCGCTTGCAAAGGCGTTTGATAAATTGCGACTGTAAGAACTTTTGCGCGCTGATAATTGTGTACACTCACCTGTTGATCCTCAGCCGTGAATAGGCTATCGAAGGCGAACATTTTCGGCGCGGCTACCATGGGACCGCGCTCCTGCGACGTCGAAGACGCGAGCGCGCTCGCTGCCGACGGATCTGTCAGCGTCACTTGACGTTTCTTCTTATCGACCGCCATAAAGTGCGGGTGTTCCGTGTCCGTGTGTGCGTCCGAGACACGCAACATCACCTTAACCTGAAAACAACGAAGCACAAAATTCAAGTGCAAATGCAAAATAAATAAAAATTAAAGGAAAAATTAATTATGCGCATAAAAAACGGTTTGTAGCGAGTTTATTATGACTAATGTCGCATATTTATGCTTTGTACTATCGTACCACTTATGACTGGCAACACTGTGTGTGCCACATGAAGCGCTCATACAGTAGCGCTGTGTTGATTGTGATCTTAATTGCTGCGGATTGTAGTTTAAATTAGATTTATGTTTTAACTTCATAATGGGCAGGCGCTTCGCCGCCACCTCGCACAATGTCTAGCGACTTTTTGTTGACAGACCGATATTATTAG
Source organism: Bactrocera oleae (assembly GCF_001188975.3). NCBI lineage: Eukaryota > Metazoa > Arthropoda > Insecta > Diptera > Tephritidae > Bactrocera > Bactrocera oleae. The sequence continues at coordinate 7,238,540 of NW_021662286.1, read as the reverse complement.
CGGTAAATCGCAGACGGTAATTGGATCGCGTTTTTATGGCACACGTCATGCAATACCCGACTTTGTTATGCTATACTTTACTGCTTAGGCGACTACACACTTAGTTACTTAGGTAGTTAGGTACATATATGCTTAAGTACTTGAGTTATGCTTTGATTGTACTCACCTTGCCGATACCGTAGTTTTCCTTGTTCGCAAGTCGACGCGCCAAACCCGGTGGCATGGGCGGTGGCGCACGCTGTAGCGCCCCACAAAAGCCACCATTTCGTGCGCTGGCGTTTGGCAGTTCGGCGGTGCGACTTTTTGTCGAATTGTGAGTTTGTGCGAGTTTTTGTGCGGCTCTGTGGGAAGAAAGGAATTTATAGAGTTCGATTAGTTAGTGAAATCGATATTCATAAGTTTTAAATGAGCTTTAATTTTATGTTACCTTGCCGCAATAGTAAAAGTTTTTGCTGGACATTGTCCAATAGGCATTCATGCGGTGAAGCTTAAAATTTTGACGGACCTAAAACACTTTATCGTTTTAAAGGGTCTTATGATCTATTATGTAGGAGTTTTTTTCAAACTGAGGTTGCTGCCATTAAGGTAGCAGTAGATTTACTACTCAGGAGTACAGCCTCCCTCAGAGAAGTGACTATCCACTCTGATAGCAGGGCGGCGATACAAGACTTGAGCTCAGTAAACGTGTTTTCAGGGCTGGTTAAGGAATGTCTAACTTCGTTAACAACGGCATTGAGTCTTTTTGTGATAAGACTGGTATGGGTGCCAGGCTACATCAAAATCGCAGGTAACTGTAAAGCTGACGAGCTAGTAATGAAAGAAACCCTATACGCGCTATCAATAGAATGGAAACGGGTCGATGCTCCTCTCTTCTCGTGTGTTCTACTACTGGGTAGCTGGGCTACCATCGGGTTATGCGCTGCCTAAATACCCTTTTAGCCCAAGGTCGATCGTAAGAGATCCAGTAAGCTCTTTAGGCTATGCTCTTCCTTGTTGTGGGGGTTCTAACAGGCCATTGCTCTATCGGTGTCATGTTGTAAGGTTGAGAACCTTACCGGAAGGCAGCTGCCGCTGCTATATGGAGAAAGAAGAAGTGGGAATATCTTTAAACTTCCGTCTTGATTGTTGCACGTTTGCGAGATTAAGACTTAAACACTTGCGAGCTCACACTTTCAGATATACCACCGAGCCAGTGGGAGTAGAAATTAATCGCTTGAGCAAATTTTTATTGGCCACATGGCTCTATGCTGACTTATAGATCGAATACAGGAGTTCTTTTTTTATGGCTTTACACAGGGCTGCATATTGTATAGTAATACAAGTGAAACCTCTGGATTAGCCATCGAACATAACCTAAACTTATAATTCAGTTTTCTATAATTTTATATAAGTAGCTCTATACATAATAATTATTTTATATTAAAAAATCGTTATGACTTTTACGAACCCAAACATCTAGATATATAAACAAATATTTAGTATCTTTATATACCCTTATATCCACCTGTGTCCTCCAATCTGAGCACAAAATTTATTAATTACCTTCTATTTGGCCGTCTGGCTGTCAGAAAATATTCCCTAAGTCCAGACAACTTTTCCTACTTTTCGCTATGAAATATGTGTGTGCCGGCAGAAATCCTCAAAAGTGTTTTCTCAGCCGAACAAAACCGTTAGTTACGGCTGAAATGAACTGAACGTAACCAGAATAAAGCAAAAAAACAAAATCCGAAAACACAATTATGACTCCCCAAGATAATAACCGTATTAGACATGATGTTAATGACATTAATTAACACACAACATTAACACACGAAATGAAACCTTTTTAGAAGTGGAGCAGAACATGGCATAGAGGATGTGAAAATACCATATACATATATACATGTGAGGGCATATGCGTCTATAGCAGCAACTTTTGGAAAGGTATTAAGGCACAATGTGTATGCTGTTAATACATATGGTGGATATACATATATGTATATATATATATAATATTAAAGGCAAAAGGTAGAGAGTAGTAAAGTTAATGCATAAATATAGTGTCACTTCTAATATAAAGTTTATGGTATGTCTAAGTTTTAACGTCGACGAAGTGAAAAAAGTATAAATACGAAAAAACGGCGACTTCGACTGTTCGCTGCATAAATCATTCACAGATACACTTCTTATAGCATAAAAAGGTATGCAAAGATATTTATCTTAATTTTTATCGTTCAGTCTGTATGACAGCTATTTGCGATAGTAGTCCAATCTGAACAATTTCCGCGAAGATTGTACCGCTGTCTTAGATAATAAAATATGAAAAAATTCCGCAATATATCTTGTCAAATGAAAAAGCTTTTCACACAAGCACTTGATTCCGATAATTCAGTTTGTATGGCAGCTATATGCTATATTGGTCCGATATCGGTGATTAAAATAAATAAGTACAAAGTTTCAGAGCGATTTCGCTAAAACTGAGATACTAGTTAGTGTATATACAAGCAGATGGACCGACCGACAGGGCTAAATCGACTCAGCTTGTTATGCTAATCATTAATATATATATTTTATAGAGTCTCCGACGTTTCCTTCTGGGTATTACAAACTTTGTGGCAAACTGAATATACCCTGTTTAGCGTATAAAAATAATGAGGAAGACAAAGTAAAAGACAAGACTGCAAAGGGCACTGAGAGAGGTTACTTCTTTGCTGAGTATATTTAATTGATCGAGTTAGGTGTATTTTGTCTGTTGAAATTGTGAAAATGGTGGAAAATACTATGAACCCAAACCCTAAAATATGAATGACTATGTCGTAGGTCAATTTCAATAACTTGATATTCACAAGAAATCTAAGGAATTCGTTCTATTTGGTCGTTTACTAAGTAATTTCGTTTGATGACAACAGCTGATCATATTGAATTTTTTCGCAGCCAACTTCACACTTAACCGCTTTACTGTTATATAAATATTTGAACAGCTGATATAATAAGGCTTGCTTGTAATAAATTTTCTTAAAATTTTTAGAATAATTTTTTGAAAGATTATTGAAAAGAGCCTTTTCGGCATATTTTACATTTTTTATTATCAAAAGGGTAAAAATGCAATTCAAGCAAGCCAAAATTATGTCATTTGTACAGAAAAGATGCCGAAATTGATTTGCAAAATTTCGTAACGCAACCAAGCACATGCAAGGTCTAGGAAGAAGGCCGATAAGAAAAAAATAAATAAATTATGTTGTCTGTTTGGTGGGATTTCAAAGGGATCGTTTATTTTTCTATAACTCTGAAGTGTATTGTGACCAGCTGGACAAATTGAGTAATGCACTCAATCAAAAGTGGCCAGAATTGGTCAATAGAAAAGGTGTTGTGTTCCACTAGCATATTGCGAGACAATATGATGATTCGCCAAAAGCTTTTACAGCTTGAATGGGATGCGGTACCACACCCACCATACTCTCCAGACTTGGTACCTTCGGACTATTACTTGTACCTGTATCTTGAGATATTGTGTTTGGTTACTTTTGAATAAGTACTAGACCACATGGTCAGGCAACAACGAGAAGTTGAGTAAGTGATAAAAAAGATATAGACGGATTAGATTCCGTAAACTTCGATAATCTTGTAAAAAGTTACTGGTATAAACAAATATTAAAAGGAATACATTTTCGAGATTCAAAAACGTCTATAAGGTCGTAACAGCCGACAAAGCATGAATTAGTGTTCATGAACCTTAAATTAAACTTTGTAATAGTCAAAGAAAGCTGATGAACCTTACATAGTAAGTACACTGGGATACAGACAGGTTTAAAGCCGCTGGTACATATAATAAATTTTGATTATAGAGTGGACAACAAAACGAACTGTAGAGGAGATCTTTGGAAAAATTAAGAGACCTTCACACATTAGTAACGACGAATTTCGCCTGAGGTTCGCCAGTTGTGCTAGTTTTTAAACGAACTATCGCCTAGTGATAGTAAAAAGGAAAAATATTTTGTGTTCGTTGAAAATATTATAGCAATAAGAACTTGGTTTCATTTCGTGGTGCGAATTGTCGCTAATTTGTGGATCCAGGTAGGTAGTGTGACAGCCTTTTCAAGATCATATAGACGGGTATATCGCCAAATTAAAGCAAGAAAATATTATGAACTTCGCAAAAATACTGAATTAGAGAAAGAGAAGGTAAAACATGCAACAAACCACTGTAAGTTCAGCTTCAAATCAAGGCATGAACTTGAATTTAGTATTTTTTGCTTATGCTCTTCTCCACTTTGCTGGAGCTCAAATTTCAATACTTCAAAGCACATAAGACAAGTATTGTCAAGAGAGGCAACTAACCAATAGAGAGATATGCGCACAAAGAATTTGAGATAAATATGATAGGAGCAGAAAAAAGTGAAACTCCCAAAAACACCAAACCTAAAAAAAAAAAAAATAAAAAAACATAACCTCTAAAAGTAAAGTAACACCGAATTCGACTGCCTGCCAGCTAGCTGCTCACACATTTCAAAGGATTCACAACACTAGAGCGCCGAGGCACAGTTGCGTTGTATTGTGCTACGCAGCAAAGCGAATGCCACAAAAGCAGTGATAAGCAGCAGACAGTCTTACAGGTACATATACACTCATAACAATGATAGCTACAAAATAGTGTAGCATACATTTAGGCGCTGAAGCAAGTTCTTTGCATGAAAGCGAGATACAGCCAGCTGAAAATATTAAAGTCAAAGCCGTCTGCTCTCGTGGCGGCAAAGCAGTAAAAGCCAGCGCCGTGGCACAAGGCAAAACCGTTTGATGTGCGTGTGTGCAACAAAAACAAAAAAAAAAACCGGTGAGTTAAGCAAACACAAAGGCTGCTTTTTTCAGCAGCTATGATATTTCACGCTTTGACTACTAAGCATATCACATACTATCACATCGCTGCTGCTGCAGCTGCAGCTTTTGGAAAAAAATATATCATTGTTCCGAGCGTTAAGCAAAGGAACCGAAAAAGGGGTTAAGTTATTCCGGCAAGTGTGTGGGAATTCGGTGAAAAGTGCATGATTTCCCGAATGAAGGCAGCGAGTCGCTTTGGCTTTTCTCTATGCTTTGTGGTTTATTTTCGTTTTTCTACGCTTTGACGTCGATTTTAATATCAGAAATTGTTGTGCGTCGGCATTTGGGCGGAAAGAATTAGAAGTCAATGTCAATGCACTATTCTTTTTTTTTTTTTGGAAGAAAAGTAAAAAGTTGTTGAATTTTGGTTTGCCTAAATCATTTAATATGCTGTTTGAAGGTAAAATCAGCGGTGGTGAGCTTTATAATTTTGGAACTTAGTTCCCCAGCCGAGACACGAATTTTATATTGAGACTGATTGATTGCCTAGATTGTTTGTGAACCAGAACCTTAGCGCATAACATATAACAAGCCTAGGTTTTTCGGTTAAAATGAAACCAAATCCCATTTGGATATATTGAAGGCTTAATTTTAAAGTTAAAACTACAATATATAACTGAGATGGACCCAATTGCTAATTCTTGGATCATTATCATTCTGCAGCTGGGTTATCCAACATTTGTCTTTCATTTCTTTTTTCTGGAAGCGCGGTTCCAATGTTCGGTTTAGATAAACCTTTCAGTTCATTTCAGTTCACAGAAATCCGGCGCCATAGAAGTATGTGGATTTTTTTTTTGGAATTGCCTGGAGCAAGGCTGAATCTGGAACTCGGAATAAAGCATTTTATAGTCATAATTTTGAAATATTTGGAAGAAGTAAGTCAAAGTCATAGCCAAAAAAAGTTGAATGTAAACATGTAGGAAAGTAAACGATAAGTTCGATAAGAACGATCTGTTGGATTCAAACGAAGATAAATTATCCAACCTGCTAGAGCTAAATAATCATTATGCGTGTATCACTTTGGACGAGGAAGCGAAGTTGGAAAGTCTACTTAAGTTTTTTCGAACAGTCAACGACTTCTACGACTGCTCTTATAGTACAATCAGCCGCTGTAGCCGAGTAGACTACCCTCCGAAAGCGCGTGGGTTCAAACTCGTGCAGTCTAGTCTAGACAGTTTATACCACATCGATCGTACCTCGGCAGACATTTTCAGACGTTAGCTTTTTGGAATCGCCTTAAAATTTTTTTTTTCAATATCCTGGCACTAGCATAGCAGTACTGATATTATGAACAGAATTATTTATAGAATTTTCACTTTAAAAAATGCCAACATTTCTTCCAAAATACTATATGTTATAGTCCCTCAAGATTTTTTTAATTACCTAAATTGTTTTCTTAAAAACAAGTTTCACTGTAAATCTCAACTAAATTCCAGTCTAATTTTCCCAACTGAAGTAATTACTCAAATTAGTACTATCGTATTCTATCCTATCTATGAAACAGCTAATCGCAGAATTATAAAGTATTTCCCCAAACAAATCACTGGTGAAACCATTACGACTCTTTAAAGCACCGACGGCACGTACAACAAAATCGAGTGTTTAAATTTTAAAGCGAATATGTTTTGCCAGACAAGAATCCAGTAAAAACGCTTTTGCGAAAGGTTCGCAGTGGAAAACATAAAGTTTCTGCAAAGGAAAACAAAACTGGAAATGCCGCAGGACAGTTCTACAAAATATATTTAAAAGCACACACACATTCTCACACTTATCTGTGTTGTTGTAAAACGAGAAGCGTTAGTGGTAGACAGTTGGACAGACAGCTGCAGCGAGTCCTCGAGGGAATACCTGTATGCTGCGAGTGTACCAAATGAAATATTATATATGTTTTAAGGTGTACGTGTAGCTTTGACGTGATGGAAATAAAGCAACAATGACTGACATGGTCACAAGCCCAATCACACAGTTGGTGGAAAATGCTCTTAAATACATGCGTAGAACAACCCTATGTACATAAATATGTGTGTTTTGGGCGGCATAAAAAGCGAGTCTGCTGAGGATTGACAATAGAAAGATAGGTCTCAAATGACGAGACATGATGGACGAATGTTGCGAAAAAAATAGTGGAACGCATCAAAAAGCAGATATAAGTAAATACATGTACAATTGCCGTGCCTTAGGGTGGATCGTTTTTCATTTGAAGAAAAAATATATAATTTTATGCCCTGAGCAGGGTATATTAAGTTTGCCACGAAGTTTGTAATACGCAGAAGAAAACGTCGGCGACCCTACAAAATATGTATATAAATGATCAGCGTGATGATGTGAGTCTATTTAGCGATGTTCGTCCGTCTGTCTTTATATACGCGCACTAGTCTCTCAATTTTTGAGATATCGATCTGAAATTTTGCACACGTTATTTTCTCATTTAGAAGCCGCTCATCTGTCGGAACCGCCGATATCGGAGCACTATAACATATAGCTGCCATACAAACTGACTGATCAGAAGCAAGTTTTTGTATGAAAAACTACTTTACTTAACTTCACGAAATTTGGTATGCAATATTACTCAAAACAACGGTGTAATCTCCGAAGAAATTGTTTGGATCGAACCACTATAGCATATAGCTGCCATACAAACTGAATGAATGAAATCAAGCGCTTGTATGGAAAGCTTTTCATTTGACGAGGTATCTTCACAAAATTTGGCACGGATTAGGGTCGAAGACAATGCTGTAATCTATGATGAAATTTTTTAGATCGAGTCACTATAGCATATAGCTGGTGAAGAAAGCCTCGGTTGACAGATTTCACAATGAACCTTGCGCCGAACGAACAACTAAGCGTTTCAAGATATCTTGAAAATTAAAATTAATTTTTTATGTGCACTTAGAATCTCTACTCAAACTAAACCGTGCCTCTAAAATGTTTCCATATTTATTGAGATAGAAAAGCAACATGAAATAAAAGCTTAAAGAACATTATATTGAGTTATTACCAAACATTTTTGTTCCAGAGCTACGGTATAGATTTATATAGCCTAAGCTGTTTTAGTTATGTTTCAGTTGTATCAAAAATCATCTTACAGCTGAAATTACGATTTTAATAGTGGACCTTTTTCGTAGGTAAACCTTTCCAACAAACACCTTCATTTTAGAAAATTTTTGTTCATCAATTTTTTATTTCAACTATTATATTGTAGTTGAAAATCTATAACTAGATTGCAGAAAAAATATATATGTTCTAAATCAGTGGTTTATTTTGAACCGCCCTAATGTACATATCCGAATACATACACGTAGTACCGTTCTATATAGAAACATAACAATACAACCGAGTTACAGCATACGACAGAGACACAGCCGACACGCATACACAGATATAAGGGCATCCATAAAAGAAATGTCAGCTGCTACGAGACAAAACCAGGTTAAAAGTCTAAAATATGTTAAAGCATATTTCTAGGCGGGTTTCAAAACAATTCCGTAGCTTATGGCAGTTAGAGTGGTTCTACGGGCATATTTGCATATATACATATATATATATAGTATATATTTTGTTGCACCTGTTTATTCTAACTCACTTTGACATGTTGTTGTTGACGCTGACTTTGTTGTGACGCGTGTTCGCCTAAACAATGTTGGACTAGAGTAGCCCTTGTTTTGCCAACTTTGTAGGTTTGCTACACGGTTTTAAAAATGTGTATACGCTTTAATATCGTAAGTACAGTAAAAGTAAAAGGCAAAAAGGAAAACTCCGAAACAATAAAAAGCCAATAGACAATGGAAGAGCCACAAATAATAAAATTGAAGTAAATCTAGTTTCGCATTTAAAGCAAACTGATTTTTCCATTTTATAGCAACAAGGAAAGGGCAGAATTAATATTTTCTAAGAATTATTTACAGAAGGAATAATGTTGGATTTATCACAACAAGTTCAGGTGTGAAAATCATGTAAATTACACAAGCTCATAGCCCTAAAGAGTTCATTCGGTGGATGAGTAAACTAAGATCTGAGATTCTCTAATCTAAGTCTTTCGAAAATTACACCAAGTCCACAATTTTTCATTCAAACGACACATAAGTGTGTTAAGAGACAAGGGAACCCCACATAATCAGAACAATTATAGCAGTGGTGAGCAAAAAGTTTAGCTCCGGAGGCACACGGCAACAACATCAATAAAAATTACAACAACATAATTTTCAGAATGAAAAAAAAAATTTCGTTTCAAACATATATTTGTACTAAAATAACAACAAAACAATGTTTGCTATACCGAAGGGAAATCGAGTTCATATCAGCTAGTAGTGACGGGGATATCGTTAGTTTCGACTGAGTAACCGCGAATCAGACAGAGCCAGCGCATGTCAACTTGGTTGCTTGGATCCTTTTGTGCATTGTTCTTAAAAAATATTGTGTTTGTTGTAAGTGATATTGTTGCGTGCCAAACGGAGTTATTTGATGCTATGGCGTGAGCACCCCCGATTTAAAGTCTTTAGTAATGGCAACACACTCCAAGCAATTTTATTTTATAAAATTAAATAGGCAATGGTACTGGAATGCATAGAAAAGCTTAACAAGATTACCACGAGGAATCGTGTACTGTTAGCATGGATCTCTAGACACAGGGGTATTGAGATAAGCCGAGGTGGCTAACATTTGGCTTAGGAAACGGCGGCAACCAAGTCAAAAGGAACTTAACCTTTTCTTGCAGAGGTTCACATACCTTCAGAGAAAAGCTCCAGCTAGTAGAAAAGAAGGGAAGGGATCGTTATTAGCTGTAATTGTCTGAATTTCGCTAAACTTCTTCTTTCTGGTACTTGGTACTGGTTTTGAAAAGGTACAAACGGATAATTTTTATACTCAAATAATTTTCATACTCAGATAATATTTATACCCAGCTAATATACGAGTAAGTAGCGTTCAGTAAGAAATCTGAGCTGTTAATATTTTTTTCGAAATTAGTACATTACATGGAGAATCTACTTAAAGACCGTTAAGACTTGTCAGTACAATTTTACTAACGACTAATAGTATAAATGTTCAAGCGCCACCACAAACTCGAGTTTACGGCTATGTGTTTATGAACAACTGCCATATGCTTTTACAACAAACTTCATTGACATTAAATGCTTCAATAGTCTCAAGTCAAACTACTTGGTAAACCGGGTTATATCTCCATAACTTGCGAAAAAATGGAGTTTACTGAAAATTTACGGTACTTTTTTATGGTAAACTCCGTGTTTGTGATTGGTGTTTAATACTATACACCAAAGACGCCAATAAACTCGAGTTTCTGGCACAACTTAAATGTAATAAGAAAAATAACAGCCATAACCTCACTTAACTAACAATACACTCCCATACAATTGTGAAAGGAATACGATAAGCGCAACAAGCGGGCTAAAAATCAAAATGGCATTTATTAAAAATCTCATTAGGTAAATGGTTTTATGTTGTAAACTCAGTTTGTTGCGATTTATGGCATGCGATGCACAAGAAAAACTGAAAATAAAAGTGGTTAGGAGCAGGGTTGCCACAGTGCCAGAGGGCGTGCGCGTAATGCGTTTTTGCTGATAACGGTGCTGCTTGCCGATGGCAAGAATGGTAATTGCTGCTTTTCGGTGGCACTAGTAGGCTCTCAGCCGCTCCAACAGCATAAATATGTATACTTATGTATGTAAGCTGCTACACCACCAATCATAAGTATATGAGTGGTGCGGCGTTAAAATCGCATTATGCAAGTATTTGTAGAGTTTCAACATGAAATGCGTCAAAGCCGAAAAGTGGATAAACGAAGTAAGAAATGGGTGAGTGCGAGAGTCAGCTGAGTTAGTGGTGTGCAGCGCCTATGAAAATGTTGAGCGGTGAGAGAAAAGCGTTTGCATTTTACGAGGTGATAAATTTTCGCTTTGCATGAGTGTGTTTGTGTACTATATATATACTCGTATATATATATATATATATATATATAAATATATATAAATCTGTATGTCTGTATATACTGAAAATACACACCCTAGAAAGTATATTCAACTCGCTTAAACCAATTTAACATTTCCTCGCTCACTCGCTTGCAATTTATTGCTTTGACGTACCGCTTTTGCCTTGATCGTAAATAATTTTATGTCTCTCAATTCGCCGTACTCTTTTTACAATTTTTTTTCGGCTGCGCTTTGTTAGAGTTTAGCTTTTACGTAGCATTTTTCCGCTTGATTTTCGCATTTGTCGTGGCACTTTTTCACTTTACTCAAAGCATAATGAGTTTTTAAAAGTCCCGCTATAAAGCTGAGAGGGTCCTAAAAAATTTAAGCGCTGGTAAATATTTAGTAGCTTTGCAAGTTATCAAGTGTGGATAAAATTATCGATTATATCGAGTACAAGTAAAAACTCTTCAAGGAAACAGTGGAAAGGAGCAAAGAGATATGCCGTACATCTAGCTAATTCGAAAGAGTTTTCGCTAAGCCCTAGCGGATATACAATACTGACCATTTAAGTAAGGATTAATATTGATTAGGGATAAATTTGTATACTAAAATTTTATGCTAACATTTTATTGTTCCGATTTTCAATTTGGAGATTTGAAGCGGCATACGATAGAGAAATTCATATTGCTGGTGTGAAAAATCTTAAATCTCTTTTTAATCTTAAGAGACCACTTCGAAAATTGTATTTAGTTTTATGTAAGCAATATTCTTATTATTAATATCAAAATATGCATTAAGAGAAATTTGTACATGTGTTATTTTATAAGCCCTTTTCGATTCGCTATTGCTCTACTCGCTAAATTTGTGGTTCAACAAACTTACATGTGAGAGCGTTTGAATGCTTATTAAAAGTGGTAGAATCGCTTTTATTCCAAATCTTTTCCATTATGCCGATTGATCATATTTATACCAGTTTCGATGTATACCACTTTTGCTTTATACCAGTTTTTTGATTAATTTTGGTCTCAAAGTTTTTAAATAAAAAAAATCACAAATCAACAAAAATTTTACGACAGCGTTGCCTAGTACTAATTAAAAAATATTAAAATATATTTTTCCTATTTCAAAATGATAAAATTTCACTCGAATTATTTTATATGTATTGTATATTACAGTAAGACTCTGACCACATTTGCTACACAAAAGACTTCTCGCAATTTCATTGCAATCAATAAACCGCAATTTCGAAATTACTATTTGTCTGCTTACCATTTTAATTATTTATTACACAAGCAACACAGCGAAAAGATAAAAAAGAAAAACTTTGAACAAGAACTGTCAGGTAACTTGACTTTTGCTAGCTGCTCTAAATTATTTATTAACGGTGAATATTAAGGAAGAGTAGGTGTGGGTTTATATGAAGCTAAGTACATGAGCATGACACAGAGGAGTCAAATTGAAAAACTATAATGAAAGTATAAATTGAAATGGACGTCCTTTATTGGCAACCTAAAAGTTTAGATCTCTTTAATTAAAATGGCTTGACTTATAGATTTCATAAGCAGTCCTTTATATTATATTTAACAGGATATAAGATCGGCCTAATATCTTGCAAGGCGGCTTATATAGAAGTCGGTCAATAAATTGTGAAATTCGCACATCATTACATAAGCTGTCTTCAATTCGCCGAGCGTTACTCTCCAGCGAATCGAACAAACTATAACAGATTCTGAAATAAACGGGCAATACTGTAGTGTTCTGATACTTTCTTAGTGTAGAACTTCGAAATTTCGAGTTAAAGAAACGTTGATGTATCCTTTTATTTTGGTATTCTATAAATTTCTATAATTGTTTTTAAAAATTAAGTTTCAGAAATATAAGAAGCAAAGAAATTTGCATTTTCATTTGTCAGTTAAATCATTCAGAATAGTAAAACCGATCTAAATTATGCAAAATAAAGCTTGGTAACATTGAAGGCTATGCCACTTTATTAAGGTATCCGCATCTTGTACGAATTCAGGTCAATAACTTTGTTTTTGCTATAATAAATAAATGATTGGAAAGTAGCGAATCGAATAAACTGGTATAAATTACAATTAACACAAATCATAACTGGTATAAATAATACACGGCATAAATTACAACTTGCATAAATTATAATGGATACAAATCATATCTGGTATAAATCACAAACGGTATAAATATCAACTGGTATAAAATATTAATATACAAATCTGTTGTTGAGTTACGATTATAAATTTGTTGCATTGAATTGAAATGAATAATTTTGTTGTTGCTTCACACGTAAATTTTTTAATAAAAGAGCGAAGCTCAATCGTAGTGGGCACAGAACTGGCGAATCGAAGAGGCCTAGTAATATGCCAATTACCTTAATTTTTACAACTTAAATAGTTAAATTACTTTTTATTTGTAGACTTTAAACCGGCCCGCTTTAAAATTCGTTGAGAGCGGTATTTGAGCGAATGACACTCAATAAATTCTCTTCGTAATGCTTGTTTTCAGTTCAATAGGCGGATATAAATATAAATAATATTGATTTCCACACACTTATACATGTCGACCAAATTTTTCGTTTGATAAAAGTGTCTAAATGTTCTCAACAACTTGCCACATATCAGAAGAGCTGCCTTGCACGAGCCAAACTAATATTGCTTTATTGAATTTCTAGCCAAAAGGCTTAGATTTGCGAGCTTCTAAGTGCACAAGTGTGTTTATATCGAAGAAATTTCATGTGTGCATATTTCTTGCAAGAAAACTTAGCTCAACAGAGTCAGCCGCCTAATCATGCTGTCGAAGTTCGAAGCACGTTTTGGGAACTTTCTGAAGAGCACATGCTTAGGATGCAGTGAAATGTTAAGGAAGAAGCGAGTACATATAAAAACAAAAAAGGATGACAAAAATAAAATTAAAAGCAAAAAAAAAACCAAAAGGATGACAAATATAAAAAAGTAATTGTACAAGAACAACAGCTAAGAATAACAAAAAGAAAAGGCTAAAGAGAGTAGGTATAGAGACGACGAGAGGCTAGTTGTCTTCGTTGCAGCAACGTGCTTGCAATTTCGTCACAACTTTTTCGGTTGTTTACCAAAGTAATAACAACAAAAACAATCCAAAATGCAACAACAACCAGTACAAAGAAAGTTTGTGACAAAACAATTTCGGGAAAAAAGGTAAAGCAAAGAAAGAATTACTTGCTCCAGAAACTAAATATGCGCGCAAGTAAGTAAGTAGGCGGCCTTAAGCAGTAAAAGAAGGCAGAGTATTACAAGCGACAAACCAATATAACCAAAGCTTTCTTCATACAACTTTTATTTGTATTTGTCTAGGCTCTTTGCCGAACGCCGCCACCGCGCGTTACAGCGATATTCTTCTTCAAGTGCGCCAAAATGCTGTTTGGAATTTTTGCGACGTGCAAACATGCGACATCTTTTTAGCCCAAGAGATTTAAAAACCTTTCTTTTTCCACCCAACCTCCACCACCGCAACAACAGTTTACTTTTAATTTCTTTTCCATTTCTTCATTGCCTACATTGCAATTTTCCTTCATTCCCTCTAGCAAATCACCACTGTTTTACGGCATTTTGTGGTTGTATTGGTATAGGTGGATGTCTAGGGACGCTGCCGCTGCTCATTATTTGTCTGCTGCTGCAGCGCTGGCCAAGTGGCAAAGTAATAACGAAGGTTACGTATACGCACAGCATAGCCAACAGAACAGTGACAGCTGAAGAAGAAGTTGTAGAAGAAGAAGTAGTGGAAGACGAAGTGGTAGGCAGCAAATGCCGAACAATTGCTTGCGGTATTTTTAGTATTCCATTTGTGTACGAGTGGTTGATAGTTACTTCATGCATTCAGCCGCTCATTTAATACCGCAAATAATCAAGAAATATACTCGCCTGCTTCGACGGCTATTCAAAAGTGTAAGGAAAGGTTCTTTTCGAGGTTCTGCCAGTTAGACTGTGTGTTAGTTGTTTGGAGAAAGGGTAACTAGCAACGCCGTTGGGTATTTTAGGTATTTCTTTAGTGTAGTTAGTGTTGTTGCAGTTGGTGTTAGTGACTTAGAAAGCAGCAGTATAAGTGGTTGTGGGTGTGGTAGGTAAAGCGAAATTTTTATTATTCCAAAGCAGAAATTTGTTGTGGGACCGTTTTCTCTTCCTTTATATATTGTACGTTTGTTCTATGAGTTTATTACTTATTTAAACAACGTTTTTAACTGTCGTGGGTTGAAAGTTGTTGACCAGCGTGATGGAGGCGATATAAATATGCTTTGTCACAAAAGGTCATAAACAATTTAAGAACTAATTTTTATTTCAAAACAAGTGATATATATATAAATGAAATAGGTCACTCAATTTTGTATGCAGAAAAGTTTAAAAGTACTAAATAAAAGAGGTAGAGAATAAAAAAATGAGATTTGCCAATTTTCGTCAATGGTCTAAAAGGTATAAAGATGGATACGAATTTTAATGAATTTTGTAAAATTATATTTGATTATTTTTAGCGTTATCTGGGTTTAGAAAAGTCGAAAATTACATAATTTGTAAATTTGTACTAACATAAATATAAGTAAGGATAGTGCATAGACCGTTTTCACCAATTCGGGGTCCAAACTAAAGGGTGTCCAAGTATATACATATATTCTCCTTATTTAAGAAGATAGGTTAAGATATTTTTCTTACTAAGCCATATAACTTTTTCTTACTAACCCAACTAACCTGTTACAACGTCAACACGAATATCTAAAATCATTATGTGAGGTTTATGAGGTCCACGAGAAACACTAAAGTAATTTTATCCATCTTTGGTACCAGACTACATTCCGATAACAATGTACTAGTTCATATTTCATCAAGGTATCTCATAATTTGACCGATATTTTTGGTATAAAGCCAGCAATAGAGACTGCGGTTCTCATATTCGGTATAAATGAACCAGAACAGTTATGTCTTAATTTCTACCATGTTTAAATAAGCGTTGACATATATTAGATGCACTATCTGGGCAAAGTTTTATTTCGACATCTTCATTAATGTTTGATTACTCCAACGTAAAGCGAAAGCATCTGGCGGGGTTGCCAGATTTAATCCCTTTTCAAACTGTAATGTTACAATGTCAAAAAAAATGTTATGTACCAAATTTGTTTTTAAAATTGGTCGGACGGTTACTGACAAATGGCATTTCGTCTAAAAGTACCACTTCTATTGCTCAATTTTAATACCAACTCACAATACAAATTGACCTACAAACTTAACGCCTACATTTATTGCTTCGTATATCTTTTATTAGACAGTTATCGGCCATTTACTAATTGTAAACACAAACATTGTATGAGAGGTGGGCGTGGTCAATACCCGAGTTCAAAAATTTTTATATTCAGTAATGATTTTTTATTTTAATTTTCCAACTAAATTTGCTGCGTAATTTTCAGATATGAACATTTAACTTATTAGAGTTCGGGGTCACGCCTACTTTTCAATATATTTTAGACACTGCATTTCTTCCTAATTTGTACCAAATTTGGGTTTTGTGGCATAGTTGTTGTGATTTAGTTATAGCAGTTTGTATTTTTTTTATTAAGAATATTATGTAGGCGTGTTAATAGTCCAAATGTAGGCGTGTTAATAGCTGCAATATGTTTTGTGTCAAAGAATAAATATATCAAGTTATCTTCATATTTACTCAAGCAGACGGATGAACAGACAGACATCTGGAATTCAAACGTCTGATCGCTCTGAACCTTTATAGATATATACATTTATATAACTCCATATCTATATTCTTTAGGTATTACAAGCAACAGTGAGATGAGCAAAAACTATTACATCTATGCAGTTTTTAGCGAATTCATGAAAAATATATTCATAATATTGCCAAAATATTTCAATTTCAAAAATTCGCTTATTCCTACTCATTTCCACACCACTCTAAACATGCCATATGCCGCATTTGTATACACGCAGTTTTAAATGTCTACGCCTTTTGTTCTAAAATTTCGTATTCCGCTCAGCTTCGTCATCGATTGCTATTGAAAGCAATATAAATGACTTTTGATATAAGGGATAACAGCATTTTTTTGGGCGCCTATTTGTTTCTGCTGCTACAAACCTTTGCCACGGCCTCAGCTATTAGTTTGATTAATCGTGTTTTAGGCCATTTTATTTGGAATTTTTTTTCGTTTTTTTCACATTCCTTACATTCGCATTTCATATGTCATTCGTTTGGAATTCAGCAGTTGTTGCTACGGCTCGCCGAAGTATGCCTACCAAATTTGGACCCTTTTTCGTGGTGTCATCTTTTGAATTCCAATCAAATGGCGTTTGAAATTCAAAAATGAAATTTTTCATTTTTATTAATGCAGCGAAGGCATGACGGCATTTCAATGAAAATAAATGATAAAATATATTAATAATCGTTAATACTGAGTGAAGTTTATACTTGTATAATATTTTTTTCAACGAAAGAAATTAAAAAATAAGAGGGGAAGAAAAAAGTAGCATTTTTTTAGGAATTAAAGGTAACTTTTTAGAATAATTCGGTAGGTTTCAGCAAAATTATCTATTACAATGGTATTTATAATAGGCTTTAATGTAGAAAATAATGAAGCAATACTGAACCTGTTTTTAAAAAACTCTACAGCTGACGTTCAGCTTTTGATTAATATTGTGGTGACTAGAGTATGAGATAAATGTATTTTTGTAGTGGTTAAAGAAGCTCACAGTCAAAGCTGAAAATGAAATACTAGAAGTAATCTCTGTCTGAAAGATTTGCTCAGTATGCTCAGAATCGAATATACGTCGTTATTTTTTTAACATACCTCGTATAGCAAAACAAAAAAAAACGGGTCGAGTATTTGTCACTCTATGTCTTTAGCACCAACTCGAGGTTAGTAATATGAACTTTCTTATGGTAAGTTAATAGAGTATAGTTATATTATACCAGCCTATTGAATTTATACCAATTGTTTGTTCGATTTTCCATTCTACTATTCAATCAAACTTTGCCATTTTATTTGCTTCTGATTAAAATAGTCAGTTATTTTTATACAATTGGTTGCTCGATTTGTTACTCTGCATAAAGATTTTTTTATAAATTTCGTGCGAAATTAAATTCTGATTTGAAAACATAATACTCTAATATTGAGATTAAGAACTCTTGAGGAAAAATTTGTGCTGCTCGCTTTCCTGAATTTTATTTAATGCGGCATCAGTATAAAGTGTATCCCTTACGGTATTGGAAGTTCATAAGCGTAAATTAAAAATTGAAAGTGTACCAAAAATTATTGAACATAGTATCCGGCTGTCGGAGATTAAACTTTTTTTAAAACGTTAAGAAATGAATATATGATAAATTAATGAAATTAACTCGTTATACTAACAAACTGCCAAATCTTTTCACTTTTTCAAAAACAAAAGTATTTCCTAAGCATTTATTCGCCTACAAACAAATTAGCCATATGAGTATGTAGAAAGCTTACAGCGAAAATACCAAAGTGTGTTTCGCTTTCATTCAAGTACAAAGTTTTGAGGAGTCAAGTGTTTATGTATAGTCGTAAATAAGTATGACATATAATTAAAAAATATATAAATAAAAACTACTCTTATCCATCAAGGTACTTTAAAAGTCGCTGACTGCTAGAATTTTTTGTATAATGAATGCACCTTAACATATGAAAATGAGTGAATGAGTAACATTTATATATTATATACTTTATGCTACTAAATGTTAAGCACAGTATCTTTGAAAAGTAAGGAGAGATTCAAATGAAAAGAAGGTCAAGAAATGTAAACATGCATACCTTGTTGAGACATAATAGGAAAAGATGAATAGACGTTAGGCTATAAGTTAGTAATTACATAAATGAGTTACATACAAACATAACATGGGAGTACATATATAAGTTAAATCTCTTGAGGCCGTTGTGGTTTGAAACAGAATTACTAAATGAAAAGAATTTTCAAAAAAGTATTTTATTCGATATGGTAGCCAAGTGATTAAATTAAGAACTTAATTTTGTAGTAGTTACAATTTTAAGGCGTATTTTGATTACAGCGCCATCTAATTTTTTTTATATTTTATTCTACGTGATAAATATTCGAGCCAAGCAGGAACTATTCTAACTTTGATGTGAACAGTTTTGTAAACAGGTATATTATTTAGACTTTTTTTTGCTTTTTTTGGAAATTATATAGACAAAAAGATCCATTGCTGCTCATCGGACAGCCAAGATTTACCCTCGCACTTTTGCAATAATTTAATTTACATTACAGTACACATATAGTATAAGTATGCCCAGATGCATCCACATACAAATCTTCATCAGAAAATTTACTACAGCAGGTTATTAATCTATATTTTGTAAGCTCTCTTTCCAAAGCTGTTGAAATGTTACATCATAAAAGTACCTCTTGTCGGCAGTAGCATGAATATTTTACCGACTGACGAAAAACGAAGAAAAAAATTAATAACAATTATAACAGGCCACATAAGTGCAAAGTAGAAAAAAATGCCAGCAGAGATGCGAAAGTGGGCTATCAGTGCTGCCATGCTATAAAAAAGTGTGAAAACAAGCAAATTAAACAATTTTGTTGCAACATGGGTTTCGAATTTCCGCTACGCTGTGGCCAAACGCGCTCGTATTTACTTTAATAGCTCAAAAGTGTTAATACGCGTACTCGGTAACACAGCTCAGTGCATTTCTCACACAAGGTATACGATGACCCTGTAGAAAGTGGAAGGTTGCTAAGTTTTTCTTCTCCTTAAAGCATCCAAAATATGAAAACATACTGGAATCGATTTGAAAGGTGTTCATGTGTCCCAAAAAAAGCAAGGATATGCAAATTTTTAACAAAGTATTGTAGTTCTAAGAAATAAGTACTATTCGGGATTGTGAAGAAAATAAAGTTAATCGTGTTTTTTAAGAACACCTTTGCAGCCTACTTTCTTTGATTGTGGATCGTATTATCAATTTTTCATGGCTAAACTGCTATTCCGAGATATATTTATTTTTTAGCTCACACTTTTCCAGCAGGGTATGCTCTAAAGTGCAGTTGAGAGTGCCTACAGACTCCAGCCTACATATAGGCGCACAGGACGAACTTTAACAGATCTACTGAAAATGAGATGGTTTGAAGTGATTTTGGCCGCAGCATCCGTTACCGAAATTTTTTATTTCACTATGCTCCACGTACAACCGCCGTTACTTGCCGCCGTAAACATAATACATTTACTGCATTACACAGATAAGCTTCGACAATATTTATAGGGATGATCTGCAGCAATATTTGCGTGCCACTGATTGCTCACAAGCTGAATTTTTTGCCACATAACCGTTAAAAAATATTTTTCCCCGCTTTTTTATATTTTCAGCAGCACTTTTTTCTGTGCAAATTTAATTGTACTTTTGCGCTAGTAAAATTTTTGTGGCGTTGCAAATTGTTGTGGCAACATGAAGTGCAAAAAGTTTTAAATGTTGCACTGCTGCCGTGTTGCATTAATAATTTCGTTTTTATTTTGCTGCAATTTTCTCACTCGTGCTCATACTAAAAGTATGCAACAAAATTTTGAGTATTGGCATTTTTGCATAAACATTTTAATGGATTTTTGAGTGTTTGATGTGGAAAGTTATAAAGTGCATAAATATGCAGGTAGTTGTGGTGTTGTTGTTTGCATTGTTTTAAATGTGGAGTGAGAATATAGAAAATAAAGCACAAACATAATGGGGTGGTCGGTGCAATGGTTTCTGGGTTGTATTTTGGTGGGTTTCAAAAGTAAAATACTTTTGAAAAATATCGCCTCCATTGAGCGACAAGTTTAGTGGAATGTAAGTGATAATAATATGAAAATTATGAATGCCAATATTAAGAGATTAATATTATTATAACATTTAACAGAGGAATTTCAGTGTTGATTTCAAAATATTAATTTTGCTTAAGAGTGATTGATCTAAAATTGAAAATAGTTATATAAATTTAAAATTAAAATAAAAATGCTACTTAAGTGCTAAGCCAAATTTAGACATCTGCGAGTTTGATTGAAAACCTAAATAATGTTATGCGCCATACCAATACATAGATGAGGCAATATCGAGCTATAATTCTAGCGCTACTCAACAGCGAATTCTAGCGTAATGCTACTACACTTTCAGTTTAAGTAAACATAAGAGTGAATTTAAAAATATGAATTTTTTTCTCGAATATATCCAAATTATATATATATACTAGGCGCACTCCGCTGCGCTCCGGGACGCTCGCTTCGCTCGCTCGCCTACGTCCGCCCCCCGCCGAGCGCGAGCTAGCTCGCTCTTATGCTAGTTGATTCTCGACAGCAGCAGAAAACTTTTATATATAATAGATATATATATATATATATTAAAAAATATTCTCCAAACATTTGAAATTGATATGGCAAATAGTTTCTGAGATACTAGTGTATTTGTAAGAACTTAACTGTTTTTAGTCTGGGTGTGATAAATTTCACCGAAACCGCAGGAGCGCTCGAACTGAAATTTTCTTCCTGAAATTACTTCCTTGTTATATTTATCAGGTGATGAATGAAGGAATAAGATGTTTGATGATAGTTTCGATTTTTTAAGCCACTCGAAAGTGAAATTTTCTTCACAACAAAAGACTTTATGGTAGTTTTCGGAAAGCATTTTGTGAAAAATCAAAATTTTGACTAGGCTTTCGATATATTATTATTTGAGATTTTTTTAAGCAGAAAAGTATGCCTCTCATCTGTACACATTTTTTTGAGCTCCTCCTGGAGATCGGCTACGAGATCAATGAAATCAAAATTTGTTATAAATGAATTGCTGATTTTTAAAGTACATTAAATTTTTGTAAATGCTAAATTGATTTATTAAATAAAATGTTAAAGTAAGTTTAGTAAAATGATTCACAAAAATGTTGACTTGCATCTTGATATAACAAGTTCTTTAGGAGTTGTTCTCGAGATAACATTAAAATCGAAATTATTGTTCTACGTTAGAAATTGCTACAGAAAGACATTCCACTGCTATTAATGACTCCAGAGTGAACCAAATGAAGTTTATCTTCCATGCAGCTATGGTAAAATAGTGATATCTGTGTAATGAATAATGCCAGTAAAGTTAAATTTAATTACAGGAGTGATACATTGGGCTGTTGCATGGCATAGCAATTTTCCAAAGCGTGGTAAGAAAAAATGAAAAGGTGAAGTATTTGTAGGTCCTCAAATACGGCAATTCGTCAAAGCTACAGATTTTATCAAAGTTATGACTGTTCGGAAAGTGAAAATTGGAAAAATTTAGTACTGATAGTCGAAATTTTCCTAGGTTACCATAAAGCACCAAATTATGAAGAAATTGTGTAAAATATGCTAACAAAATTGAGATTCTAGGGGAAAATATGAGTATCAAGTTAGACTATATTCGCTATGATTGGGATACTTTTTTGGATAATTTTGATAATTTTAGTGGAAAACAAAAGAGTCGTTCCAATAGGATCTAAACGTGATGGAAGTGGAATGGATGGAAGGGAAGATAGGTATTAAGGTTGATTCTGATCCCATTATGGCAGATATATTTTTACCATTATGCTTTTTTTGAGCTATCCGTGAAAATTTATTAAAAAAGAAAATAGGTAACTATGTGTGATATTTTAATAGAAAAGATTTCATACGCCTTTAATTTTTATAAAATCCAGGACGATATAATAATCGATTTCGCCCGATCTTAGTTCCTTCGTTTTTGTTTTATAAAAGTTGTATATACATATACATATATAATTATACTAAAAGTCTTACTCACATTCTTGGCAAGGACTTAATTGCATGAATTTATGTCATAAAGCATTTACCTGAAAGAAATAAGAAAAAAATGTTTTTATTTATTATTTGTGCATTTTTTAATTAAAATAAATTTTTTACCGGTATATTAATGTTTTTAGATTATATATTATACATTTCTAGTTTAAATTATACCTTAGAGTGTATTATAACAGATGTTTTTCTTATAAAATCTGCGACCATTTTAATTTTACACTTGATTAAAATGCTCTCATCGCAAAAATCAAATCTGTCTCAACACTTCAAATCCAAGACAACACTTGGAAAACTTAAATTGTTCAACTAAGTAAATATCTTAATTTACCATAAAGTCTTCACGGTGTTCGAAGAGAAAAACGAAAATCCAAGCAGAAAGCAAATCAGCAAAAAAAAGGATACACCGTTAGGATCAACAAACTGACAGCAAAATTCACAAAGCAAAAAAGTACACAAAAGAAATCTCAATTGAAGTAATTTTCCGCATTAAAGGTAAATGGACACCCGCATTTTGCTTACACTACTATTTAAATAGCCATAAAATTTTCAGGCACGCATATGCCTTATGGGTTGCCAACCTTTTTTCATATGAAATAAGAAAAAAAAAACATACAATTTACTAACAAATACATGAGTGTGTTGCAAAAAAGCTTGAATCAAATCACAATATGAAATAAAGAGGGAAAAGGAAACATGTGAAAAAAGGAAATAAACTGGATAACAAGAAAAAGGTAAATAGGCAGAAGAAAAATCCACAAAAAATACAAAGGCATTACAAAAGGTCACATAAGTAGGTATATCGGGTATAAAAAGAGCGCCGCTGGCAAAAAATACATCAATAGTTTCGTTTTTGGCATAAGTAGTAAAAAAAAAGGAATTCGAATTCAATATGTATACAACACTCATTCCGGCAAATAAAGCACATAAATGCACATAATCGTTTTTATTGCGAACGCTGATTTGAAAAGGAAATCTGGCAGGTGCTTTTGTAGGAAGGTAAACTTTTGAAGAAGTAGATGAGTGCGGAAAATGAGGTCAAAAAAGATTTGTAGGCACCGAACTAAAGTATACAATGTAATAAGGAAATGTACACAAATATTTATAGGTACATCAAACGACTTACATACATACGTATGTGAACAACAACAACAGAAAAAAATCTTATCGGCCGATTTTGAGTATGCCACCTACATTCATATGCAGTTAAATAAAAAAAGTACAAAAGGGATGAATATTAAAATGTAAAACGAAAACAAACTGAACACGTTGCAAAACTTATTGTGATTTTAAGTCCACAATATTTATATGATATATTATATATTTACAAAATAAAAAGTTCGAAAAAAAATTTTTTAATTTTATTATATTATTAACATATGTTAATTATTTGTTAAAAAAACCTCAATAAACACCATATGAACTTTGGAAGTGAGAAAGTTCTTAAAAGCTATGAAGCATTTGAATCCATTTTGGCTGTTATCTCAAAAAAATCATGTTAATGGAAACAAAAACATAAAAATATCAGTAATGGACGGTTGCTATAAATTTAAGATTGATTAAATTTCACAAATAATATTGTCACATTAAAAAAAAAATAATTTACCAGAACAAATAATTAAATTTTTTCATTTAAACGTTTTAAAATAATGAAAAATTAATTAATAGAGCAAAATTATTATTAGTTTTCCTAAATTAAAAATAGATACGAGGAATATAACAATTGGAAATATTTACAGTTATGTTTTTTCTTCAGAAGAGTTGCCAACTAGCTACAATTATATACTTTTTAAAACACATATGTTGCGCATATTCCATTTTTCACAAAATATTTTTTTTTTAAATAGCTTTGATTTTTTTTCTAGAAACGGGTTGCTAACTTGCCTGAATTATTTTCCCAAAATAAATATATATGATGAGCATAATTCAATATTGACAAAAAACGTTCTTTTCCATTACTGATAATATTATTATATTGAAAGCTATAAAATAATCCAAAATTTTAAAAACAACAGAAAATTTGTATAAAATGGTTGCCTATTACAATATTTTAAAATTATATATATTTATTAAAAACCTAACTACAATAATTTTTAGATTTAAATATCCAACCCAAAAATTGCCTACATTTGGTAATTTTTTTTTTAATTTTATGAAACGGAGTTGCCATATATTTGTTATAATAATTTTATATAATAGTACATAAGTTTAAATAAATTTGTTAACAGTTTTTCCTAGTAAGGGTATGTTATTAACTTGTTTTGTTGTTGCTGCGTATAGTTTTTGTTAAATAGAGCTGCCACTTTTAGGAAATATAGTTTTAAAAATTAAAAGTAAGTTAAAATAAATATATTTGCGGTCAGGTTAAAATTTTTTTAATTGAAAAAAATAAACAAAAAATTGTAATAAACTTTTGAATAAAAAGGGTTGCCATCGAATACTAATATGTTTCAAAATAATTTAAAAAATATATATGTATATATGCGAGTAAAATTAAATATTGTGTTCTTATAAATCTGTGGTGGCTTCAAAATAAAATATTAAATTTAATCAAATGTTTGAATGAGCGTTTATTTTGAAGAGAGTTGACATCCGAAATTGTTTAAAAATTTATCCAAAATTGTTTTAAAATAGTTAAACGGAAAATTTTTATAAGAGCTAAACAAAAATTTTTAGTACTATTTTACAGTTATGGAAAAGAGTGGGAAATTCAAAAAGCAAATTTAGTTCAATGAAAACTTCAAAACTTTTTTACAGCAAAACTCTTAAGATCACTAGATTCAAAAACAAGATTTAAGAATATTTGGGTAAAGAAGATTTAAGTAAAAAGAGAATATATATGTATGTGTGCCACCACCTACTTTCTAAAAAATCCCTTTTATACTACCATCAATATAAGCAACACACATATTACACACTAGAGCCTGTGTGCCATTGCCTACCAAATATCAAAATACACAAATGCAAACACACACAAGAGAGCTTCACATATGACCTGCCTCTTAAAGGTAACAAGGTACAACTAAAGACTTCCTTCCAGGCATGGACGAGCTGCCATGAATGAAAGGTTCGTTGGCGTCTTATTTATGTTGTTACTGCCGGATGCCGCTACTGCTGCTGACATAAGGTCGGTCAGGTGCACAGAAAAGTGGTGAACAAAAAAGAACAAATTTTACATAACAAAGACGATAAAGAAAAACCTTATATACCGTTATGTACATGTAGGTAATCGGAATGAAGAATTGTTTGTTTGCAACAACATTTCAATTTTATGTTGCTTTGTAGTTGTAATATGCGCTTTGGCTGATAGCAGTCCGTTAAGGTTGACTGATTTGCACAACAACAACAAGCGCTGAAGCTAGAGTTGGATAAACTGTGAGTAAGTAAGATTTCAAGCGAATTTTTTTCTTAAGATAAAATGAACTTTGTGTTGCGAAATATGCAAAACTTAAATACAAACATACATTCATACAAACGTATGTAAGAAAGTATATGTATGTGTTTTGATGTATGAAAAAAATTGTAAGTTTTCTTTTGTGTAAAATCAAGTAAATTGAGTTTCCATTGCTGCGCCGAAAAACTACGGAAAAATGAAAGAGCTGTTGGAAATCTGACAGCTGATAAGCATGTTGCTTCAAGCTTAATGCCTCAGCATACAAGAAATGAGATTTGTATTAACAATAACTTCAAGAAAAGGAAAAGAATTGAAAAGCTTTACTCCATTTAGGCGTTTTCTTCCTTTTTGCCGAACAACAAGTTTTTGTGAGTGTTTTTCCTAAGATTAAACTTTAATTTTTTACTTTTTAGTTTCGCTATATGTTTGACCCATATATTGTGATACATACGAACATCTATATATATAAGTATATTTAACATGCTTGGAAAATGCAGAAGTTATGAGAGGATGTGTGTGTTAGAATTGCGGAAGTGCAGAGTAAAAATGAAATAAAATTAGTTTGAACTATAAGATGAGACTTTCTTAAAATTCACATTAATTTTCGATTCACAGGCTTTGGAGTGTAATGAAACGAACAAGCAACTGATATAAGGGGTTATGTTTTTCGAAAATGTTGAGTAGGTTGATCCGCAAATAGTTTCCAAGATATTAAAGTTTTTATTATAAAGTTTTAATTAAAGGTAACCGAGTTCCATAGATTTAAACGCGTTTGTTGAAACGATGCTTTCAGCGTTGGTAAAGAAAATATTTCCGAAACGAATGAACCGACTTTGAAATACGCACCCGACCTTCCTAGATATATGTATATGTTAAGTAATCATAACAGTTTCGATTGTTTTAACCACCTTGAAGTATACATTTTTTCACAAAGATCAACATTTTTTTTGGTAAGCCTCCAATTTGACTAAAAAAATTTTTCTCACTAGGCCTGCGATCATTATCTGTATTCATCTATACATATAATACAATTTTTTGTTGTTTGGATTGTATATCATTTCAAGCGGAAAACTCTACCTCGCCATCAGACAACTATTTTCAGAGGTCCTACCAGAGATCGGCTACAGTATCAAGGGACTCCAAAATTTTTCATGATGAATCGACAACTATTAAATTACATTAAATTCGCTAAATTGACATAATTTTAGTTTTATTTATTAATTAAAATGCTTCTTCAAAAAAAAAAAAAAATCACAAAAAAACTGACTGACTCCATAAATCACAAACGTTTTCGAACTAGGTTTGGTAAGGGTTGCCAACACCCTAAAATTAAAAATAATTTTGAAGAGAACTAAAGTAATTTTAAATTGTACACCGAATTTATCAATGTTAGTTTTTACTAAAAAAAAGATTGATAAATATCATTTTAAACGGGATTTTTCTTTAGTAATTAAAAGTTAAACAATATACCGCCCCAAAAAGTTTTAAACGTATTTTAACATAAAAATTATTATTTTAAAATAAATCTTATTTACCATCCTCAAGGTGAGCTCTTTTAGAGTTTAGATCCCCGATTAGTCAAATTTACTAAGTCGTTATGAAAAGCGTTACCACTTATTCAAAAAATAAAGATTTTTTATAATATCTAAAAGGTAAGAATAAAGGTCTAAAACAATGAATATATTATTAAATTTTTAATTTTTTTGAAAATAGAGTTGCTATTTGCAAGAAATACCACATTTCATAAATTATTAATATGGCTAATATGTAGAGATTTTTTAATGAAAATATTTAAACAAATATTGGTAAAATGATTTGACAGAGTTGCCACTTGCAAAAAGAAGATATAACTTATACGAATATATACACAAAAATATTTTTTTGATACTATATAAAGATTTTTTAATGAAAGAATTAAAAAATAATGTTTTATGTCTCACAATTAAAACAGCAACCAACATTTTTTATTTGGACCTATAAAAAATTGGAGTTTTCCACAAACTTACGACCCTTACAATTTTTCTTTTCCAAAAAAACAAAAAATTATTATTATATGTTATTCTTCCATTTCTAAATATTTTTCAGAAACTTTCACTATAACTAATCGATTTCCATATCTATAAACAAATACTCGTTTTCCAATTTAAATTCACCAAAACTTATTTAGTGGCTCGAAATTTGCCTCGCAACTTAAACTGTCCGCAAATATTTCGAATACTTCAGGCAGTTCAACAATTTGAAAACATTTTTTCATTCACATTACCACTAAAACCTACACAATTTTAATAAAGCAAAGCGAGAAGAAATCAGAAAAGTTCTCGCTTTTCATTCTCGTTTCACTCACAAGCAACAATTTTCGCCCCGCGCAAGCATTGTTTGTGGCTGTCGAGTGGCAACCGAAATCATTTGGCATTCATGGAATTTTTCATTAATTTACAATTTTCTCCATACAAGCAAATTGTTATGCCGCCCACCTCCTCCACAGAAACACAATCCTTTCTCTCACTCGTCCATACGCCAACCGACAATTTCATGCCATTCATTGCTTTGCTATTTTATTTCCATTTTGATTTTCATTCGCCTACGCCATT
Source organism: Bactrocera oleae (assembly GCF_001188975.3). NCBI lineage: Eukaryota > Metazoa > Arthropoda > Insecta > Diptera > Tephritidae > Bactrocera > Bactrocera oleae. Next base: position 7,209,960 of record NW_021662286.1, on the reverse strand, counting down.
CAATTGTGTGCAACATTCCAGTGCGCCACTGTTATAATATTTACTTGTTGTTGTTAGTTTTCTTTGCTACTTTAATTCTTAGCATTGCTTTTGCTGCTCATTTGCGCACTCAACTGTCTAATATTGCAAAGAGTTGGATCGGTTAGGGGAGTGGAAGAATAATGTTAAGCCGGAAAAGGAGTTGCCTTGTCGATTACATAAATTTGTGTTTACTCCAAACATTAGCAACAATAACAAAAATAAACGTGAATTAGCAGAATACAATTATTTTGCTTGTGCGCCTAAAAGTATGCTATAACTCGTTGGCATTCAGCTAATAAACTAAGGTAAATAAATAAAGTGACGTTGCAGCTGGCTAGTCGCCAAGCTTGTCAACGCCATATTGTCATACGCATTTAACGTATTGTCATTGCTGCTTTGTCGGCTGCGACATTGACATTGCCGTATTGCCACTTTGTATATGTGAGTGTTTGTATGTATGTGTAGACTTATTATTCGCCCTGTTTTCGACTTTTTGTTATGTTTTGTTGCTTTTGTTTTATTTTATTATTTTCGTGTACTGCTCTGTTTATACTCGACCGCTGCCACACTTTACTGCGACCTCGTTTTCGGCGCATCGCATGGCCGCCGCAATTAAATCAAACCCAGCGCTGTCAAGTTCATTGAGCCATTTGTGGCATGCAAACGGTACTTTCCGCCATAGACTTAAAGACTACCGCTATTTGAACTCCCACATTCGCTTCGTTACGTACTCACGCCTCTAGCAACTATTAGTTGCGTGTTGTTGTTGCTGTTGTACTTTTGTTTACTTAAACACTATTGGCTTGTTTTTTATTGTATTTGTTGTACATAGATACACATTGCGTTTGGGAAATGCGTAAATAAGCAACAGAAATTGGGTCACTTTTGTGTGGAAGGGCTTGCAAGTTTAGCAGACCTTTGTTTTTTCAGTTCTTTTACTTCTTTATACTTTGATATCTTCTTCTTGTGTTTTGTATTACTTAGTATCACTAATTTCTCTTTTACACCTTTTTCACTCAACAGTTACTTTGCTGCTATTTTCCTTTTAATTTTGCCTACATTTAGGCGTGCAAACGCATGATAATGCTGATTTGATTTCACACAAAATTATTTACTTTTTAGTCTAATTGGCGTGATTGAGCTCATTTATTTTTCATACTTAATATTTCCTTTCTCATTTATTTTCTTATTCTAATATAGTATTCGTCTTTAATACCGTTATTTTTGTTTAATAAAGTGTTATTTCAATTTACAGTTATTTATGAATGTGTTAATGGCGTTTAATTTGATGTATGACAGGCACGAACATTTTTTTGTAGCATACATTTAGGAGCATGTGCCAAATAAGAGTTGAAATTTTCAAGTGTGCCAGTTTAATTCATATTTGCCTTAACATTTTTTACATTTCCGAAAATCTGAATACCTTTTCTTTTATCATATTACAGTGCGGAAAATACCGCGAGTAGTATTTTTAATAATAATAATATATGTGTATATCTAGAACCAGTTCAATTTTCTAACAATCATTCGTACTGCCTATTTTAAATATTATCGAAAAAAACCTTTATGTAATTATTGGAGAACGGTTAATGACTAAAATCATATAAAATATTCTTATCTAACCATAATCATACTCAAAAGCACAAATATAATATGTGTCTGACAAAGAAAACGACAAACATTTATTCATCGGAGTTTTAAGCACCACTGCCCATTGGGTGATTTGGGGTTTTTAGGCGCATCACAGAAAACCTGAAGGCCGTTAAAATGTTGAAATTGTATAAAAAGGGTTTACTGAAGTGAACTGAAATAATTTACTGCATAAATAACCATGATTGGATACTGCAAGCAGACAATTATCCGAAACATAGGAGCAGACTCTTTACTCAATAGAAACTAGATCATATTGTTATTTCAGATTGGCTATCACAGGCATTTCAATACAGAAATTTTGGGTTTTAATGAAAGCCAAAATATCAAGAAAACATTAACGTCAGTGTCAAAGATTACATTTGGCTACTCCAACACAGTTCAAAATCGCTTCCTGTGGAATTTGCGGAATATTTAGTGACAAGTTGTTATAAAAGATGTCAGGCTGTAAGATGAGTGAGTATTTTCTGTGTCGTTTTTCTTAAAGAATTATTTGGCAGAATATTCAGATGCAATTCGAAACTGACTTACAATATTCGAATGAAGAGGGCATATTAAGATTGCCTAGAGTCGATTGAATATACGTGAATTAGTCTCTCCGTTTTTGGGATATCGAACTGAAATTTTTCTCCGGTTATTTTCACTCAAAGAAGCTGTTTATTTGTCGGAACAACTGATATCGGACAACATAGCAACATAGCTGCCATACAAACTGCACGACCAAAAAAAATTTTATTCTAAATTTTTTATTTGTTTAGGGGATTGTTGTTTTGTAGCAACTGAATTCACCTTTTTTTTTTTTTTGATTAAGAAGTAAGCCTTATTGGGATGAACTGTTGGTCTAACACTTAAGAACAACCCCATACGGAAAAAAATAAATTGGATATCTGGATTTGGAACGAGGTTACTGATAATTTCTATTCACATTAAGACATCTTCTTTGCCTATGCCATTGTAGAACTCATGTATTCAACTTTCCCGACAAAATATCTCTCCCTTTTCGCATCGCGCTTTTCACGAAGACACATTTTCGGTTAATTTTTCATGGTTTAACGCGCAAATTAATTTCGCTTTAAACTCATTAAGCGCTGACAGCCGGCAAACTACCCGCCACTGCCCAACAGAGTGTGGAAATTAAAAAAGAAAAATTACAACAACAAAAATGTGAAGTAGAGAGCAAAGTGTGCTGTAAAATATGCGGAAAACCAATAACTTCAGCACATAATAACAACAGCAATAACGCACTGTGTTGCATATCAGCAGACAACAGTGGTGTGAAAAATTGTTCATTTCATTTGCACTTGCAACACAGCGGACAAACATTTGGGAGGGTGCAGAATATGAAACAACAAAATGGGTGTTAATGTGCAGAAGTGAAGTGACAAAACTTTCACAGCGACGAGTGAAAGTTGGCCGGAGAGACTGGCGCCAGACCAAGCAAAAAATACAGTGAAGTAGTGGAGAGGCTGCTTGAGGGGGACGGAGGGGTGCAACATAACGCGCAAATATACTTTGCATAGCGGACTTTGGTTGAAAGTAGTTGGGCAAATGGGCTTGACAAGTGGAGTACATTCACTTTCACTTGCTGCAAATGGCGAGAACTAAAAACAAATTGGAAATGTTGAAATGAAATTAAACAAACTTGTTTCGGGGTGCACGACTTGGCGGCTAACAAGCGCGAAAATATGTATGTAGTGCTTGTTTTTTTGACCTCCTCCCCGTTTACTCTTCTTTTTTGCTCAGCCACAGTCGAAAAATGTTGCTCGTATTTCAAGCGAATTTTAATAATAACGGTTGTTTGGGAATTTTCTGACAGCCAAGCAACTTCAAAATAAAAATTTGCTTGTCATTTGTTTTTTGCGCTGCACCACTTTCTGCCGTATTTCGCTATGAAAACGCATGACTGTCGATTTGTCGGCTGCTCTTTTTGTGCGTTGTCGCAGTTTCTTCCTCTCAACAATAATGGAATGCATGTTGTTTCGTTGAAAATTCCACTAATACTCGGGAATTAAACTTCAATTAACTTTGATTTTTTCTACATTAACGCCCACGCCACTTCAGTGTCAACCATAAAAAGCAAGCAGGAGTAAGCTGGAGCTCCAAGCAACTACCGGTTAGCCAGCGCAAAGAACGTGGTTGGAGTGCTTTCAGACCCCTTAAAAAAGAAAAAAAATACAACAACAAAAATCAAATTATATTACGCGTGTCTGTCGCAAGCTCACAGACAGCCCCGAATAACGGTCTGTCGTAACCAAACTGCCCCCGTCAGTTAGCTGAGTCTGCGTCTGCCAATCCATCTTAGCATTATCATCGAAATTTCACCCCTCCACCGTCGATTTTTCACTCAACAAACATGACTTGGCTTTTTGCGTCCGAAAAATTTCCTTCAACTTATTTCAAGTGAACCGGAATGTCATGACATGATGACTGCCATTCAGTGCACATGCCAGTGAGCAAAGTGCAAAATGCCATTGCAACAAGCGTGGCAGCCTTGCTATGTCTTGCAAAGCAACAAAAAAGTTACAACAGCAATAACGGTAATATTTCGTTAAAGACACAAGTCACTTTGGGGCCCATCATCATCTCTGACGCATTTCTTTGGCGGCACGCATTCATGCAGAAAAGTTGTCTCAGGTCTTGCGGGAGTTTTGAGTGTGGGCGCAGGGACAGGGTGTTTGAGCGTGCCTTCACTGCTTGGTAGAGCCACGCGTTGTTCTTTTGACAGCCCGTTGGAGGGTTGTATGCCTGTAGAGACACAAGCGCTCACACTACGCTCTTCTTCCCTGCAAGCACAGTCTATAACCCATGTGCGGTTGCAATGATTATTGCAAGCATTTAAAAGTTATTAACTCTTGAGGGTGATTTCCATTTTACTTTCGCTTTTTTTAGTTTCATTTTATTTACTCTTTCGTTGTTGCTGTTGTATTTGGTAAGGGTGCACAACGATTTTTGCAATTTCAAACTGATTTTGTACTTTTTAAGTGCTTGGGATTAAGCTGTTTTGCGGCGTTGGGGTGTAATTCTACACCGTCTTCTATAAATTTCAATATTTTTGAAAATTTTTATTTTGGATGGAGAGTAAAGAAGAAAATCAATAAGTGCTTTACATTTTTTTTGGGTGAAATTGAATGGAGTTTCATAACTAAAATGTTAACAAGTATATCTTGAAGATAAAAGATCAAGAGCGCAAACTATAATAATGGCTATGAAAAGCTTGCGGGACTTTTCGAACATCGAAATAAAAATTTTAAATAATGTAAATTTCGAACCACCAAGAGCGTACATTGGCCTCAATATTTCGTTTTCGATTCGCCATTTCTTTTCTCGCTATCTACGGACGCTACTCTTCTGCCACTACTTCTCCAAAAATTGACATGTAAAAACTAAAGAAAAGTGAGTGAGATAAATTCGATAGCAGAGAGTATATATACTGTGGTAAGAGTATACATACTCTCTGGTGTCATACTCAACATATATATACAAGTATACATGTATATACCCTATTAGAACAAAAAAAGTTCTGGCATCAAAATATGCGTTTTGAATACGAACTTTGAAACGGCACGATACTTTTAAAGGTCTTATTTAGTTTATACCTTTTATGAACTTTCATATTTAATAATATATTTTTTATTAACATTAAGTTTAGTTTAGCAAATAAGCAGCTTTTTGGTGACAAAAGAGTGGTTGCAAAATTTCAGATAAATACCTCAAAAACTGAGAAAATTCTTTATATATATACAGAGGGACAGGACTGACAGACAGACATAGCTCAATCGATTCAGCTCGTTACGCTGTTCATTTATGCATATACTTATAGGGTCTCTGACGTTTCCTTTTGGGTGTAACAAACATAGTGGCAAACCGAATATACCTTGTTCAGGGTATAAAATTAACAGTGAAACATTCCGAAAATAACTGAATAAGCTGAGACGCTATATAGACGGTCGAAGAAATTAAGTCTTCGTGATATAAGCGTTAATTTAAGTAAAGCTTTTATCGTATATTTTTTTAAGAATTTTTGAAAAACTGGGACTCTTAAACTCTAGCACTGGAAGGAAGAAGAATACTACCGACCAGAAGCATTGTATTCTGAAGAGCCGAAGCATGTCAAATCGGCTTAAAACTGCAAGATATAGAATAATATATAAAAAGGGAGTGCGTTCAATCGAATGAAATTGAATATGCTTTAAGGCTTTAGGTTGAATTTAATAGGGGCAGGCCAACAAAAACACCCTTACAATGCGTCAAAAAAGGCTACAATGGGATAAAATATATCTTTCCGAATCGGTTGGTATATCCTAAGCGCGACATAAAGTTAGAGTGCGGTTAAAATAATATGTGCCTAAGACGGACTGTCAAGCGAAAAGATAAGCTGGGAATGCTATTTTAATATGTGCTTGAAGATCTGAAACTAATTGACAGAACTGTAAACGCGGACAAGTATCTACAAATTTTAGACCAAAATCGTATACCATCTGCTTTTCTGCTCCTTCCGATAGTCCTTAAGTTACATTTCTATTTATTTTGCTTAGATATTACAATATATAAAAGATAACCAAGGATCAAATTTCTCATGGTTTTTTGTGTTTTTTTTTTGGTAACAAAATTATTGGAGAAAGGATGGCCAGAAATAACTCCGATTTGAACCCCACTGAAAACGTTTTACTTACTTTTAAAGTTAACGTAACTAAGAACTTTGAAAATCAAAGCAAAAATTTAGCTAAATTTTAGAAAATGTGTTATATATGGTATTTACAGTAATTAGGGTCGCCACAAAAAAAGTAAAGGAGGCGCAAGAAAATTAGCAAAATGTGAATTTTTTCTGGCTCTTCGAATTACTTGTCTGCGGCTAAATATTATATTTTATCTACCATTTTATAGCGCTAAAAGAAAATTGAACCCAAAATGAGGGAGTTGATGTATTTTGGGCATATAAACTAGTGAAGCTGTCTGAAATAATGAAGCCTACCTTATATTCAGTTTGAATTTAATATAAATGGTATTCCAAAAGCAGAGGCGCAGACTCTTTACATATTCCACAACAATAAATTGTACGGATATTTTTTTTCGTTCTCATAATTGATCGAAATATTCACATAATTCTTTTTGAAATATTAAACGGCGGATCAACCCAACTAAATTTAGCTAGTATGACGTCAGCAAAGCAGCTGTCATTGACAAAATATTAAAAAGCAGTTAGTATTAAAGTAAACGGGATAAACTCGCTACTTTTTTTACTATAAAGAGATATGACGATTATCTATAAACTAAATAATTGAACACAAACTAAACAAAAACTTGAGGGTTCCAATGTCTACAATTTCAAAAGATATTTTTGTTCAGGCAATTTATGACAACTTTACAGTTTCGTGATTCATCTGATCACAGAATATTTTTAAATTGTACGAAGATTATGCAAATAGAGAAGTGTATAAAAGTATGCTTATACTATTCACAATGGGCTTCCTATAGGCCTAGGTGCGTTGTCAGGCATTCACCCTACCATGCACACAATATTGGTTAGTATACAGGGATTTTTCTGGAACCACTTAATATGCCTAAATAATTACACAGCTCATTTAGAAGTCCCAGAAACACAATTATTGTATTAAATAAGGAAAAGTAAACTCCAGAAAATTTCAAAATTACAAAAAAAGCTGCCTTCAACTCTATTGCCTTTGATGGCAAACACTCAAAAAGAATTAAACACAAAAAACCGAAATTACTCCACTTTCAGTTGACTCACTTTTCGCGCCTTTTAATTAGATGTACAAATGAGCTCGCGTGGAAGTGTTGAAATGAGGCTTTGAGGCTTTTCATTTCATTGCGTTTTATTTCACTTGAATTGCAATCGGAATTGCATTCAACTCACCGCAAGCAACAACAAATGCACACAATTCGCGGCAATTTATTTGCAATCCAGTGCAGGTGGCACAAACAAATGAAATGAAAGCGAAAAATGCATTCAAGTGGAGTAATGAATGCTTCCGTCGATGAGTGTTTGAGCGAGTGTGCGTTTATGTATATGTGAGTGTGAGTATGCGTTAATATATGTGTGAGTGTATATGTGTGGCAACTGAAACCACAAGCAAATTGGTAATGGCAAGAGGAGTACAAATGCAAAGTGCAAAAAATATTTTAAAATAAATATATATGTAGGTACATAAAATATATATGCATAAATATGTATATAAAATATTCCACGTATGCGCAATCATTTATTTATATGTGTGTGTGTCTACTTTCAGTAGGTGTTATAATTGCCGCCATGCAACACTCCAGCAAAGTGAGTTTGAGTGATATGACCAAAGGCGCAATTGAGTGCAGGCTCGACAACACTTGCTCCTCCAGCCACGGCTTGTGGCAATCAGGTGGTTGCTGTGTTGAGTTGTTGTTGGTGTCACAAAATTACAGCAATTGGAATGAAATGTAATTTATTAATAATTTAAAACGTTCGAAGTGCAAATTTTTGTTAATATTAATGCAGAGAGGCATCAGTTGAGGTGGACTTTCGGAGAGGACTACTAATGGTATGCAGGATAATGGGAGTAATTACCTGACCATATTCATGAAATATACCCAACCATGTTAGCATTGAAAAACTTTTGGGTATACTGCAAAAGTATGGCTTAAAATCGAAAACTTACAGTACCAAATTAGATGATGTATTCTAATGATTTTTTGAAAGGAATTGGTGGATATTGAAATTCAGATTTCAGTCAAGAAATATATCAACAGGAAAAAACGTTAATATCGTGAAGATACCTCGTCAAATAAAAAGACTTCCATGCAAGCACTTTATTCCAATCGTTCGGTTAATATGGCAGCTATATGCTAGAGTCATCCGATCTATAAATTTTCTTTGAAAATTGCATTTTTGTTTTAAATAATAATCCATACCAAATTTCTTGAAGATATCTCGTCAAATGAAAAAGTTTTCCATTTAAGCACTTTACTCCGATAGTTCAGTTTGTATAGTAGCTATATGCTATAATGGTCCGATATAGGCTGTTCCGACAAATGAGCAACTTCTTAGTAAAGAAAGAACAGGTGCAAAATTTCAGATTGATAGCTTAAAAACAGACAGACGGACATGGCTAAATACACTTAGCTCATCATGCTGATCATTTATGTACAATATATATTTTATAGGGTCTCTGACATTTCTTTCTGAGTTTTACAAAGCTGATAAATAATAACAGAAAGGTTTGCGGGAAAATAAAATTTTTTTTTTAATTATGTCTCGTCTAGCTCAAATTAGCTTGCACCAAATGTTTCGATAGTTTTTAGTCCATTAGCAACATTTAATTAAGCTGCTTGGTGAAAATATTCACAATAGATTTTTCTATTTATGCTTAAATTTGGAATTAATTGTTTTTCTTTTGAGATTAATACGCGCTGAAAAGTATGCAATTTTTGTGAGGAACTTTTTTTGTAATGATAACTACTAATAGCAAAGACCGGACCAATCTCCAAGTGCTAGAAGGACAGAAGTCCATGACGAAATACCTGAAGTGTATTTTGATGATTGGTAAAAATTTTGGCAAGTTTAAAAATTAAAACAAAAACAAAAGCATTAACTTCGGCCGCATCAAAGCCTCATTACCCCTCACAGGTATATTTTTTTATAGCATAAAGGGTATAAAAATATCTATATCTTGATTTTTCTTGGTCGGTTTGAAGTAGTGATGCGACCTGAGCAATATAGGTATTGTTAAAATGTAGCAATACTTAGGATATTAAACTATACCAATTTCGAGACAATACCTTGCCAAATAAAACAGTTTTCCATACAAGGAATTGTGTTCAAACAAGGACTTGAGTTTGAATAGCAGTTACCTAAGTGCTACAGTTGTCCGATATCGGCGCTTTCGACAACTGAACAGCTCCTTGGAGGGAAAAGGACATATGCAAAATATCAGATGGGTATCTCAAAAACTGAGCGACTAGTTCGTCTGCTGATCATTTATATATACACGTATATACTTTATAGAGTCTCCGACGTTTCGTTTTTTGGTGTTATAAACACCGTGGCCACCTTAATATACAATGTTCAGTGTATAAATAATAATAAATATAATATTAACAAGTAAGGAAGTGCTAAGTTCGGATGTAACCGAACATTTTATACTCTCGCAAAGTCAAATGGTATACTCGTTTGAGATTTCTTTGTGGATTGACTGATATTTTCGGTAGAAGGTCAACTATAGGCACTGGGGTCCACATATTTAGTACTTAGGGGTTTGAACAGTTTTGGTTCGATTTAGACAATTTTTGGCCGCAAGGTGGCATACTTTAATTGCATTACTCACGCAAAGTTGTACCCCGATATAATCATTGTTACCTGATTTGCATAGTGGAAAGTGAAAGAATCAGATGGAATTAAAAATGGTGTTACATGGGAAGCGTCCTTGTAGTCCGATTTCGCCCATTTTCGCACTATGACATAGAAACATGAAAGAACGTTACGCACCGAATTTGGTTGAAATCGGTTAAGCAGATCTCAAGATATGGGTTTTCACCTAAAAGTAGGCTGTGCCACGCCCACTGACTAATTTTGAACGCGGTTCCTATAAAGCCAATTTATACCATCTCAGAGATAAAATTTAATGTCTCTGGCGTGTTTAGTGCTTGATTTATCGCGCTTTTAGTAGTTTTTAACAGTACCGTTATATGGGGAGTGGGCGGAGTTGCCACTCGATTTCAACTATTTTCACACCGTCAATAGAAGTACTAAAAACATTTGCTTCTAGTGAATTTTGTTATTATAGCATTAGCGGTTTAGGAGATATGCACATTAAACCTATTAGAGGCGGGACCACGCCCACTTTTTAAAAAAAAGTTTTAACTGCAGATGCCCCTCCCTAATGTGATCCTGTGTACCAAATAACAGTCTTGTATCTTATTGCGGAGCTTAGTTATGGCAAGTTATTTGTTTTTGATTAATGGCGTTTTGTGGGCGTGGCAGTGGTCTGATTACGCCCATCTGCAATACCAACCGTCTCACGGTACCAAGAAACATGTCTACCAAGTTTCATAAAGATATCTCAATTTTTACTCAAGTTAGAGCTTGCACGGACGGACAGACGGACGGACGGACAGACAGTCACCCGGATTTCAACTCGTCTCTTCATCCTGATCATTTATATATATAACCCTATATCTAACTCGATTAGTTTTAGGTGATACAAACAACCGTTAGGTGAACAAAACTATTATACTCTGTAGCAACAGGTTGCGAGAGTATAAAAACTTATGTGGAGTTATATAGAATTATTAGTTTAATTCGATATTAGTTGCTGAGAAAAGTCCGATATAAAAAACTTTATTGCTTTATATAAAACTTCACTGGATTATTTTGTAGTTTCTAGGGATTTATTGATTACCACCCGAGTTCTACTTTATTTCCTCAAATTAGATTGGTTTATGACTCTCTTTTAGAGATGACCACATTTTAATAACTAAAATTGGATTGCGTGTTTGAATTTTAAGAGCCAAATTAGCGCGACAAGTAATCAAACATTATAAAAACGCATTACAAAGGGTAAAGTGGTGAGTAATTGCCACAAAGGGAACGACCGGAAATGAAAACGAATGTTTCTTTGTATGTAATTTTTGTTGTCGTATAATTTTAATTGCAATTTCAATGCGCTTTTTTTATTAATTTTCTTTATAAAGGATACAAAGTGCATTTTTCATGTAGCACAAATCGTATAATGCCTACAAACACAACAACAACAATGTATGAACGCAAGTATATAAGTAAGTATAATAATTGCGGACTCTCAAGACTATATCAGTTAGTCACGATATATTTGAAGTGACTTAATTGCATTATTATGTGTCAACTCAAACACTATTGCCGAACAAAAGTTGTAAAGAATAATACAAAAATGGAAGGAGTGAGTTCCACAAAGCAGTAGAATTACAACAAAAGAATGTTTTATTTTATTTTTTCACGCCATACGTATTAGGGTGGAGCGAAAAAAGTAATTTTTTTTCTTAGCGTGAGGGTCAAATTTGTAGATTATATAAAAGGAAAATATTTGGAAAAAAAATTTTTTTTCAACATAACTTCTAAAGTAAATTTCGAGTTAAGTTTTATATGAAAATTAGCGAACTTGACGGTTTTTGAATCAAAATTAAAAAAAGCATGTTGTCGTTTAAGACTTTTTTTTAAACTCCAATAATGACCACAAAAAAATTTTTAAGTTGATAACTTTTGATTGGCCATAAAAAGAACTCTCCACAGCTTCTCGAACACTTATCAAAGTTTTTTTACGAAATAAAAATTTTAACTCGAAACTTTAAATGTGAGTTAAAATTTTTTTTTTCGTTCACCCTAATCCGTACTACAGACAGACATATTTATATACAACTATGTGTTCATATCAGCTTTAAAACAGAATGAGTCAACTTTTACCGAACTACTAGTATTCATCTATGTCTGTGCATTCTTACTTATTTCGCTAATAAGTAGCGTAGGTGTACTCTGCCGGCCAAGGACTACAGGAAAATAATTTGAGCTGAATTAAGTTAAGCAGCAGACGTGTGATACTGCATAGTTGTGCTGTTTATTAATAGCATTAGTGCAGTGAGTCAAGTAGATTTCAGAAGTAAAACTAAATTTGTTTTTGTAATAGGGAGACTCATTGACCTTAATACAACTGCTGTTGAAATACCCTACACAGAGGAATGAGAATTTGTACATGCCCAGCAAAAAAGAACTCAATATAGAGTTTATAAGGAAACCTGTTGAAAATATTAGTCCAAATAATTTGTTTTTTGAGGCAAGGAAATACATGATCTCGCCATGAAGTCAAAAATGCCAAAAAAAAATCAGAATTCTTGAAACAAATGAGGAATTAGGAAAGTCACTAAAAATAGTGAGAGCTACTGATGAAATTTTCGAATATATTCAGGGGCATACATATAAGTTCAGGCAGAAAATAGTGAACCACAACTAAACGCATTGTAATAAAATCAGTGGAGCTCTTAAGCAAATGCACTTTTCTAATTAGAAGCTAAGCCAGAAATGATAGCTAGGGCTTACTAAAGCTAAAGACTTTATTTTCTTGTGCAAATATTATCGTAGGGCTCCGAAAGCATATAAGTACAAGAAGAGACCAGATATGGTTAATTTACTTTGAACGAGTTAATGGAGTTTTATAAGGACACATTTTGTCAGCAATATACTGGAAGATTTGGGCGCGATACACTAACATAAGAAAAATGTCGATAATTTAGCCCTCTGATCTAACAAGTGATAGCCAGGTTTTGCTTTAATAATAAACCATTAATTTGTTTTCTCAATTATTTGCTTTCGTGAGGGGTATATAAAAGAACACAAGCATCCACAACTTCACATTCAGCCCGTGGTACCGACCTATTGCTTTGCTTGGTCATATGTTGCAGAGAGCCATAAAATTGTATTTCAGCGTTAATCGGATTATGCCAGCCAACTGACCAGCCGGCACGAGCACTTACTCACATGCTCAACTTAATGCGACTTTGAATACATGCCACACATACACATTGACATACATATATGTATATGCATGTGTATGCTAACGAAAGTCTTCAGCGCTTCGCATGGGTATTGTTGGCTGTTTGTAAGTGCTTCTTTTTATTTGTACCAATTAAATGTCTACTAAATTCCCTTCATTGTTCTCACAAGTGCCGCACATAGTTATTGCACACCAATGTCTGTATGTATGCACAAACACACATACATTTCACAGTATAATAGTAGGCGTTTGGTTAGCAGCTTGAGTCGCGTATTAAAGAGGCCCACAGCTGTAGAAGAATGGCGGCAATTAAAGTGCCTACATTTGTTCTCTATTTTATGGCAGACGCGTCTTTACAAGCTTGCCATATATTTTGACATTCTGATTAATTTTTTATTGTTAAAGCCTGACGAAGTTTCAATAGGGCCGCTAGCGATTTTATGCTTCTAAAACGCTGCCAGCTTGCTTGGTACTTGCTGCTTGTTGAGTGCTGTGAGAAACGTGTCCCGAATTGATTTCAACTCGAAAATTATGCGGCACAATGTGTGGTGACTTCATAGCGGTTGGAGCTTTAATTTTTAATTTTTATTCGCAATTAAATTGTAATTATAAAATTTTTTTCGCGGAATTTCCGTTGGCTTCTCTCTTTCAGCACTTCATATGCATTACACTTTTCACATTGCAAATTAAATTTGGCGCGCATTATATATGTACGTTTGTGTTTGTGCGTGCTTGCATGTTTACAATTAATTTTGTGGTCGTTAAACAAATTTTTGGCTATACATTATTGTGTAAAGAATTTTATTGAAAATTATATCATATGCTTTTTATTGTTAAAATACCATATGTCCTTATGGAGAATTTAAATTGGAATTTTTTTTATCAATTTACAATTTATGAATTTTCTGGCTCAATAAAAATATAATTTAAGAATTTTAAATACAAATTATTTTCAATCAAATTTAATGAGTGAAAACAAGAAAAAAGTTAATTTCGACTGCACCGAAGCTATAATACCCTTCAGAAGTGCATATCCTACAGTATAAAAGGGTATAAAAGATCTTTTTCATAATTTCAAACGGTTAGTTTGTATGACAGCTATATGCTATAGTAGTCCAATCTGAACAGTTTGTTCGGAGATTACATTAGACAATAACTCAACTCGATTTCATTAATTTTTGGTTTCAAATACGGTGAAGAAAACGTGGATATTTAAATATATATTATTAGGTTGTTTCACAACCAATATATGGTATGTATAGGGTGTTTTTGTGTGGGGTAATTCTGCCTAGAGTGAAAGCTGTCAGAACAACTGTCAAAGTGAAAAATTGTTTTTGACACAATCCATTAATTATTAGGATGAACTTCTCTCAAAGAAATCATCTAAAGAAATGTAGCTGTCAGTTGCCTATCTAGCTCAGCTGATACGACACCAATGGTTTACTTTTTGTGTGCTTAACTTCAGCTAATAATCTATTAAGCTAAACGAGCTACGACTGATGATTTGGAAACCAATATTCGTCGCCCTATTGGCGTGATAAGGTAGGTCTGTCTGAAATTGTGTCGAAACACTAAAAAATTAACGCACATTTTATTGTTCATTAAATTTTTCTGTTTTTTATTTAATATAACACTTATGTAACTCTAAAAAGGCACCCTTTGTATATAGCATAACGTCAACTGCAGTCATGAAGATTCATAAATTCGTTATAAGGGTTCCAGGGGAAGATAGGACGTGATCTAACAATTTTTATGGAAAAGTGTTACCACATATTAAAAGCACTATTTCTGCTTAACTTATTTTTGATAAATTTAATAATTTTGCAGTTACTGTTAGGAGTTTTTGTGGCACATATTTAAACAAAAAAGTATCTCTGCTGAGACTAATATGTACCAAATTCGGATAAATCGGAGCAGAAAGTTATTGGATATGCCAAAAAATGGTATTGAAATTCTGATGACTTTGATAAATATATACCTATATTATACATATGTATATATATTAGGGTGGAGCGAAACATTTTTTTTAACACCCAGAGGCGGCGCACTCATTTTTAAAGTAAATTTCGAGTTAAAATTTTTTTTGGACAAAAAAAAAATATTTTTGGTTTAAACTCTTAACGTTTATATAAAAATTACCGAATTTGACGGTTTTTGACTCAAAATTTATTTTAGCGCTTAATTTAAGACGTTTTTATAAAACTCCAATTATGACAACAAACAAATTTTTTAAGTTGATAAATTTTAATTGGCCAGAAAGAGGACTCTCCACAGCTTCTAGAACACTTATCAACATTTTTTACTAAATAAAGAAAATATATATATTGAATTTTAAGGGTATTCTGCTACATATTGTGTTTGTGTATTCCCACGATAGTCGACTTTGCACAGCCAAAATAAGGTCTGCCAACTCGGCAGAACTCTACAAAATCTTTAGAAGAACTTTTGAAGTCGCTACAAAAACAATAGTATATATTGTATACAATACAATATAAAAAATTTCAATTTCCCAGTTCAACTCTGACTCACATCGTATAATACCAGCAATCTTTGTTAACGCCTATATATATTATACATGCATAACATACACTCCCACATCTATGATAAGCTTACCCCCAAGAGCAAAGCCATTTCCATGCAGGCACTTTAACTTGATTGAACGAAGTGCAGTTCCATTTAATTATTGCAATTTAAAGTGTTTTAATGGCGCTAGAAATTGCATGGACAAAGCACATAAATACTCGTGCGTGTGTATGTGTGCGTGTACACATGAAAGTAGTTGTGAGATAACAGTGACACACTCCAATGCATTTGTATGCACCCACACAAGCGCAAGTGTGCGTGCCTTTAACTGAGTGTACGAATGACACACCTTTGTTATGTGGCATGTGCCACATTGCCACACTTTGCGAAATTAGTTGAACAAAAGCGAAAAAGTCTCATGACAGGGGGCAAGTGATAAAAACAAAGCCAAGAGAGAATGTGAGAAATGTATAAAAAAAACGCAGGCGAAAGGCAAAGTGCGCGTTGAACAATCAGAAAAAATGTGTTTTATGTCACATGAATTAAAGCAATTATGCAGTTTTTGCAGCCATTTGCATTTTAAAATGCATTAAAGTAGATTAAAAGAGATAAAAATGTAGAAATAATAATAATTAACTAAACGAAAGCACAGAAGTACGGGTGGGGACATTTCACCACAGGCGTTCAACTTGTCTTTCGCAGTGACCCACTCACATAATAAAAATGTACTTTTTCAGTCTCTGAGGCAAAATAATTTTTCGAAGTTCAGATAAAATACTTCACTAATAATATATACATAAGAACTACGCTACAGTTCAACGAACTCTGCCGAAGGCCGAGGCTCTGCTAACCTAATGTTACTCTTTTATGCTCTGCTAACACTTAGAGAGTGGCGAAACGAACAAGCAACTGGTGTAATTGAAATAAGTTGGTGGTCTTTAAAAAGAATTGCTATAAACTTGGTAGTAAATATTTGGTGGCGATTTACTTAAGATTTTTAACAAGGTATATCTACTTCTATTAACATATGGATTAGTTCTTAGAGAAGAGAGCAGAACCTATAGCAAAATTGTGAGAAACGCTACTTTGTGCCAAAACACACTTTTTCGAAGTTAGTGTCGCAGTCATAGCTGACACTGCTGAGCATAATGTAATAATATTTTGCAAACGAGAAAGTTAAAGGCTCAATCAATCCAATGTTTTTTTATTCTAACCTTACTAGATAGTGCACATATTTTCTATCTCAAAATCGAACTTATGGTACGTAGAAGGCCACCTGTGACAAGGTACAAAATTTTCCTTTTGAAACAAATTGTGTACTATATGAGAATTAAAAAGAAAGAAAGAATCTGAATCTAAATGTATAGTAGGGTGGAGAGAAAATAATTTTTTTTTTTGTTTTGCTTAGCCTGAGGGTAAAATCTGTAGATTATAAAAAAAGAAAATTTTTGGACAAAAATAAATAAATTTTTTTTAACATCTCAGTTTTAAAGTAAATTTTCGAGTTAAACTTTTTATTTCGTTAAAAATGTTTGATAAGTGTTCTAGAAGCTGTTTGTGGTCATTTTTGGAGTTAAAAAAAAAGTCTTAAACGACAACATGCTTTCTTAAGCGTTAAAATAAAATTTGAGTCAAAAATCGTCACATTCTGTAATTTTTATATAAATGTTAAGAGTGTATACTAAAACAAATTTTTTTTTGTCTAAAAGAAATTGTAACTCGAAATTTATTTTAAAACTAGGCCGCCCACTAGATGTTAAAAAAACTTTTTTTTCCAATATTTTTCTTTTTTTTATAATCTACAGATTTTACCCTCAGGCTAAGCAAAAAAAAAATTGTTTTTTCGCTCCACCCTTATGTATACCATATTCAGCATTTTTGGAAACTCAGATACATGCATTGAACTGCCAAATTTGTTAAAGCATTGAAAGCAATCCTCAGTGGTGATTAATAGGTTGACTTTCAACTACAAAATAATCGATAAGAACTAATTTAGCCTAACATGAAATTGTCAAATTCATTAGGAAGAATAATCGATGTAATTGTCAAATTAGTAATCAATACTTTATATCAGGATTTTAATTAGGATATTTTGTGAGCCTGATTACAGGAATTAGCTTAGTTAGGATCTTATATTTAAGACAATTTAACACGATCTATTAAAAATACGAATCCATTAAA
Organism: Bactrocera oleae; assembly: GCF_001188975.3. Lineage (NCBI taxonomy): Eukaryota > Metazoa > Arthropoda > Insecta > Diptera > Tephritidae > Bactrocera > Bactrocera oleae. The sequence goes on along the minus strand of NW_021662286.1, from coordinate 7,192,075 downwards.
AAGAAGCGCTCTCTATACTACAAGTATCAACGCAACAATCAATAAGTTGCACCTTACAACGGTTGTCTTTCAAAGATAATAAATGACAACTGCACCCATGCACCAAGTGGCAACTAACTTAAGTATGATGTGGCACGTAGCAGCTAGTACCGTTGCATGCATACATGAATTTGCGCAAACAGTGATAACCAAGAAAGCAAACAGGGCTTTATGCGAGCACAGTAATGGTAGTGGTGAGGTTTTAATTAAGGGATAGTCGCATTCAACATTCGTAACTGTGGGCATATCCTGTGGCGCTGTTAATGCAGTTTGGCGTAAAGATAAACAGCTGACAGGACGACGACTGCAAATTACATAAGAGGAAGTGACATAAACCGACACAGAACAGACTTCGTGTGCGATTTACATACATGTATGTATGGAATGTATGTGTGTTGTTATTTATATAGGTGACAGTGCAATGGGCAGTTTGTGTATTAATATGTGTCGCTTAGTGACAATATGCCACCAACTGAAGGCACACACTTGAAAGCTCGCTGCAGTACAAAGCAAAGGCTCTCTCTTCATGTTGGACTATGTTGATTTCATTGCGGACGGTTTGTTGGTTGCTGTGGCTCAGAGAGCTCTAAATAGTCGTCCGCACTTTGTTGTCATAGATGACACTTCGCGGTGCGGTAAATATGCATTCATAAAAAGGGTGGTCCATATATTTTCTTCTGATCGAATATTAATTTTGACAGCCACAGCTCTTTTCTGGTAGTCTATATAGCAAATCAATATTAGTAAATACGCGGAACGTAATAAAGCAGCTAATGCTCAAGTAATGCTAAAAATTAGCTACACATCGCTACTGTTAGTAAGTTTTCTCAAAGGTTCTGAAGACTGGTAAGGTAGTTGACAATACTGAAGATTTCTACGGTTATAGACTACATACGGACTAGAATGTGACTACTACATTCAAGAATTTGCGACTCAGTTCAAGGATATTGAGTCGCCATCGAGCTCAAATCTTCGAACAAAAAAAAGTTGCGAATTTTACAAAGAGTTCTCACATTATTTGAGGTATACAAGGTCCATTTAGATAGAAGAGGAGTTTGAAGAAGACAACGATTTTTTTGTAATCTTCCAAGTTCTTAACTAAAATAGCGGTTGATCTCGGTAGAAGGGCTATTAAGTCAAAATATCGCATCTCGGGGCCGGAAAGCTTATCCATACTTGTTGTTAAGTGCATGTATTTCTTAAGGTAGGCTTTTAGCTGTGGTTTATTAGTATCATGGGTATATTTGTCTTTGAAAATCTTCATCTAGAGACTAATTAGATCAATGGGGTCAAATATCGTAATATGATAAAAAAAAAATTTAATAGGAAAGTTTGATGTCGAAGACATGGACTTGGACGAAACTCGCTTATAAGGTTATAATGCATTACTGTTAGACTAGACTCTGTCAATTGGTCTATTCGGATCAACGATTGGAATTCATTAGACTTTGGTATGGGATGATGTAGCAACCAATTAGACCTCGAAAAAGAATATCGAATGAAGCATTCATGCGATAAAGTAATAAAAAAAACGTTCATCAAAGTCTTGGAAATTTCTTTAAAGACAAGTTAAAATCGTGGACAAAATTCGATAAAATAAAATAACCCACTATAAGAACCACCCTGTAAACCGGTAGATGCAAACACCGAACAGCGGGAATGTACAAATAAATGCATAGGGATTACGCGCCCCATGACAACAAAATTAATTACGCCTAAACAGGCCGTATGGGCCGCCGATTGTGAATCCTTTTGGTCAACAAACAACAACACACTAAATGACAATTGCAATTACAACAAAGACAAAGGCAAATAGTGGAAGCAAAATAGTGTAACACATATAAAAGCGGCATAAAAAAGCATAGACGCAAATAAAAACAGTGAAAATAGTAAAAACGCTGCAAACAAAGCGCACTACGTGATTTCAACGCAGCAAAGTTGGAGAAAGTTCGCTATTAAAAGCTTTGCCGCCACATGCGGCGTCGAGCTGTGTGTGATTTCGTTAAGCTCACAGGAGTGCTAACTAAACTAAGCAAGGATTTATATGGACTCTAGCTATATGCCACACTTTAATTATATATGTAAGTGTGTTTTTTTGTAGGCACTGTAATATTTTCCATGTTTGATATTTATTTCTTTCTTCAGACGCCACAGGAAAGGCACAGTCAGGAAATATTATTATTTTGACGCTTTTAAGGATTTCACCGCTTGCGTTTAAAACAAGCTGGGAAGCTTTAATACATAAGCATTAGAGAAATAGCGCATTCCGAAATTTTAGTGGAACTACATAATTTTTGGATTTAAAAAATAGCACTTTAAGATCATATAAATTTACTTAGGCATGTATGTGGCACAATACTACAGTAAACTGAAATCGACTTGATGATAAGGTTACAGTAAGCTACCTTCTATGTTGTTCTTGAGTTAAGGCACCTTTACACCTCGCATGCCATAGAAAATCAATAATGAATTATTATTTTTATGATAGACAATAGATGACAACTATAATTATATAAGAGACTAGATAATATATTCAGCCATAAGTTATATAAATTTAAAGTACGAAAGTACTATGAAGAATAATTTGCTTTGGTGTACGCACTTGGACTGTTGTGGGCTGTCTGTGGAATATGTAAATATGAATATATTATATTAAGACCGCCTGTGATATATATAGATATGGGCATATTAAGAGGAAAAAAAACAACACATTGCCAATAAAAACTTTTGAGGTAGCAAAGCTTTTAATAAAAATTTATCAAGGAAAAGAAAAACAAAAAAAAAATTAGATATTCTATTTAAAATAAAATATGCTTTATTCCACAAACAAAACCACCACTAAATTCTCGAAAAATTTAACAGATTTTGGCTGAAGAGCTCCGAAAAAATTATTTTAAAATTGGCTTTAGAATTATTAATAATTTAATTTTATAATTATTTATTGCTATTTTTTGTTTTTATTTTATTATACACTGAATAGTATATACAATACATATATAGTTTCTCACGAAGTTCTTGACACCCACATAGAAACGTCTGTATATACGCGAGCAAGTAGGTTAGTTTTTGAGATAACGATATGAAATTACGCAAGCGTACTTTTCTTCCAAAAAAATTGGTCACTTGTCGGAACTGCAGATATGGGACTACTATAGCATATAGCTGCCATATTAATTGAACGATCGGAGTAAAGTGCTTGTAGGGAAAACTTTTTTATTTGATGAGGTATCTTCACGAAATTAGGCAAGAGTTATTGTTTAAGGTTACAATGTATTCTCCATGGAAATTGTTCAGATCAGATCACTATATCATATAGCTGCCATACAAATTGAACGTTCGGAATCAAGTTCTTGCGAGGAGCCTTTGTATTTGTGAAGGGTATTAGAGCTTCGGTGCAACCTAAGTGAAGGTTTTTTCTTTTTTTTCAACATGTATTTAACATGTTTGAACAATCGAAATTTTATAATTTTTCCTATGTATGTTTTCATTTTTGTCGAACATTTATTTGTTACAAAATTAATAAAATTTGCAAAATAATCTTTTAAATGTTCTTATTTTGCCGAATATCTAGGCTTAAACGTTGCGAGAAGCTATTTCCGAGTAGTTTTTTAACTTAAAATATTTGAGTAACTATAAGACACTTTAAAAAATGTAGTATACTTTTAGGCTCTCTAGCGACAATAGTCATATTAAGCCAAAAAAAAGAACAATTATATATGAGAGATTTTTCTTCTTGAGATTTTTAAAATTTAACACATATTTCTAGCTTAATTTACACACCTTTTATCCATTGTGCGTTGGGTGTTTTCAGTACTACTCCAGTCTTGCTTTACTCCGTTGCTCTGTAGTTAAGTTGTTTGTAAATATTTTGTATTATTATTTAGAAAATTATTATTTGCAAGTAATTTTTTTTACTCAATAATTTTCACTTTAATTACTTTATATTTAATTATAATATGAAAAGCACATAAAACATTTATATAATTTTTTCAATACCTTTTTCGTTTTCAAAATTTGCTATTTTATTTATTTTTCAAAATTTTTATTTACTGACTTTTTTATTTCTTTCTTAATATCATATACATTTTTTGCTTGCAGTTATATTTTCGCTATATTTACACATGGTTAAGTTAACTAATTAAGCGCACAACTTCGCAACTTAATTAAAATTTTAGTTTGAAATTTAACTTTTTTCGACTTAATTTTCGAAACAACAAACATTTTAAGTTATATCCTCTTACATACAAAAATTTTCTTTAATTATTTATTTACCATTACCGATTTTCTTTTATGATTAATTCTATAATTTTTCTTGCAATTTATATTTTTTTTTTAAATTGAATTCACTTCACATTGCCTTTATTTATCAGCCAACGGATATTCACATTGCACCATCCCACAATTTCGTGCTTTTCCAGCTGGTCGCACACAACCACTCTACCACCAACTACCAGCCACATCACCTTAAACACTTGGTACAATTGTACATTTTTTGCCACTCACTTCATTTCACGTTCCGTTTAGTTCCGTTTCCGTCGAAGTTGAATTTGCTACTGAATTGCTGTGCCTTGGCGTATTCGTCGACTCGCTTCGTTTGCTCGGTCGTACACCAATGCAAGCTGACATTTTCCTGCACTGAACACACGCTTATGGTAGAGCACGCACACATACGCACACACATGTGTTCATTTGTGACAAGGAAAATTTTCAAAACATTGCAATTGAGCGCACGAGAGAGCGTCTTCATGTGCCACGCAATCATGTGGCAACGCTAGCAGCAGGCAACATTCTCTTTTCACTCTCTGTTTGTATTCGTTAATATCGTAATTTTGTTGCGGCATGCAAAATATAGTTAGCGTTTGTTGGTTCAACAGCACGTGGCAGTCTTTTGTATTCGCTTCAATAGATGAATTTGTTTGTGTTGCTTGGGTTTTTTGTGTGCCCTTAGCAATATTTCTCACGCTCAGGCAACATGTTGTGGAAATTATTGTTTTCTAGCAACATTGATTGAAAATATTTGAGTGGTTGAACACCTTTACGCTCAGTGTTTAATATATTTGATGGCGAAATCTGAATTTAAGGTTTTGTGTTTACGTACAAATGTCAAGCGTTCTATTTGGGGGTTTAAGAAACTCTGAATTTAATTAGATTTTTTATATATTGAAGTTCTGAATTCTTTAAGAATGAGTTACAGTCTTGTTGCATTAAAACAAAAAAATTGTGTCTAAAGCGAGTGAAAAATCTTATGTATGGAAATTTTTATTTGTGGGTGGTTTTTAATTTTTGCCATGACTAATAAACTCGAATTAGTTGCACAATGGGTCTCTCTTTCTTCCATTTAATGATGTTATTAAAATTGTACGCCAAACAAGTAAATAACATAATTAAGTGAAAGCTGTGTAACGCTCTAGAGGGGAGGCCAAAGGTGCTATGTCGGCGATAAAGACTAGGTCTATGGCAAAACCTAGTAAGGAGGAGTTGAAAGCAAAAGCGATCTATAAATTGGCGGTGAAAGTCCACGAAAGTCTTAGCTGCTAGACCAACCAGACGAAAGTGGAAGAGGAAAGGTTGGCTTAAGCTACGGAAAAAATGGAGAAAGACCAAGCGTACTACGCTTCGAGGAAGAAATTGCAGCCAAAAGGCAGTGGTCCGCTGAAAACCAAACAGCGGGGCCGGCTAAATGATCGAAGAAAAAAGAGGACGCTGTAAAGCCAAACGGCAGGCTCGATCAGATGATACCCTCAACGTCCAGGAAGATAGGGAGATAGCCAAGAGCCATTTAATGGTGGCACTCATTGATCGAAGCAACATCCTTGGACAAATTACTACATCCTCCAAATAAAAAAGTCAACTACACGAACGGTTTGGGAAGATTGCGTGGGGCGTAGGTAGCGTGTACCTTCGTCTTAAGAAGCACAACTCGGCCGATAACAACGAAAACACGCTAGAAGAGCGCGAGGTGGAGAAGGATCTAGGAGAAATCCTAGAAGCCACATTGAAGATTTGCATAGTATACAGCTAAATGGAATGAGGGGTGCAAAAGGTCTTATACCCAATCAAATATATGTATGCGAACCTTACAACAACAGAAACCAAAAACTACACATGCCAACCTCTTGGAGGATCTTTAGAGGAAGAAAGTATAATTACTGCAGTTTATCTTTTTTTTTAATCAATACAGCCTGTCGGATAATTGAAATAAGTTAACAGTATTTAGTGTGTTATAGTAAATATCCATCGAAATATGCTCTTAAATAATTGTCCTTAATTTTAAATTAAAATTAATAATCCTTTCTAAATCGAAGTTGGTCAATAGACCAACAAAAGCAATCGAATGGGATCTTCGTAGTGGCATATCAGGTCGAACGACATACTAGATCATATTTCAAAGATCGAAAATATTATATGCTTCATTTAAACGCAAAGGAAAAAAAAACTTAACCAAGTAATCACATTGAGAGATATTTAAGATCTAATACTGAAAGGAGAGGAATTGAGAAGACAATTGGGAAAATATAGAAGAAGACATGAAACAACCTACAATGATGACTTTGATGTATGTATCTATGCCAAATTTCGTGAATATATATTGACAAATAAAAATGTTGTCTATACAAGAACTTCATTTTAACCGATCAGTTTGTATGGAAGTATAGTAGTCCGATATCGGAATCTATCGATTCCGACATATGAGCAGCTTCTTAGAAAGAAATAGATGTGTGCAAAGTTTCAGATCGATATCTCAAAAAGTGAGGGACCAATTCGCGTAGATACAGACAGACAGATGAACATGGCTAAATCAACACAGCTCATTATGCTGATCATTTATGTATATATTTTGTAGGGTCTCCGACGTTTCTTTCTGGGTGTTACAAACTTCGTGGCAAACCTTATATATACTGTTCAGGGTATAAATATTACATTCTCTGAAGAAGTGTTACTAAAGAATTTTTGTGGTAGTTCAATTTTGATTAGTTTGCAGCCTTTTAGATAGTTCACGCAGATTTCTTTGAAATTTAGTGATCCAGTACGTGCGATTGGTGTCCGAAAACGTGCTCCAAAAAATTTTAGTTTTATTTAAAAAACAAAAATTTCAACACTAAAAAAACGAACCTTTTAATTTTGAAAATTTTGAACCCATTTACGAAACATTTAAGTTCCACTTCAGCGCCCCAGCACTCTCAACTCTGCATATGCTTACCCAAACACAAATATATGTGAGTATGTATATATATAGATTGCTATGTATACATGAAAGTATGGAGATCTTGTACACTCAAGCCGGCGCAATGCCAACTTGATGAATTGTCAAACGAATGTAAACAAAGGCTTGAGTGACAATTGAATTGTGCTTGAGCGTGTGAATGCATAAGCAACTGGCTTGAAGAGCCAAAGCGGAAAATAAAAAAAACACAAACAACAAAATGTTAAAATGGAATTAAGAGGCACACAAATACTAACAAACAACAGCAACAAGCCAAAGTATAACTGACAACAATAACATTAAACGGCAGCAGAGTAAACAGCGAATGACAAGTGACACATTGCAAAAAATATGAAAAAGAAAATAAAACTCGCGAAGAAGCAGAGCAAATAAGTGCTGTACAGCACAACAAAACAAAAAAAAAAAAAATAGAAAATACTAAAAATAACAACAACAAAAGCTAGTATCAAGCAGCAGCAGAAGCGAATGTGACAGTTGCGTCGTCACTTGAGTGCACTTAAACAACAAAAACAAACAAAACACACACGTTTTTAAAACTCGTTCGCAGTGTTTTTGAGAAATGGGCGTTGCAAAATGCAATACTTAACGGTAAATGATGCAAAATAAAGCAAAAACAACAGGTACAATGAAAACCTTACGTGAAAATGCAGAAAAATGCTCGCTGCAACACAAAAACAATAAACATTCAACACTTTTTCTTTTGTGCCACAAAAAGCATGCAACCAAGTGCGCCACGTGTGAGGGTGGGATGGTGTGCGTGTGTGTAGCGCTGCAGCAAAATGGGGATAAAACGATTTAAAGTGAACATTTCGTCAAGTGAATTTCAATACAAATACAACAAAGTACCGCTACTTTTTTCTGTTATGCCTAGCAGGCAAAGAGCTGTGCAAACGCGTTGGCAAAAAGCCGGCATTGAGGCGAATTCAGCACAAGTTGCCGAGTTAAGTGAGTGTGAGCATTACGAAAAGGTGTTGCGAGTAAAAATGTTAACTAAAAGCTAGCAACATGAAGTGGGTGTAAATGCATTCGTGGTGTAGTGCGAATGTGAAGTGAAAATGTTTGAAGAACAACAACAAAATATATATATTTTAAAGCTCGTACAAGCAAGCAATATGTGAGTGCATAAGAATGTAGAAAAAGAGGTAAAAATGTGTGAGCAAAAATAGCTGTAAGTCAAATATTACAAATAATATTGCGCAATAAAAATGCGGAGAAAATCGAAATTGTATGATAAAAAATAAAATTTCTATATAAAATAACAATAACTATTTAAAACCAGACAAGACAAACCTGCATTTTTATAGCATAAAACGGTATAAAAAGATCTTTATCTTGATTTTGAGCGGTTGTATTGAATGTTAGCTATATGCTACAGTGATCCGATCAGGAATTTTTTTTCGGAGCTTGTAACATTACCTTCAACAGTAATTTATACCAAATTTTTATAAGGAATAGATTTTGATCGGTCAGTTTGTATGGCAGCTTTTTGCTACAGTGGTCTGATCTAAACCATATATTCGCAGATAGTAGTGATGCCTTAGATAATATGCTTTGTTAAATTTCGTGAAGATACCTTGACAAATAAACAAGTTTTCCATGCAGTGACTTGAGTTTGAACGGTAAGTTTGTATGGCAGCTATATGCTATGGCGGTCCGATCTGAACAATTTCAACAATCATTTTACCGGCGGTTTGTATAATAAACCACGCCAAATTTTAAGAAAAAATCTCGTCAAATAAAAAATTTTTCCATACCAGGACATGGTTTTCATTATTCAGTTTGTATGACAGCTATATGCTATAGTCATCCGATATCGGCGGTTCTGACAAATGAGCAGCTTCTTGAGAAGAAAAGTATGTGTGTAAAATTTCATATCGATATCTTAAAATTTTTAGGGTCTCTGGACGTTTCCTTCTGCGTATTACAAACTTCGTGGCAAACTTATTATATACCCTGTTCGGGGTATAATAAAAATATATAACTCAAAAATATGCGCTTCAATAAAAAAATATATTGCAAAAAGTAAAACTGAAATCAAGCCAAAAATCAAATAAAAGTAAAATATCGCCACCAAACAGTCTCTACAACTCCATCAAAATGCAAAAAGCCTGTGGTGTAATCGAGAGCACTGACTGACAATAACCCTCAAACCATGGACCAATCAACTAGAGCGCAGAAACATAGATACAAACACACACACTTAAATCCACACACACGCACACTCATAGCTCAACAAACGCCCGCAACATGTACGGCAAATTGTGGATTTTGACTATTGGCATTGCTGCTGTCCGCTGGTTACTCGTTTGCGTCGACATGGGAAAACGACTGCTGCAACTCCGGTGTTGCATGGTTAAGTGGCGCTCCTTTGGGTGATTTTTTTTTGTTTCATTCCCTTTTTTTTGCTTTAGTGAAATTGATTTCAATACCCTTTTATATTTTTTTGAAATGCAAATTTGATGTTGGTGAAAAATCTTGCAGCTTGTTAAAGCGGGTGGTACTGATTTTGTGGGTTGTTCTTCTCCCTGATGTGATTAGTTTGTGGCAGTGTGATGGATTTCTTTTTGTTGAGAATATTCTTTTAACATTCAAATATTATTCACTAACATATAGTTGGTTAATTTTTAGTGGTTGTTTATCGATTAATGGTGAAACAACCTTTCTTTACGATCTCTTTGTGCTATTTATTTGGCTGAGAAATTATTTTTTAAGGCAAATCTGAACCAAAAACTTGTTACAGAAAGTTAAGAATGGCAGCCACATAAAAGCAATAATATTGCGGAATAAGAAACCAAGCGTTTTTATTTATTCTGATGGCTCTGAATGAGAAGTTCTAATCCTGTTTCACGTACTAGTCTTTAAGGAAAAGCTGTAAGGGAATACGTTGCGCGCCCACTGAAAGTATCAAAGCGCGACTTAATGTTTTTTAGTCGCCAAAGTATAGTAGCTGTATTAATGGGAATCCTAGCATTGACTCAAAAGCTGGAAAGAAACACTTTTGTATTACTGTGGCCAAACAAATATAGTACACTTTAATATTAGAGAATTGTAAGAGAACTTTGAAGAGATCAAATATATTTTTTGCAAGTGGTTTTCGTCGAAAAAACAAAGCCACTATACCTCTATGTTAAATATTATTTCAATATGTAGAGCGTTTGTTTTGAATTTGTGATTATATAGGGCTTAGAGAGAGCAAAAATTGTGTAGTCTTCGTCAACTAATCCTTTGACTAATCCTGTTCGAACACTTTAGTTGCGTAAACATAGTTCGACCGCGAGCGACTAATGATGCGCGTGCCAATAGAAACTCCAGTTACCTCTAAAGGCGTTTATGATCATAATGGAATCTGAATTAACTACTTCCAGGAAATTATCGTTAGCTGACTTGATTTAACCTCTATAAACTTAGAAGTACCATTTAATAGAAACCTTCTTTTTTTTAAATGATATTTCCGTCATAAAGCTTCATAATGCGCTTAACACACTAAAGTCTTCATTACTCTCCAAAAATGACCAACTTAAAGCTTCAAACCCACACAATTCCCGTCCTCAACTCACTCACAGCACCACTTGTTGCTTCTATTTATTTTTGTAATTTAATTTTATCAGCAATTATGAAAAGCTTTCGGTGACAACGTGAATTTTCCCACAATCCTATTAATATCCCCACGGAGTTACACTCAACAAGCCACTCCATACATTCTCAGCGCCTCACAAAAGCAAACAAGAGCGACATTTTTTCCCCATCGACACTACGGATCTTATCAGCAGGTTAACAAAACGTTTAAGCAAATAATCAAATTATATTGTATTAACTACACGGAAAGGCATTTTCATCAACTAATTTAACGCTTCCACGACAAAAACGGCACCCACGCTGGCCAACAACAATAGCAACTAACGCGTGACTACTGTGTAATTTACTTTTGTGAACTCATTACAAAAGAAAGAAGAATGAAAACACAAACAACAAAAAGGCAATAGCAGTGGTAATGAAATAGCAGCGAAAAAACCAAAAGGGATGAGTCAAAAAGGCAATCCTTTTCAGGTTTTCGAAACGCCATTTCGCTTGGGAATTTGGGTGTGCGTGGTGAGAAGTTGAGTGGGCGCGGTCTAACCCTTTCGTAGTGTTGTTATTATGTAGCGAACTTTGGAATATGCCTAAGTTCTTAATTAATGATAGGCAATATGTTTACCGAATATTGCGTAAAGAGTTAGATAAAACGGCAGTAATTTGGAGCAAAATATCTGCGGTTTACCTAATAAAGTCATTTTTGTGATGGGAGATTATAAAGTGAAATAACTTCTGTTCTGTTTTTTTTGTTTTGATAATTACTGAATAGTTGGGATATTTCATTCGGATATCGGTAAAAAAAAGAATTATTTCTGAGTTAATGCTACCTCCTCAAACAATATTTACATAGTTGGACATTGTCTTCTATTATAAGCGCCCATTTTTCTAACAGTTGAAATCATTGAATTTGTATCTTATATAAAATACTTTCAAAAAATCATTCTATTAAAGTGTGCGGACTTCTAAGACATTATTTTATTGAAAGTGACAAAAAGTAGCGGGAAGCATGATTCAGATAAGTGCTTGGTTTTAAAAGTTTATTCATATATTCTGATATAAGTTAGAAAAAATGCACTTCAAAGAGTTATATAAAATCGATATACATTCTTCCGCTAAAATATTTGTAAATATTCAAATAACGTGCCATTCAGATAACCAAGCTGCTACTAAGTTGCCTTCTACTTCTTTCATTTGATAAAAAATTGGACTCAAGAAGACCCCAATACATGGTGTACGTTATATAAAACGATACCAAAAAAATATATATATCGTATTTATGAAGAATAAATACTGCAGATGCTGGGAAAATATTGTAGAAGACACCTGGGAAGGTCTACATGGAGAAATCTTTGGAAAAATTCAATTTGAAAACAGTATTAAAGTTATCGAGTTGAATTCGTACAAGAGAGTATGCCGATACCTCATTAATGTGGATAGATGCTATCTATCTTCAATGCTAGCACGTTTTGTTTTGTATGTGTATTTTAGACCAGTTTTACCATTGTGAATAGATCACACGACAAAATACTCTCAAAAATTATAAAACGAACTTTTTTTCTGATTTTAAAAACTTAAGACTTAAAATTAATAATAAATTTTGATAGAAAACGGAATGTTTAAAACTAAAAGATTACAAAAATATGTTAATCGCCAAAATAAGAATAAAGTCATCAAAGAAAGCTCCTCATAATTAAGCACAACTCGTAAAGTTTGTCCAATTTGCTACTCTCGAATAGTTGGCAATTCCAAAATAGCTAAAATTTGCAGTAGCGATTCAGTTTCTATATGTAAATCGTTTTCTTCCGAAATAATGACCGACATAGTCAACCTAAATAGAATTGCTTTATCGAAGGGCTGGTGAGAGTGCAACTATCTGTATATAGCACTGCAATTCACATTACTCTGGTAATACTTACATCCTATAAAAAATTAGGTTCAACGAAGATTTAACATCGTTGAGTGGAGAGGGCAGCTATAAGCTATAATCCAGCTATAAAAAAATATATACATATATATATAAATGGTCAGCATGATGAGCAGAGTCGATTTAGCCATGTCCGTTTGTCTGTCAGTCTGTCCATCTGTCCGTCTGTCTGTATATACCCGAATTAGTCCCTCAGTTTTTGAGATACCGATATGAAATTTTGCACTTGTCTTTTTCCCTCAAAGAAGCTTCTCATTTGTCGGAACTCTTCATATCGGACCACTTTAGTATATAGCTGTCATACAAACTGATAGATCAAATAGCTGCCCTTGTATGAGAAACTTCTTTGTTTGACAAGATATCTCCACGAAATTTAGTATGGATTATTATCCAAAGCAAACTTCTGATCGGACTACTATAACATATAGCTGCTATAGAAATTGAATTATATTTTGGAATTATTTTGCTAGTTAATTAATAGTAAATTAAAATAAGTTATTGGCATTTCCCATAAATATATTTTTTTCTGTGAATTAAAGAATATGCTTATTGTATTTATTTTATGCCCTGATACTCCAAACAGGTACTTCAAATCATACAAACATACATACACTTGAGCACTTTTGATTCAATATTGATTTTCACGCATCTACGCGGTAATTAATCGCGCGTGTCTGGGCTCAATCAGAGTGCAGACGGACAGCAAGAACCACAGCCGCAAACGCAATGCCACTGTTCACACACACACATTAAATACAGGCGTTCAGCAAACCGTCGGCGAGTGCGAGGTCAATGTGAATACGAGAGACGCCTCACCGGTTTGTCCAACTGTTGTCGATTGCGCCATTAGCACCATTTAGAATAACAATAAAAACAAAGCACCAAAAAGAATACACACTTACCCATACTCAGAAACGTCAAACATTTGGTTGTGATTTTGTTGTAGTAATCACAAGCCATCTAATAACCCAGCCTAGTTTTTCCACCGACACATACACATTCACATTTGTATGTATGTATTATGCCCAGAGATCATTGCTATTGACCTAACCTAAAAGCGAATGTGGCAAGTAAAGTGCACCCTCTTCAAATGCTCAGCAGACAACAATAATAACAACAACAACAAAAAGAAAGCGTGCCAAAAAATAACCACTACAATAAAAACGAGCAGCAGTGGTTGCAAATCGTGTATGTGTGAAAATCCAGAGGTGTATGTGCGTGTGCGCTTGTAACTGTAATGGTAGTCTGTCTATCGCATCGACTGTTACAAATTGGCCTAATTTGACTTTTGTAACGTCGTCATTTTTGGTATTTTGATATGCGAAGCATACAAACAGGCGCACAAGCTGCAGCCAACGAAATAACACTCATACACATACACACATACATAGCACAAATTCAATGTCAGTCCCAACCACTGCTTTGTGAGTCGTTAGCTATGGCGGATTGGTTGGATTTCGCATCCTCATCAGCACATGATTATCGCAGTTGATTTAGTATTGAAAGCGGGTAATATATACAGACACTCTTACATACATACATATATACGTTTGATATGTGCTGGAACATGCATCGGTGGCTTTTATATTCTTTTCTGGCATTAGTGCGCCATTGAAGACATCAGACACACGGCCGTCCGTTAGTGCTTGGACAAATAAATGCTTTGACAGATAAAGCTGTCAAAATAGCGTTTAACATTTTGACTCGACAAAGCTTCGGAGCGAGGAAAGAGTGCTCGGCTTTGTGAGTGTTTGAGTAAGGAGAAAATGTGTTTGAAGTGCGAAAAAGCAGGCAATTTTCTAATGCTAGCAGGAAAATAGAAAAACTAGCATAGATGTATGTGTAACGGATAAGACAAATTAAGCGAGCAAAGAGAAATTGAGTTGACATTTTTTCTGACACTTTGCACATTATATAACGTGCGCCTGTGACAGCTCAATCGATACTGAAGGTGACAGCTGTCATTATTGTGGGTCCAATATATTAATAATTATTTAGAAAGAAAAGGATTTTATATAAAGCAAAGACTGAGAGGTATTTTGAAAGGTTAGTAAGTTCTGTAACCAAATGTGTTAACAAGAGAAAGCGTTAACTTCGGATGCACCGGCGCTATAACAGTCTTCACAGGTTCAAGTTTTCTTATACGAACTTGATTTTGATCTATTAGTTTGTATGATGATAGCTATATGCTATATTGTTTCGATCTAAATAATTTCTTCGGGGAATATATTGTTGCCTCGGAGAATAATCCACGCCTAATTTTGTGAAGATATCTCTACGAATAAAAAATGTATCATACAAGGACACGATTTTAATCGTTTTGCTTGTAATGCGGCTAACGCTATAATGGTTCGCTATCGGCGTTTCCGCCAAATCAGCTGCTTTTTGGCTAGAAAATGATGTGTGGAAAATTTCAGATTGATATCTCAAAGACTGAGGGACTATTTCGTGTACGTATAGACAGACAGACGGATATGGCTAAATCGACTTAGCTCGTCATACTGGTCATTACTAGTGCATGAAACTAGAATGTTCTCTCAAGAAACTGCATAAAATATGAGCTAAAGTTAACGAAATGTGGGAGCGGTTGGTGGAACAAATATAGTCTTATAGTAACAGTTTACAATCAGCTCACCATCTACGATTCAATGAACCAAATATTAACAGAATGCAATATGATCCTTGTATTTTCCAGAAAAGATTTTATTTACTTAATTATTTATTATTTTTAAAGAGATCGCCTTATATTTTGTTCCCTTTGTAAGAGACCACGATGTTTATCATCATTCCATTAACTTTTTCAGTCTTGCAAAATTTCGCCAACTCGCAATACCGACTGGAACCACGCATTCTGCAAACGTTGACTTTGATAAAAGTCGTATTTCTACCCAGTGGATCCAATAATATGCTCGTGGTCAATGGTCCTGCTCAAATAAGTATACTCTCAGCATCAGTTTCTTATAGAAGAGTGACTAAAAAGTCAGCCAATGATAATAGCGGTAGACAAAATCTTGCGACAAAACAAAGAATTAGATATTTAAATGAAAACGTGCTTATGATATTTGATCTGCCAATATTCAAAGGTGCAGTTCATTTGTCTCATTTAGATGTAAACAGTTGGGGTAGTGTGGTAAGTAGAAACAAAGATAAATACTCTTTAATGTCACTTTCGGCTAGTATTGGTGATGGACTGACCAAAAACCTTCTACTTCTAGGAAAAAGGAATCTTAGTAATATTGTAGATCGCAACTTAAATTGGAAAAGTGGATTCCACAAACTACACAGCATGAGCGGAGGATGTCTCTGTGAATGCCCAGCCTTGAGCCGGATGAGACGGGAGATATTTCACTCCAAATCGACTGAGTAGCTGTATATGTCTTAATTTGGTTATCATCCGAGAGCACAATGCGCCTAGTGATGGCCTAAGTACGGCCGCATGCGGTATGGCGCCTCTCTTTTTTCAATCAACACACCAAACCATTTACTGATGCCAGTTTGTGAAATTTCGCATTGATTTGCATATTTTAAAAAATGCCAGGTTTAAAAAAAAATTTTTTTTTTTTTAATTATGAAACAGCTGTTCAATTGAAAAAAATACATCAACTGAAATTTGGACATATACTTACATAAACAATTTGTGCCTTCATTATCTATCAATCAACACACAGACCAACTCGAGGGTACAAGTCGTAAAAAATTAAATAATATTTCATGAACCATCAGCGCCGGCATTTTTCACACATACAAACTAATTAAGTTTATTTGACTAATTTATTCGGATAATTTTTGTTTTTGGTTTACTCTGAGTAAAAAGCAAAACACAGAAGAAGTGAACGTCACTGACAGATGAAATTAAAAAACAATTAGTTTCTTGGGAGGGAAACATATGCACTTCTTTCTATATGTACATGTGCATATACATATGTATATATGTGTGTACGAGTATGTATGAATAAAAAGAAAGCGAGAACAAAATTTGTATTTTGTTTTCAAATTGGTCATTAACATTTCTAACTCGGCTGTCGCTGTGAGCAAATCATGTCACTAAATTGTGCAGATCACTGACACAAAACGAATAGCAAAGGGAATATGCTCCGGCAGCAATGGAAATGAGAGGGGCGTGTGCCGAAATGTCGAAATAAAAATGTTGCAACAAAACAAAAACTAAATTAATGAAATATTTGAAATAATTTGGGCGTCAATAGTGCGGCAGATGGGAATTTTAGACTAACCCAAGCGTGTGTGTGTCGAGAAAGCTAATTTTTTAAATATTTTCAAAATTTAGGAATTTCTTAAAAATCTATCAAAAATTCCCCACATTTAATATGTCATTAGGCCTGTCATAAATCAACGCAAATATAATGGAAATGCATCACTGAGTATAAAGCATGGTTGCCACTCAAGCGCAAAGCGTCGGGTAAACAAAACTTGCTTTAAATGATGTAAAGCACTACAAGTATCATTTATTTGCCACATCTGCTGCGCGCTTGCCACACACATGTGGCACTCATGACATCACTTCTTTTACTATGCCACTTATTACTATCATATTTTGTTTGGATTATTTTTTTCGCCCTCCCGCAAACTAATCACTTGACAGTCGACAGCAACTCGAGTGGAGTTTTAAGGCGCCAGCGCCAATTGTATTTCTTATACTCACTTCGCTTATTGTTTATTTATTTTTGCCACTGTTTTTGTGCTGTAATTGCATTATTTTTCAATCTGGGTGATTATTTGTTTTACCAAGTGCTCATTTGTTAGTCTTTTTTTTTTTTTTTAATAACAAGTAAAAAATGGACTAAATGTTGAGAAAGCGCTGACAGTCCTTACATTTGTTTTAGATATCGGAGAGCGAAGTTTCAGCAAACAGCGTCGTGTGTTTAAAAGGGACTTTTTATATTATACATATATATGGTTTTGCCAGAACAGAAAATAACCTATATTAGTAAAAGAATTACATACCAATCGGATGAAGAGAATGTTTTTTAACATCTATTAACGATTTTATTATATTACAGATCTTATATACAGTGCTGTAAGATCTGTATATTGTAGAGACGGGAACGGGACGGGAAGCTCTTTTAAACACTTACGTTTACAAAGGTTTTATTAGCAGTCGTGGGTTGGGAAGCAAATTTCATTGGTCACGATGAAAACAGATGGGAAAGAAAGTATTATTATAGCAAGACAAAGAGATAGAGTTTCATTCCGCCTAATGAACAGAGCTTAGTTTATACATTTCGATGGATATTACAAATATGACTATAAACATTGGTTCGGAGTAATTAAACGCCACGTGAAGATATTCAGAACTATCTTTCATTGATTTTGTTACCTCAAGCTTTCGGACGTTGTGAGGTAATATAAAAATCATACTAAATTGAATATCCACAATTCTTGATCCTGATGCGGGAGCCGTCTAAAGGGTAAAACCTAGAATGACCAATTATCCGAGTTCCAAAAACAAAAAAAGTGTTTTCGCCAAACAAATCAATAAGTTCGCACAACCATAAAAGTATAAAGGGTGATCCATGTAGAAGTACTTTTTTCAATAGCCTGTCATGTTATTTTTATTCAGTATTGTATGGCATTTCATCATGGAAAAATTTTAGCCTAAACAACGTTTACAAATCGTTTCACTTTATGACGAAAACTCACGTTCTGTAAAGAATGTATTTCGCGCGCTTCGTTCGATTTATGGTTAACATAATCGGCCTACTGAGCGTACTATTCGTAACACCATCACCCATCTTGAGACAAAGCAATCGTTATTGGATAATATTTGACCACGTCCAGCACGCAGTGAAAATATAGCAACCGTATCTGAGAGTGTATACGAAGGTCGAGGAGAGTCGATTCGGCACCGTTCGCAGCAACTCGGACTGACTTATGGAACGACCTGGGGCATTCTACGTCGAGATCTTAAATTGAAAGCGTACAAAATACAGCTTGTGCAAGCTTGCAGCTTGAAATGTTACAAGAAGATCCGACGTTTTCGAACCAAATTTTCTTCAGCGATGAGGCCCATTTCTGGCTCAATGGGTATGTAAACAAGCAAATTTGCCGCACTAGGGACGAAAAGCAACTTGAAGAGATTCAAGAGCTGCCATTTCATCCCAAAAAAACTACGGTTTATTGTGGTTTCTTCAAAAATGATGCCGGTGAGAACGTAACCGTCAATGGCGACCGTTATCGCGCCATGATAACCGACTATTTGATGCCGTAAATTTAAGCAAATAACGACGAATTTGACTAATCGTCAAACATTTTCTGAGAACGCAGACAATTTTTGAGATATCGTGGATCTAATTGTATTTTGCTTTTGCTTTGGAGGATATAATCTTTACTAAACGTTTATTTTCAAACTAACAGCACTATTACCATCGCCTATTCCCATATACGAGTTTAATTAGTTCCAGTAAACGCCCCTCCCATTTGACCGCTAAACGGTTGCACTGCCTGCTCTTATATATTCTTGTGGTATGGTTTTTCACCATATTTCTACACCATTCAACACTTGATAAAAAGCTTTGAAAGAGTGTTTGAAATGCAATACAAAAACCACAATTCACATGAATAATTGAGCCAAAGCGAGGCAAATGGAAAACGATCAAAAGAACTAACGACCAGTCAACCGGCCTGGGGCAACACTACACACATACAGTCACGCACACATCGTTAAATGAGAACATAAGTTAATTATAGACGTATTTGGTATCTGGGGTAAAGGGACGCATAGAAAACATACTTGTGTTATGATGAGCAGTGATTGATGGAAGTATTGAAATTCCCAGCATACTTGTGAGTACAACACACACACACACATAAGCATATGTATATGTATGAACAATGTGTGCTCAGATTAATTCATAGCCGCTAGTGGCAGACCAAAAAATACACACACATATGCACATACACAGTAACGAAAGCACAGAAGGCGGAATGAAGAATGAAAATTGAAAATCGAGCCAGAATGCGTTGTTCGGTGCGATGAGAGAAAAACGAGAAATTCTGCAGTATTTAATTAATAACATAACTGCCGTACAACAACATAAACAACAACAGCTGCAACAATGGTATGCGCTAAGAACAACAAACAAATACCGCGATTACCACTTGTAATGCTGCGTGTAATTATTGTGATATCATTTGTGAAGCGCTGCGGCACGCGCACACGCGCACACACGCCCACACACACATACACACAACTGCAACGAAATGAACAAACATCAATATATAATATTTATATGTACATATGTATATACAAATATACATATTTAAGTGTTGGTGTTGTTGCTTTGTTTACCGTATTTGTGTGTGTGTGGCATTTATTGTAGTGGCTTCTGGCATATGCTGTGCTGGAAATCAAATAATTGTCAGTGTGGGCGAATAAGCGCCACAACATGACAGACATTTTAACCAACGCTGATCCCGCAAAATTGCATTTATAAACAAATTCTGCTAAAAACCCGGTAAGACATCAGCTAACTTCTTGGGAAGTGCCAAATTGAACAAACAACTGGTATAAAATAAGTAGACTGGCACAATTATACACAGCTAGCAGAGACATCTTCATTTACACCTTTCCGAATGGCCAATAGAACAAATTATTGGTATAATTTGGTATAAATCGTATATAGTAAAAAATAGAAAAACTAGACCAGTTTTGGAAGGTATCTAAATATTTTCTTTTATAAAATTTAAGTATATAACTTTGTTGTTGCTTTATATATAAGCTTTATGACAAGAGAATGGAGGATAGAAATATCGGGCAGAGAATGCAAATTGAACAAACAATAATCAGTAGACTGGCTTAATTAGAGACAGCTAAAACAGAAAACTTCAATCGTCCCTTATAGAGTGTCCAATAGAACAAATAATTGGTATAAACTTTCATAAATCCTGTAAAATATTATATACAGCAATACAAATTATACAAGTTTTGGAAATTATCTAAAAATGTTCCTATATGAAATCTAACAACATAACTTTGTTTTTGTTTTCACATATAGCTTTACGACAAGAGAACAGAGGATCGAAATATTTGGCAGAGAGTGGCAAATACGAACAAACAACTGGTATAAAATAAGCCGATTGACGTAATCAGGCAGATAGAGTAAAAAATTTCGACTGGCAATTTGAGAAAATGAAAAATCGAACAAATAATTTGTATAAACTGGCATAAGAAATATATATATGCAATAGCAAATAATTATACCAGTTTCATGAGGAATCTTAACAGCTTATTGTACTGAATTCAATTGAATAGGATTTGACTTTATTTTATATATAAACCTTCTTTTAATATAGCAGGGGTCAAACATAATTATGATATGCTATATAAGCTGAGAGGTGCGAATCGACGAAGAATTCTACGTAGTAGAGAGCCTTATATGGTCGTTAAGAGCAAACTAACTTACAAAGAATTAGTTAGAAGCATTTTTAATAAATCTTGTTGGATCTTAAAGCAATCATTCAGGGTTATCAATATTAATTTTGACAGCAGGACAGCCTTACTTCAATCTTATACAGTTCAGTTACTTATAGTTGGTACCTTGTTTTGATGTTTTCAGGGAAGAATGGTCTAAAATATGACAACCACCTTTCTAGGTGAGACATTCTCATGACTAAGATGAAGCAAAGAAGAGCCTTCAACTTTGGAGCGACTAATGGAGAGTGTCAGTTTGATATTTACAGTTGATTTTCGGATTCTAACGACAGCTATGATAAAGTAGAATGACTACCATTGGCAAAACTTTGCGGTCTACGCCGAAAAATTTTACATAAAACTTGTTTTTAATTAAGGGGTTTTACATGAAATCTTTTATCAAATGGAGTATGGAGATAAATTGATTCACCGACAAAGTGCTCTGGAAGCTGTATACTCAACCTTACAACCTAGCATAGACTCGAACCCATTTTGTCAACTTTTACTGAAGTCTATGTAGTGTATCAATTGTTATGGTACAAAGTTTAGATATGAAAGACTTAAAATTTTAAAAGCCTAAAACTTAGTACACAGGGTCACATATTTTGAAATTAAGTTTAAAATAGTTAGTGGAATAATTTTATATAATACTGGAGGACTACATATTGCTTTGAATTATGGATATTCCAAAAATCTTTAAACGAGCTAAAAGCGACAAACTCTCTGAACTTGAATTGAATATATTGTCTCTCTAATTTAACTTTGATGCTGGAGGCCGGGGACTTTCTATATCACTACATAGTACAACAAAATCGCGGTTCAGACCTGATTTAAGGTTAACGAAAACTTTGATAAGAAACAACATATTTTTTATTTGCCAAAAATTTGCAGGGTACAATTCTAAACATATCAAATGTGTGCTTAAATTCTCACAGAGCTTTTCACATAAATAATATATCACGATTTTCCGTTGTTTCTCATATTGTTGTCATTTGTTTTAAGCGACAAGCTGCTATAGCTGATGATGAACATATAGACAGACAAATGCTTATTCCGACTGACAGACTTATTGCTTAAAAGCATATTTTTCGCGCAATGAAAGTGAAGGGTTGCATCAATCCAATTGAATGTATGCACATATAGATATGTATGCGCATGGGTATAACATTTTTGACGTTAAAGGCTTGTCGTAGCAGTAGTGGTGGCACTTTGGCGAAATTTCTGATTTAATTGAAATTCCAGTAGTTTGCTCTGCCAGCTGGAAACTTTAAATTCGTTACATTTTTCATTTGTTTACAAGTTTGTGGAACGGCTACTGAATTTAAGAGTGACTGAAGAATGAACCTAACTTTTACTTCATAGTTTTAGTGGTCGTACTTTAGGTAGTAATAAATAGGCTTACTTTTATTTTGTCGAGAGTCGCTATTTCACATTCTTGCTCAACACTTAGGTAGTTTGATACTTCAACTAATATATATATACCTATATACTTAATGATAAGGAATGCTGCAAAATCTTACTAAATAATCACGGAATGGAATGAATTTGAAACAAGAATTGGATGAAATTTATGGATTAAAAATATTGCCTGCATGGACTTTATTATATCAGTGGAATACACACAAAAGGTTCCAAAATGTATAAAAGTTCTCGAGCAAGTATAAGTTAGACCATTCTTATGACAGTCGGATATATTTAACCAGAAGAGACATGGAGTTAAGGACTTTTACCCCGGTAGGCATTCCCGCAAAAATTTTCTCTACAACGGTAGCAACTTCGATTTTAGTTGAAGTATGCAAAATCTTGCTATAATACCGAGTGGAAATTATAATACCGTAGATCAAATGGTAAATAAAACGGAATGATAGGCTGCTGCTCAAAAAGTCTTTAGAGAAAGGATTAGGCGCGTACAATCATCCTAGGTTATACTTATGGACCCACACTAATGGGTTGGATACTTTTGAAAGCGACTGTATCTTAACTGATCTTTAATATACTTTTATGGTATTGGTAACAGAGACTTTCGAACTTGGCCAAGATAAACATAAAATTTGTTCCAAGTATTATACCTAAAGCAAAATTTTGAAGCATATTATGCTTTATTTCGGTATCCATTAAGAACTGGGTTATTTAGAGCTTCGAAAAGGCTGTCGCTGAGAATCTTACTGTTTACGAAAAGTGTACAACAGCAAGTACAATAAAAAGCAGACGGATTTCGTTAATACAAAGAAGGACTCATTAGTCTGAGAAGAACAGAGCATGATTCAACTAGACTAACTAGAACTAAGCGTACCGAGGATAGCTAGGAAATACAAGTTTGGTAGCCGATAGACGGTTTTATGTCTGAGCGGTTTGCCTTTAATGACAGGACATTCCAAATCAAGGTTACAGAGAGAAGATATTTTGCAGATGATTCAACTAGGTACGATTAGGTTGGGTTACATTCTCGTAAAGCCACGATATTTCCTACTTGGACGCTTGTCCTTTGAAATGCCCACAACTCATAGGTTTGGATCAAAAAGACCGTCGCATATCGACAAACGCTAAGAACCTGCCAAAAATTTATTGAAGCGGCTAATATCAATTTCAGCTAAGTTGTTGTGTTCGTAAAAAGTATTGCAACCGAGTTGCTTCAACCTTAGTCTGGCGAAAGCCAGTTTCTCTAGTTTTGGCTTTCGCCAGACAGTGAAGGAGAAAGTGTCTGGATGTTTCTACCTCATCCTCCTCATTGTAACTTGAAAAGTTGCGTCCTTCAAAATCTTTAGGCTCACCGCGTGAGTGCCAATGGGACAATGCCTAGTTAGGACGCCAATTATTGCGGCGTTGTTAGCCTTGCTAAGAGCTAACAGTTTAAAAGACCTTTTGCGTTTCACTTTGGGTCAGAAGGCTTTTACAACTCCAGAAGTGCTGGTTGCTCGACCAACGCTTGCTGAGCGATGCTTCATTAATCGACTAACAAGTGTGCTTACTTCAAAATGCTGTAAGTTGTCTAGTTTTGAAGATGACACCCTGTGAAACTAGATCGATTTGTGGAACAATGGCGAATCTTAACTCAATAAAGATTCGCCTTACTTTCTTAAACAATCCAAGCTTTTGGTACGCTGAAAATCTTTTCCACCTACATGAAGCCTACGTTCTCAAATATAATATTTTAGCTAACATAGTAAACCAAGCTTCTTCAGTTATATACATCTAACGCAAAGATATATACCATGCAGCTGAGAAGTGTATAAAAATATCAATTTATGAAAATTTCGTGCACAGGAAAGTAAGTCAAATATTTATCCGCCCGAAAGCATTTGAGCGTAAGTTTTGCCACAGCAGAGACTACTTTGCAACTGGTAGATCATTGCACTCAAAGACATTGCTGGCACTTATGCGCATCTCACAACTACACAGCAGCCATGAATATTGCAACGTTTGCAAGAAAATCGCACAAACACTCATGCAATTCGACAGCGTCCTTTGCTGACTTGCTTCTTGATTTCGACTGCCACTGCCAGCTGCATTGCCAATTGTATGCTGCTTTATGGAATCTTTAGCATTACAATTCCATAAGTTAATATTTTATTTATCAATTTTCAAAGTGCATAATAGCATTTGCAACATAGTGACAGAGCTGCGGAGCTGTGTGGCAAGCTGGAAGTCAGCAATGATGCAAGGTAGCAACACAAACAAGTTCTATTTATACATAAATTTATGAAATTTCAAATGCAAACCCTATCCAACTAGATGCACTACACAAGGAGAGTTGAAGGAGAGAGGTGTGGGGGAGTGTAGTAGGAGCGTAGAGAAATTCGAAATCCTTGCAGCAAGCAGAGGAAAAGTATAAGCTGCAGCAATGGAAGGCATTCAAGCCGTCAGTCAGTAAATCAATAAGCAAAATATGAAGCTTGAGGGAGTTGTAGTTGTTGTTGTTATTATCAGTGTGATTGTTGGCTGTACGATTTGTGGCAACTTGTGGCATTGCAAATTGTTCATGTCAATTCGCATTTAGACAAATCACACCAATGCAACAGAGCGTGGCAGCCAACAACCAGCAGCAACAGCAGCAGCAACAGCAACAGCAACATCAACAACAAAAACAAAATCAACGTGAAACAACAACAAGCTCAGTTAGGAATAACAACAACAACAAATCCAGCAGCAATAAAAACAACAACTCCTGCTTGGAACAAAAAGAACAACAAATCCAGTTAGAAACAACAACAATTGTGCGGGGGCCAAGCAACTTCAAAGTGTCCATGTAGCAAATCATTATAAGCCATTGACAGCTGACAGTTAAAGCTACAGAAAGCAGCTGCAGAGTGTTGGCAGATTGCTCTATGACTATGGCAACTGAACTGATATTTATTTTTGTTGTATTGCTATTGGCTTAGGTCATGTAGCACGTTGCAACGTTGGCAAGTGGAGTAGCAGCAACAGTCATCTTGCCACTTAGTAGTGTTGATGCTCAGGATGGTGGCTTAGTAATTGCTCTTGCTAGATTTTGTTGAATTTACAATACTCAAGTTCCAGTTGTTGTTGTTGTAGCTACTATTTATCTTTTGGTATGGATAAATGTTGTCGAATTGAAATGAAATTGCTCGATTAATGGCAAATGATGTGGCACCGAAGTGGACGCAGCGCTGAGCTACGCAGATTATATAGACTAATTTGATGATTTGAATTATAATTACGTTAGGGTGTGTTTAATTTTTACATGGTTAACTGAGCTAAGCAATCTTTTATAGTTTTTGTAATAAAAAAATCGAAAACTTACTGCCTTTAATTGGTCTATTAGAATGATTTGTTTAAGTACTTTTAAACTCAATCATTAGTTTAATAATAATTATTAATAAATGAGCTTTGAAGCTTAGCCACAGTCGCTGTTTTCTTCCTCTCCACACTAATGTACACTCATATATATATATATTGTTCTGCCATAAGTTGGGCAGCTTTTATAGCTGGAAATACTCAAATAATTTATGTACGAGTACGTAGTTCCAACACTAAGTGCTCAGCCTGACGTCTGTCAATATTCAAATGCTGACAGTTGGCAACAAGTGTCAAATTGGTGTTGTCAACTAAATTATCTTAAGTGGGACAAGTAAATTTACACTTTCTGTGAATTCATCAGAGTATTACTACAGGACGTCCTAGTACAATTTCTATACTTCTATGAAGTGGTGAAGCAATTGAAGCCAAATTATATTTAGTAATTAGGTTGCAAATCAAAAGACACGCATTGAACCGAAACTAAAGACATTATAATTGAAAAAATTTATATTTATTTACTTTATATATAAGTTCACGCCAAATAAAAGCTTTAATTGCGAAATTATTTTTGTCAATACCGGTCTCTTAACGTTAAGAAATATGTAAGTATGTTTCTGGTATGCAAAAACTTTTCATTAAGTGCACCAGTTCGGTGTCGATTAAATAAAAAATTGTTGAATAATATCAAAATCTTCCACTAAAACAAATAAACCTCATCTATGTATATACTAGCATTATGGAGGAAAAATATGTCACAAAAAATCTGTGTTTAAAAAGGATCGGAACTATCAGACTGGAACTTACTTAAGAAGTGGGTGAGCTAATCTTCTCAAGCAGAGACTGTTGAAGACCGCTATTAATATCTCCTCTTCATAAGCTCGCTAAATACCCCAAACCATGTGACACTGCCTATCTATACTCACTTTGGTCTTGAGTTTGGTAGGCTATTTTACAAATGTAGGACTTGACTCTTAAACCAGCATTCTCACCACATTTCCCGTATAATGTTGTTGTAAAGTACATAAACTATGAACTCACCTGCAAGTATAAAAAGAAAATGAAATAAGTGTTAAAAATGTGTGAATCACTAAGAAAAATATCATATCTGAGGTTAAAATATTCATTTGTGTAATTTGACAACATTTGATTTTTTTTTTTTGTATTAGACTCGTTATTTTTATATTTATTTATTATATGAATTTTGAACTCCACATTTCAATTAGTGTGCTTTCGGCTGTTGTTTACGACGCAAAAAGTTTGTGTGGCGATTTTCATTATAAATAATAAATATTTAATCATGACTTTCCTTGAAATCTTTTGTTTCCAATGGTATCACGGTAACGGAATAGTTGAAGATGTTACAAAACAGTTTTGGGGAGTCTACTTTATCACGAGTATAAGTATTTGAGTGGCTCAAGGCATTCGGTAAAAGTCGTGAAGCCATTGAAAATTTGTCTCATGCGAGTAGTTCTTCCACTCTGTTAATGATGATAATAAGAAAAATTTAAAGAAACATTGCTTGAAAATCATCGTGTTGACAGCAGAGAGATAGCTAAGGATTTCAACATCTGGATCGACTCAAGCTATTTGGTTAATGTTTTGAGTATAAAGCGTGTCAATACTAGACTCGTATCAAAAGACTTGAATCTTTTGCAAAAACGACAAGTAGATGTCGAAAAAGATCATCATTACTGGTGACGAGCCGTGGATCGAAACTGTCCAACAATCTAGCGAACGAAGCTCCAAATACAAGCCGAAACCAAAAAAGCCAAAATTCGTTGAAGGCACTGAAGGCCATACCAGTCGGTGCCTATAATAAGTGTATGGAAAAGAATTGGCATGCTTGTATTGGCTCAGGAGTCTCTTTTGAACGGAATACTAAAGATTTGCAATAAAGTACGTAAAAATTTGGTTCTATTGTCAGTCAAATTTGATTTGATAACGTTGAAGGCCAGTGCACTGCACTGCTCCCGAGCTTACTTCATCTGACAAGGGTCTTGAGCAGAGTTTAGTTCTTAAGGAATGCATATATGTTTCTGACACTCACCTAACGCTTTATGACTTGTCTTAGGAATTATCTTTGTTATGTACTAGTCAGTTACTACAAGATATGATTTTCAGGCAAAAATCAGTAATAAAAAAAAACTTGGGTAGATTGAATTAAGGTGAAGAGCCCTTCAGCTCGACATTTTTTAAATTTTCCTGCTTTGTTAGTTACTAAAGTTTCGTTGTCTGCTAAACCGGTCCAATTGCCGCAATCAATTTTTTCAAGTTACTAGACTAGAATACCCCCTTACCTATTCTACTTTGATTTGCTGTCAAGCTTCGTCGCCCAATCTCAGACGAAAAAATTTAAAACATTTGCTGTCAACAGTCAAAATTCAAATTACATTGGAATGATTCCACCCTTCATCGTTACCGCCACCAATATAAGCACTAACACCACCAACAACCAAACTAATCACACACTCGAAAGTATCTCACACGAAAATGTGTGTGCAAGTAAAAAATTACCAAAACATATGCTGCTAATCAACACACTTCGCCACTAAAACAAGTGTTAACGCCATGCAAGAACAAGAGCTACAACAAAAACAGTCTACAAAGCTTACATACCCACATAACGGGGAACAACACACCGGGTTGTTATTACAATATTAACATTACCAGCGCGCTATATAGCAATGTCACCAAGAAGAAGAAGCGAGTTAAAGCTTGCAAAAGCTACAAACAACATTCCGAACCGTTATAAGTTTTGCAAAAGGAGTAATCCAGCCACTGCCACGGCGTTAGCGCTAAGCAGCCTCATTTCGCTGCCGTGGAGCTGAGGCTTATGGGGTGAAACTAATGTTATTGCGACACGCTCGAAAAGCACCCACACGCACACACACATATGCACAGCACATATGTCAAGAAGCCACTTTATGCCGACGCAATATGCTGCGCGCAACCAGCTGTGGCATGAGATAAATGTGGCGAGAAGTCAAGAAAAATCTTCGCTTATTACCTTCATTATGGTGGCAAGTGTGCGGCGACGGTTGGCTGTTGGTAAACAACAATAAGCAAAAGTACAGCGAAAAGTATGCGAATGTCGGTTACAACTAGCTTGCAACGGTTGTGGCATGCATACAAATATAAACACATGTGTCCTTAGCTAGCGACAAAGGCGATGTGGAAAAGTGTAACAAATTCACAAACGCGCGACATTTCTCGCTTGAAAAATGCGCAACGAAGGAAGTGAATGAAAAGTGAAAAATTGCACCTGACTATGTATGTATGTGTGTGTGTGTGCCACAACTTAAGTGAGCGCCAAAGCATAACAAAGCAAAAGATTAACGCTCCATTGTGGTGCGAAGTGTAGGTGTGCCAGTGCCGCAAAGGCGGAGGTGAACGTATGTGGCTATGTGTCGGTGTATTTTGAGTAATGGTGCGTGATGAAGACAGACAAAAAAATTGCAAAAGCAATATGGAAAACGTATTTGAAGCTTTCAGCAATAAAGTGGAAAATGCAGACGCAAGAGTACGATTCGAGGCAAAGAGACTTATAAAGAGCTGTAAAATACAGTTCATAACAGGTGTAGACATACTGATAATCACAAAATGATCCATAAACAATACGAAGCTTTCTTGAAAATAAACAATCCAGAAACTGAATGAGTTAGGCTATATTGTTTAAGGTGGCGATGATAAAATAATCGAAGATGCCCAGGAGCACTAGCACTAAAGACTGTACTCATGAAGGTATAAATGCCTCAAATATGGCAAACGGTTACTAGGAACAAGGTAGGTTAGGACAGCTTATTTAAAGCGGACGTTCCGGAAAGATCGGAGATATTAAAGAATGCGGATAACAATAAGAGAAAGATATCAATGAGAGGAATACATCAGCTGCCCGTTGCCTACGATATAGACAGACACAATTTTTGGGAAGCTCGGGTCGGTTGGGTACTTTTCAACAGAACAATGAAAAGAAGTAAGCAAAACCTTTTTGGAATTTCGAACTGAAAACCGATTTAAATTCAGAAAATTGGTGAACTATATATATCGACAAAGTTATTTGGAGTGCCAGAGTTTTCAGAGACCGCAAAAGAGAACACAATACTTTCTTAGAACTTAAGAAGTAAGCTTAAAGCTGTTGAGAGCTTAAAGCTTTCATTCATATCTATACTTTTGACAACACGAAAAAGCTATGTTGACGATCTGCTACAGAAAACGGTTTAGTTTTTAGGGATAGCGACAATTAGAAACATAAATTGTTCTCAAAAAATAATGGTATCAAATTATTGCTTTGTTATGCATTAAGTTAATTGAATAGCTACTTTAAGCGGTAATAAGCATTAATCGATAATGAGATCATGGCTTTAGTTCCTGATAAGGAGGCTTGAATATTAAGTTTTCACAATCCAAACTAATCCCTTAGGTCAGTCTAAGTCTCAGCCACCAAGCTGTAATGTTGAGATGTGCATTTGCCGTTAATATTGTTTAGTAGACACTGGTCCGTTCCTCGCCTCAGTCTTCATCAAATTTGGGAGGCGGCTTTAAATCTGTAGGACCCGCTAGTTCTCTCTTCTGCTTTAAGAAGCGATAAAAGAGAGAAGTAGAGTAGGTTAAGTGGATCATATAAGAAAATTGAAGGTTTACGATATATGGTCCTAGTTGTCATTTGGATATATATAATATAATATATAAGTTAGGAAGTCCAACTTTCAAAAAACAACCACAAACACCTTGTGTCTATTGATACCACATTTCATTTATTGTACAACTATATTTACGAGTAAGGTACGTATATGTGACGCATTCAAGCTCCAACTAGACAGAAATGAATGCCATTGATGGCTTTGAGTTTAATGCCAACAAATGCTGGGCGACACGCACCACAAACTGCACCAACACATAGTAAGAGAGCGACCAGCGCCGCAGAGAAAGGATATTGAAAGGACGAATGCCGCAATTGGCTATAAGAAGAAAATAATAGGGGCCAAAATGATCGCATACAACAGCCAGCATAAATTACTAACTAACCAGGGGCAGGGTAAGGTACCAAAGGTTGCATGCTGGCAGACAATAAAGAGCAGCAACAGCAACAACAGCGAAGCAACCAGTGAGCTTTGAGCTAACAAAGGCACTAACAACTACAACTGATGACCCGATAGTCCGCAAATAGAAGTATTATATGCAGTTATAACAAGCATTCTAGGCGATAGTGCATATGTGTATGTTTGTGGCATTTGCTTTTGACTGTGCAACAAACTAGTGTTTAGTTGCAGGCAGTTGGCGTAAGTGAATGCATGGCTGACAGCGGACAGGAGAGCGGCAAGCAATGAATGAGGAGCGTGCTAACGGTGGCATTAGAGAAAAATTGCTAAATGACCCATAACACAAAATAGACAGCAAAGGGTGAGAGGTTGTGTATGCGAAGTAACTGCAGAAATCAATTGCTGACCGGGAAGTGGACAACCGATAGGACGACGATGACTACTCGATTTGAAGAGGATAAGTGTCGATGGCGGGCAGCGGCAACAAAGTTTACAGAGGACGAAGAAAGAATAAGAGCGGACAAAGGTGGAAGAAGGGCGGCCGAAGGAGGCGGGAAGTACGGTCGAAAGACAGAAGGAGGTCGGGCGGACGCATGGGGGTACGTCCCACGAATAACGAACTCAGCCGTCAGGATATGTACAAATGTCGGATTGGCAGTTGGAAAAGTTTTAAAACAAAACGATAAAGTAAATACAGGAAAAAAGAATTAAAAGCAAGAAAACAACAACAACGACCAGTAAATGCAAAGCCAAACGAGAATAAAATAAAATAAACAACGAATAGAGGAGTTGTTCAAATGTATGGCATACCAGGGGTGCAACATGAGACAGGTGGGAGTGTGTGTGTGTGTACAAAGGGGCAAATAAAGTCTGTTTGAGCGCCGCAGCGGCAAGTTGAATGGGTGAAAAAGTAGGCTAAGGCGGACAGTGGCAATGCGGTTTCGATGGGGCGACATTGAAATTCCATTGCGAGCAAAGTAGCAACGGGCACATTTGCCCACACGACACATCTGCTTGTGCGGCAAGGTTGCTGCAACGCTTGTACGTCACACTCGTGCATGTTGCATGCGGCCTGTGGCACTCAGCAAGTGAATAAAATGAAGTTCTTGTGGCCATTCAGACAATAGTTTATTTAGTTTTTTATGTGTGTTTGTTGTTTTTGTAGCATTTATTGTATGCAGACAGCAAACATAAGCTTCGATTGCACGTAAAATTGGTTGCAAGCTTCGCCACAAACACATACCCACATGTAGAATGCGACAGCTCGGCTGTAGTTGCTAATACTCAGCTACATATTTATTAGTGTGTGTGTTTGTAAAAGTTGACGTCTGTCGATATGTTGAACGCTTGCAAACTTCGCATACTTTTTCCGAACCCCCTGCCTTCCATTGCCTGCATCCTTTTATACTCCGTCTTTTATTTCCTTTGGTACTCCGTCCGCTCCTTGTGCTGTGAAGTGGCAGCCACTGCAAATGGCTAAATGGTTTTTACGGTTAGCCAGTCGAGTGAGTATTCGAATGTGACACTTTACATGCAGCTACCGCTCTTTTAGCATTCATTGAGTCACATGTTCTTTAGTTTTTGGTTTTACATTTTTTTGATTTCATTTACATTTTAGTTTTTATTTAAAAGTGATAGCTCCCAATGCCAATCAAATTAATGTCAGCACTTTTTGTTTGTTGCAACAATATTGTTGCAAGTCTCGTGGGAAGCTTTGCAGGGATACGAGTTGAGTTAAACTCCATGTCTCTCAGTCAGAAATCAATTAAACAATGGGAAGAACAAATATACAATAGATGCTTACTATTAAGGGACTAAAGGTTCAAAGAGAGGATTACTAATTAAGACAAGTCTTCCTAGCTCCGTCTCATACAGTATGAATGAAATAGGTGATATCGAATGAGAACCACGTCCATCTGAAATATTGAATATCACAGACAAAATAGTTCGGAAGGGCTTCAAGGTGCTGGTGTAAAAATCGGGTCAATACTTCCCCTAGCCACCACGCAGTGTAAGACCTCATTAATACTTGTAATCGTCGGCAACTGCAAAGCAGAAGAGCTTGCTAGAGAGGGCACTCCTTCCCTAATATCATCCGATTGGAAGCGTGTCGGTTTTCCGATGTCTTCTTTCGTTCTGGCGTTGGACCTTTGAACCTCAGCAAGAGTGTAACGTAGAAGGTCTTCGGAACTACTGACTCTTAGGAAAGGCAACCTCGCAGCAAAGGTAGGCTTCCACGCGATGCATGTAAATAATTTGGCGGACACTCTTTTCCAAAGCTATATGAAGGGAGGCGAGGTGGAATCATCTTGTCACTTCCTCCTCTATTGCCTGGCTTTTGCCAAACTGACATTGAAATATCACGGTAAACACAGCTTTGGCGAACATAGCGAAGTGACTGGGATTGTTCTTGATATGTACGTGATTTTATGCCCGCTACAGTGGCCATACCCCTTAACCGCCTTTAAAAATTTGTGGTAAGCTCAAAACACTTCATTAATCTATGAGGATTTGGTGAACCACTTTTAGGAGTTTATAGGTAATACAAATGTCCAAGTGAGATTCGTCTATATCAACCCTACGACCTAACCTAACCTAATAGGCTACATCGATTAAGATGAAACTCGTTTCTACGTAATCAGTCCTGTCCCGAATTTATATCAAACTTTTGAGTGTTCTAGCAAGTGAAAGGTAACAACGATGGCTTCAGTGGATGTTAGGTTCAGAATCAAAAAAACGTGAACTTGTTGAAACTTCCACGGTTACCATGGGTTCATTATTCTGAGTTTCAGATTCCGAGATCTCGGACCTAAAAATTCAGTTGAAGTTGAGGTTACAGGCGAAAAGTAATTTTCTTTGGAATATGACGGGCTACTCTTGGTGCTCTGATCAAGTCTATAACAGCAGCGGATTCGTAAGCCCCAATTCAATGTTATTGCTTTTATCTAAGGTGGTTGAATTTATAAAATGGATTAAGCTATATTTTGTTTTCATCCAAACAAATTCAGTTTATGACCTTAAGCGATTTGAAGAACTTTGTGAAGTTATGTGGCTTTTAATCTAGACACCAACATATCCATATATATCTTCAGATATTTCAACTAACACTTCCAGCGAAAGTGTTCAGACTGAAATAGCCGAACTTTTAGTTAAGATAGAATTTATCCAGAAAGCGTTAGGCCAGAACTTTGCTCTGCTTCCCTTCTTTCGGTCATCATTTTTAAAAATTGAAAATTTAACCCACATATAAATAAGGTTAATGTAACCAAAACTTCTGCTATAAATAATGGAAAAACAACAAATACGCTCCAAAGATAAGAAATTATTACGTACAGTGTCGAGATGTCAAACGCTGTGTAAGACGTCATCCTACATTTGAGGTGCCATCAAAAATGGAAAAAGATGTCATAATTCATTTTACGAAGCAAACACGAAACCGCCGCAGCAAGTGTGGCAAGTAACAACGTTCGGTTAGCAAGTGAGTATCAAATTGGAGACTAAGTAAAAATTTACGAAACAACAACAGAGCAAAACGTTGAGCAAGGATACTAAAATAGCAGACAACAGTAAAGTAAAAGCTGAGTGTGATAAAGCAATCGGTTTTTATGGAACAACATATTGTGACAACTTAATAACCGAAAAATATTTCTTAAAAAGAGGAGACGTGAAAAAAGAATTACAGAGGCAGCAGCACAAGAGGAAGCTGCAGAAATCTGTCATGACAAATCGTCATGAGAAGTAATGTTCAAAAAAATATTAAGAATGAATGTGGCAAGAAAACATGTCGCACACGTAGAATAATGACATTTCATGCAACAGCAACAACAATGAAAGCGCCAACAATGACAAGGCATCATAACAATGAGATTGGCAAGAACAAGTATGGTACACAAGGAAGGCTTTAACTGAATGGGAGCATGAACAGCGGTACCTACGAAATTACTACAGACTGGCCTACATACATACAAACAAATACATATGTATGTATATAGCAAAAAACATTTACACGTAACGAAATGACATAAGCAGACATCATTTTTATTGAAATGTGCGTCTTCGAGATGTGTGAGAGTGAGTGTGAGGCAGCAATAGACGATAATGTCAAAGTCGATGTCGAAGATGGCGCAGTTGTGCCGCCGAACGTGATGCTGTCGCGTAACTGGCGGCGGCAATCCCCTCAACGGAATGGTGGCTGGCAGTGCTCTTCGCCCGAAGTGCACTCATAAATTTTACAAGCACTTGGAACTGAAAATTTGCCACTTTTAAGGAGTGAGGCAAATGATAAAGAATCAAATGAATGTAATTTACGTGGCGAGGAGCTTCACGGTCGGCGTCGTGAGAGCCAGTTGATGAGAAAGCGAAATCTCAATTGGATAGGCTTCTTTTATTTTCTAATTTAAAGCGCAGAAATATTGGATTGTTAAAAGTAACTAACTAAAATAGGAAATGAATCAATGGGTGGATTCGAAAACACTAACTGAATTGTGGAATGAGTCGCAGGTTTTACATACATGTTTACAAAACCTTATGATTTCGAAACATTGATCCTAGGAGTAACTTCCTTCTCAAGTATCCTGTAATATTTCTTCGTTTTAAATCAGTGAATACTATTCAAAACCTAAAATCTCTCATGGAAGGGAATCGAATGTATTAGCATTTTACAAGAAAAACTTCTAAGTTACACAAGGGCTATTTCAGGATCTCCCATTAATTTTTAGAATATAAATCTTGATTAAGAATGTCGACAATTGATAATAAATCTCATTTTTATTAACGAAATCGCTCATACATACTCCAAGAATTTAAGTAAGAATTGAGATAGCATGAGTAAACTAGGAGCACGGGTTACCAGATAAGCAGCTGCGGTAGAAATATAGTTGTAACGGTATAAAGTGTGCTTTAAGCTACAAATGTGTTGCAAGGGAACATTTATTGTGAGCAAGCCTCGTTTTTTTCTCTTTGGTTGGCATGACATCTGTCAAACATATTCAATAGCCTTTTTATCATTGTGTTGAAAATGTCAAATTATGTACCGAAAGTGATGATTTGCTGAAAGCATTAATTTTTTGTTTCCATTTGAGGAAAGATGCTACAGAGTCGTATCGAATGCTTGTCGAGGCATATGGTGATCATGCTCTATCAGAAGCAACATGCAAAAGATGGTTTCAACGGTTCAGAGATATTGAGATTTATGTGAGAAATGAGCACCGTGGAATAGCACTAAAAAAGTGGGAAAACGCTGAACTGCAGGTGCCAGAAAATTCGCTGCCGTTTCAGTCATTTTACTACCAAATATATACCATGCTCTGGAAGGCTAATTGTCGAAATACCATTTAAATAAGGCGGTATACAAAAGGACGCTTGATGTATGGGTGGGAAACGAGTTAACGCAAAAAAAACCTTATGGACCGAATTACCATCTGGAAATCGCTACTGAATCCCAACAAAATCAATCTATTTCTAAAGCGAATGGTTACTGGTGATGAAAAGTGGGTCATTACGACAACGTCAAGCAAAAACGGTCATGGTCGAAGCGCAGTGAGTCGATGCAAACTCTGGTACAGTCTGGATTAATAGGCCAAGAAGGTTTTACCATAAGTATGGTGGGTTTGGAAGGGAATGATCTACCATGAGCTGCTCCACTACGGCCAAACTCTTAATTCAGAGGTGTACTGTCAATAATTGGACAGTCTGAAGGAAGCAATCACCTAGAAGTGGCCAGCTTTGGCCAACATGAGAGGAATTGTATTTCATCAAGACAACGTCAGGCCGCATACATCGATAGCGACTCAGAGAGCTTGGTTGGAAGGTCTTTGGACGTCCACCTTGTAGTACGGATCTGACAGCAACTGATTAATATCTGTTCCCGTTTATAGCGAATGATTTTCTACTAAAAAAATTCACCTCAAGCATCCCTTGTGAAAATCAACTGTCCAAGTTTTTTGTCAATAGGCTCGAGGGTTGCTATGAGAGTGACATTATGAAATTACCTTCAAAGTGACAACAAGTTATAAAACAAAACATTACAAATGTCCCCGTCCGGATCATACTAATATATTTCATGCAAGCAAACGGAATTTCTTTTTACTAAACCCTATATGTATAATATTAGTGCAATAAGTTAAAAAAGATGCCTTTATTATAGATTTTTGCACACGCCACGGGCTTATCATTTGTTTTACTTTTAATTTATACTTTTGTGTAATATTTTTTCATTTTATTTTTTTCTAATTATTTTTTCATATTTAAGTTATTTCTTTTAATTTTTGCCGGTTTTTTAAATTGTTTTGTTACCGCTTTGGGCGTCTTGGCGTCTTGTAGGTGTCGGTGCCACTAAACGGAAACGGAAAACGTGGCACTCAATGTTATCTCAGTGATTTTTATCAGAAGCACAATAAAATTGTTTTGGCAAAATGGCGGAAAACGAACGCAAATGTAACGTGAAAAACGAAAAAGAAAAATAAGAAACACTGACTGTCAAAAGTAAGCGTACCAATGCAAGACATGCAACATATTGGCAGCTGTGGCAGCCACTACGTACGTGGCAACTGTGGCACACACGTAGTAAACACGTAAATAGTGGCAGTTGAATGGCGGCGAAGCAAAGTGGCAGTTGCACGAGTGGCAACTTGGAAAGCGTTGGATTGATAAGCGACAAGTTGCTTGCCACACGCACACACACTACATTCGCTACTTTCAATAAGACTTTCTTCACTCTGTGTTGCAGTTGAGGGTGGCGGTCGAATGTAGTCACATGTGTTGGCTAAATATTGGCAGCTTAAATTTATTTTTATTTTGCTTCAATTTCGAAATTCAATACAACTAACTGTTCTTTTTCTTTTGGGGGCGCTGAGCACGTGACACATCGTAATAGTTTAGAGGCAATCAGTGTAAACGCATAAGGACGCGCTAGAGAGTTTGTGACAACTAAGTGTTGCAAGCATGCGGGCGTGTATGTGCAACATTAACACACACTGACAGACATTTAGCGACACATGCGACTACCACTCAACAGTCATCACACGCGGTAAACAGCTCATACGCGGCTATCACATTCCCTGCACACCACCAACAATGTTATGTAATGTAAGAAAAGCACAGTTATTTCGTAAAGGACGCGCGTTCATTATATTTATCTTTGACTTGTCTGCTTTTCATTTAGAATTTTTGGTATTTTGCTTTCAGACATTTGTGGTTTTTTGCAGTATTTCTCATGTATCACATATTATATATACTTGTATACGTGCGTGCGTGTGGCACGTGCAACATTTGTGTGTTACCGTAAATAAAAGCGGAAGTCGTAAATTTGTCGTAACATTTTATCAAAGATATTCACTTTTTATGCGAAAATCTCAAACGAGAGAGCAAATACAGCTTCAGGTGTTGCCAACCGCATTTGAGGCTATTAAGTTAAATGAAATAGATAGAACGTTGCGCCGGCGGTTGGGTAAGGCGAGGTAGATATCAAATTACAAGGCGCTCTATGATGTATTTGCATGTAGATGAGATGCGCGAAATTAAGTGGGTCTTAAATTATTTGTTTTTATGCTTACATTTGCATATGATATAGAACTTAGCTTTGTTTACGTTAAATAATTTAAATGAAAGAATTTAAAGTATCTATCAATATTGCTAAGAGTTTTACAAGTAAATAACTTTAATAATGGCTTTTCGCCACATTAAATATGTAGTTTTATGAAAATTAAAGTGTTTAAATAGCCGACAGTAACATATTAACAAAACAAAACATTCGGGCGATGTTTGGCATAGAATATGCAAGCTTACAGGTTTTTGTCGAAGCGATTTGAGCTTATTCCTCGTGCAGCACATCCTTGAACATATCCTTTGAGGTACTTATGCCTTGGCAGATTTTACGTGCCGGTGAATCACATAGGCGCTATTTAGATTAAAATCTGGTGCTTCTGGTGTTGTTTAAAGCAACTTGGAAACGTTGTAGAGTAACTAAAGCTTAACTATAGCTGCTGTAAACTTCGGGTCCTTATCCTGTAGAAAATAAGAGGCACTCCCAACGTCAAATTCTACCGCTTTTTGTTTCAAATTTATTTTTAAGATAATGAGGTATGCATATTTAACCATTGTGGACTCTATAAATTCCGTTTGGCCCACACAATTACTAGCTATAAACCCCTATATCATGGTATTCCCGTCTTTCGCCATAAAATTTTATGACCCTTGATTCATAAGCCGCAAAACATGCTCTCATTGAAAAAAATTACTTTCTGCCATATTTACTGCTTATTTAAGTGATTTTTCGTGACAACATTATGCATTTATCTATTGACTAGCGATATGAATCAGTTCTTGTGTGCGACTTGATCATAAAACCCTGAGGGATTTCTTAATATTTTTCTTATGTATGAAAGAATGTGTTCTTCCAATAATTCGACCCATTTCAAGGTATGTTTTCCTTTTTTCCCTTTTAGAGGTACTTATTTCTTTTCTTTTAGGGAGATTCGATATTCTAAATTTAATAACAAATTGAATAGAACAAAAATCTTTTAAAACTGCGAAAACAAGTAAAACAACAACTTTCCGACATTTGATTATTACGTAGGTGATTCCCATTTTACTACTTGTACGCAGCCTTTTTCTGCGCTGCCAAATTACGATTTTTTCAAAGTTTGTCTCTAAAACTATGGTGTCAGATTTTCATAGCTTTAAATGCTATGGGATTATGCAATAGACTAGTAATAAAGCACTTAATATGATTATACTCTAAATTTTAGCGCTTATATACATATACAGTATCTGATACACATATGTATGCCTAGAAATGATATATGATCCTTACTATTTATTGTAATTGGAAGGGCCTGAACTGAAGTTTTATAAATATTTTTTTCGAAACCCTTTCAGCTAACATGAGCTAGGTATTTGCCCGAACTTACTTACTAATTTTGATTTACGTAGTAGATATTGACTTTTACTGACGAATATAGTTTTACAGTTGCTCCAAAAACTCTCTCAAGCAATGTTTAATGTTCATTAAAGCTCAAAATTATCCTTACCAGTTTCCGACCTTCTCCTGCACCCAACCTCAGCTTATTTATTACATAACTGATTGTTATTTTCTTAAGCATTACTATAAATTGCTACGCAGTACTTTCCACGCCTAAATATTTATTTAGATATCACCAAAATAAATACCACACTTTTAATTCTTGCTTTAAAACGCACAGTGAGTTTGCTTCGCCTGCTGTTTTGCTCTGTCATATTTAATTGCAAGTGAAACGTGTCTAATTGCTTTTTCCGCAGCAATGCTAAACAGGTGACAAATTATTATGACTGTGCTGCTCGATAAGTTTGTGGCATGAAAATATTACACAGTGAAAATCAAAAAACACATTGTCAACTACACGCGGTCCGCAGCACTCCCCCAAGTAACGGTAAGACAAATAGATGTGCACACTACTATTTATTCCCCAAAGAGAGGACAACAGAGTCATGTTGAAGTGGCAAGTTGCTGGCAACGCAGTTGCTTGTTAAAACTTTCGATTTGTTGCAACAACTGTGTGGCTGAAACGGGAGCTGACACGGGAGAGAATCAGAAATTTTTAACTAAATATTTAATGCGAAGAAGGTAAGTCACTTGAGTGCAGACACTTCAGCGCTTGCCGGTGATTTAAATTTAGAATGTATCGGCATGATGTACTCCCCCACCAGCCATGTACTGTTATGTTGTTAGCACAGGCTTTGAAGCGGAGCGCCAGTTCGGCGCATTCGTTACACTCACTCGCTCGCTCGCTCAATTCGTTTGCTCGCCTGTCACTCAGTCCATCTGTCAACACAAATTGTCCTTTCACTTTTGTTATCGTTTGTCAAAGTGCCACTGCGCTTCAGTACCACCAAGCATTTGATATCCTCTACGTCCAACTATTCATTTAGTTACAGCTACAAGTATATAACGGTGTAGGTATATGAGCTTCTTTGAACTCTCCCAACATTTGTTATTTAGTGTCGCTTGTCAATTCTTCAAGTTCTTGATGTCAAGTTATTAATTAAAAAATTTTGAAATATTTTCCCCAAGAAAATCTGAGATCTTCAAGTCGTTGAGTACACACAAATCTTATCGCTGCTGATGTAGCGTGAAGAATATGTTAAAATAACTAGGGTGTTGCTAATTTGATGTCAAAAGTGTAGGGGATTTTATGTTCCCTAGGTAACACTCTGTGGGTGTCAAGTAATTGAAATTGATTTAAATGTTGCGGTAAGTGTAAAAATATTTTACAGATTGAAATAATCCAGTGAAATTTGTTATACTTTATGAGAAAAATACAGTGTGGATCGTAAGGTCGTTTACAATTGTCAGTAGTTTTTATATTTGGGTATAAATTGTCAAAAAATATAAAAATGCTGACCAATCAATTTGTAAGAAATTAAGCGACGTTTGGGCTTGCCTAATACTCGGCTTCACTTTATGTGCTGAAGGTAGAAGGTAAGATAAGAAAGAGAGAGCAAAAAACGAAAGGAAGGTATAAATATTTCTTAAAATATACATTTTGTCATTGAAATATGTTATATGCAAATGGCTCAGCGTCGCTACTTCTCTTCACTGAATAACATTCTTTTTTAGGTAACGGGAAAATACCAACAATTGGACAGATATTTTTAGGAATAGTACCGCGAATTGCAATTCTTTGATGATATGTGCGATTTTCAATATACCAATTTTAACGTCAGGTTGTAACTATGATTACAACCATTTTGGATTTCAATAAATGCCCTTGATTTTTCTTCAAATCCATTAATGTGTCTAGGTTCTACTTAGTTATCACTGACTAAGATTTCATCATTATTGAGTAGATAATTTTCAGCTCTTAGCTTGTCTTGATTACCTAGCACTTTACTTACACCACTGACACTGACGGTCAATGAATTTGACATAATGAAGAGTGTTGTTAGGTTATGGACTGTTATGTACATTCCTTTGTGAAGCCGGACGAAAAATTCCTTTAGTTGGATATTAGATATCGGCAAAGCGCCCTGAACCTATCACAAAACAAGTGTTTTATATCTATTTTCGCTATTTTGCCTGGATGTCTAAAAGTATGAGTTCCGAGTGGATTTTGCCTTGATCTGACATAAACGGGAGATTCGAGGCGAAAGTTTGATATGATTCTATTTCATCTTTTACCAAACAACTGATGCAGCTGACATTCGGTAAGATGTTCAATCTTACTGCGTGCAGTATTCAGTAAGAACTCCTACAACCACTGATAGGTGGACCTTGCTGAGAGCGATAAATTCCCTGGACCTCTTACGGCGCCCAAGAATCTTGGTGTGAGGCCCAACAGGCCAGTAGAGAACCATAAGAAGCCAAAGGAGCTGCTACCCGTTCTCATTCCCCAGTCACCACTCTAACCGCTTGGAAGACGCTGCAGTAGTCAGGCAGCCTAAAACTGGAGATGATGGAAAATTAAAAATTAACAAAAATAAAGTATTGTGTGTATTAGTAACTGTAGCGTTTGAGATTTTCTGAATCGATAGTTGCGTCACCTAACCACCGAAGACTAATTGCTAATAGTTTTTATCATTATCATGGTAGTCTACAAAGTGGACAACCCTCATTAACTCATTGGGTGCAGTCAACTACATTTTGAGACAAGATAATTTCTTCTCAATGGAGTTTTTCCTTTGTGTACTCTTAATAAAGGATCACATATGGAAATTTTAATAACTAAAAAATAAAATAATAAAGTAAATAAACAGTGCTTTGAACAGCAAAGATACTTTTGGTTACCTACTGTATATACACTTTTTTCATTATGTTCAAATTTTATCAAGCAGCTGCCTCATATCTCAGTCTTAATCAATCCTACAATTTTAAGCCTAAATTAATATTGAAGTTAAACCCAATAATCAAAAGTAAAAAATGTTGAATGTTGAATGTAGAAATAATATGAAGACTCACAATATCTTGTGGAGTGCAATTCAATAAACAATGCCGAGATGGAGATCACAGACAAAACCGATATAAAAAACAATATTATTGTTCAGTTAGGTTAGGTTAGATTAAGAGGTCGATCCTAATAGGGATCTCACATGACAACTTATAACGCCGGTACAATGTGGTACTTGATACTCCTATATAATAAATCATGCGGCCTACACAGCCTTTAGACTCCTACCATCGAGATCAATATCAAAGGCAATATAAAAATCAAATTTAGAGACGAGAACAATATCAAATTCTATATACAAAATTATAATTGGGATAGAGGTAAAGATTAAGATCAAAATTAAAATCTTAGTTATGATCCAGAAAACACGAAATTTATAAAGTTTGACGTTTATAAAGTAGAAAAAAAATTTAAATCAATTTAAAATTTAAGTAAATTGAATATCAAGATCTAAAATATATTCAGATCTGTGTTGAGATCAATAACTATTTCAAGATTATTAGGCACTAGATGTGCAATTAATAATTATTTCAAGATCTGGAATAAAATAAAGCTCAATATCAACATCACGATCATTATCAGCTTATTCGATATAAAAATTTGCTGTAAATCTTAAGGGGTCGCCATAATTTAGTTACTACAAGATTACATATAGTTCCAAAAGTTGACTATGCATATTGGCATAGCTGACCAGATATTTCAGCATGCTTTCAAACATGCTTATTTTGTTCAATTAAAGGTAGTTCCTCTTTCGAAATGTAAAGTTATTAAAGTAATAATGGTGACATAAA
Source organism: Bactrocera oleae (assembly GCF_001188975.3). Lineage (NCBI taxonomy): Eukaryota > Metazoa > Arthropoda > Insecta > Diptera > Tephritidae > Bactrocera > Bactrocera oleae. The sequence goes on along the minus strand of NW_021662286.1, from coordinate 7,148,377 downwards.
AGTCTGTTCGTTTTTAGAAAAATAAATTAAAATATAATAGTCTTATCACTAAACCTTATAACCGCCCCTGAATCATAAAAACTATACAAGTTTCCTGCCACTTGCCAAACTTTGGAGAGTACCGAATCGAGTAAACAAATGGTATAAAGCAAATAGACTGGTATAGAAAAGTTGTGAAGCACTTATGTTACTTTATTAAGATATTCACTTGCACTTTTGTTAAAAATTCAACTCGATACAATTTTACTGATTTCAGCTGTAAATTTCTTGACAAGAGAGCTCAAATATAACGAACAGAAAAATAGCGAATCGAATAAGCTATAATATTTAGAATTCGGACAACTCAGAAATATGAAATCAAAAACACAATTAATAAAAAAATCACGAAAGAGTTTTAAAATTACAATAGCAATTATAATTTCCAATCTATTTCCAAAGTGAAAGCCTCGATATGACAACTTAATACCGCTAATCATACAACAACTGAAAGCCAAAGTAATTTATAGCGAATTAATCCCCATCAAGCGGACAAAAGCACATTATTAATATTATTAAGAGACCTCAAACACACGTATCTAACAAGGCATATAAAAATAGTTAAGCCAACAAAGCGCGGGTCTTACACATGTCGCTCATTGATTTTGGCTACAACAACTCCCGGGCATTGTCTTCCGCTTCCACTTTTCATGTATTTTTAAACAAACAGAGGAAGTGAACACTCCAACAAATTGAGGCATTCAATAATTTTCAAGGCTAAATGTAAGAATCTTCAACCAAAATAAGACACTTATAGAAAGAGAAGAAGAGATGGGAAGCGCTGAAGAAGAGAGAGTGTGTGTGTGTGTGGCGCAGAAATTATGGAGAGGGAGAAGTAGAAGAAGGTATACGTCTAAATGAGTTGAGTGGGGACTCTTGACTTTTCAATGATTTTTATTTTTTTTGTTCTTTTTTTACTTGTATACTTTTTAATTTGTATTTATTTTGTCAGCGTATTTCTTTTTTCTTGTAATTTAAATGCGTGCTTTTCGCTAAAAATAATGCATTTGGAAACTGCTTCGCACACACACACACACCAATCTGCTCACATTTGTTTATTTATTTGGTTATTGTTGTTGTTTTTTGTTTTCGTTCCTCAGTAGCTCTTCTTGTCATTACAGTTGACATGAAGTAAGGCACTTAAGCGTGCGTACCCCTGTCAAGCGTGCAACATGTTGACGGCAACGTTGCCACATTGTACAGAAGGGGAGCACAGTTTGTTTGGGCATGGAGCCCACTATGAGGCCTATCAATGCTCATGCATAAGCTTAGGCACATGTACCACGCTGCTCATGTGGAGCCACAGGATTTATGACCGCACAGATGTTTGCCATCATAATTTTTGTCTTTTACAAAATAAATGCGTGTTGTTTATTTTTGGTTCCGTTGTTTTTGTTTTTTTCTTTGCTTTTGTTGGAGAATTGTTGCAAGAAAAAATATTTTTGCTGACAATGTTGTGTAAGCAATTGGATACTTAGGTGATGTTGGTGGGGAAATGATGTCAATGGGGGTATATAATCACATAATTGGGTTTATTAAATTTTATAAAAATTTAAAATTGTATAATACAACATTAAAAAAGATAAGAAGTTCATTATTCTTTTCTTTAAACAATCTTCATTTCAAAATAAGATTACTTGAAAATAAATTTCAGAGTTGAGTCTGTGACTGGTCATTTAGCTCATGATACTAATGCCACGCCAACTATCGCAGGATCAGCCTTCTGAATATCACGTACAAGGTCTTATCGAGCATACTCTGTGAGGGACTGAAGTCCAACGTCAACAAACCTTCCGATCCATGATACACCAACTCCTAGAAAACACTCAAGAAAAAGAGATCAAGATGCCTCATTTTCTTATCGATTTTAAAGTTGCTTTCGATAGCACAAAAAAGAATCGCCTCTATGCCATAATGTCTGAATTTGGAAACCCTAAAAAACTTATATGGTAATGTAAAATGACGTTGAGCGCTACCATCACTTCCGTCGGGTTAGGGACGGATCTCTCGGAGCGCTTCGATACCAAACGAGCTTTCAGATAAGGCGATCCTTTCTCGAGCGATTTCTTTAATCTAATGATTGAGAAGATGATTCTCCTTGCAGACCTTAACCGGACTTTCATTTTCTAGAGTCACCAGTTATTGGACTACACCGACGATATCGACATAGTCAGCCACAACACCCAACAAGACCGTGTGTGCAATATTCTCAAGCTTAGAAAAAAAAACAAAAGAGATGGATCTGGTGGTGAACGACGTATCTCACTGTTAACAGTTATAACTTCGATGTAGGAAAAGGCAGAGAGAAAAGTTCTGCGAAGACTATTTGGCTCCCTACGCGTCAGCGAAGTGGATTACCGGATTCAATGAAATAATGAGCTGTATGAGCTCTTCGGCAATAAAAATATAGCGGCTGTGCTAGCTTGGCCCCGTTGTCCGAACCGAAGAAAACACTCCAGCTCGCAAAATGTACGATTTGGCGCCCCCGGTTTCTGACGAAGAAAAGTACGACCCAAACTTAAATAAAAGGTTCAAGTGGGTGCATACCTGGCGAAACTTGAAATCTCCAATTGGCGTCGTCGTCCGTAATGCAGAAACGACTGGCGAAAGATTATCGATGTGGCCAAGACTGACACCCGGTTGTAGTGCCAACCTCATAATGCTGATTTAACGCCGTTGAACTACTTTTTGTGACTAGTACGACTTACCGACTATTGAAACCCAACAATAGATGTCTCATTGACAGATATTTAATTCCGAATATTTTAGAAAGAGTGGTGGGAAATTGGAACGACTGTACGTTGTTGAATAACAATAGCGCAAACTGTGTGATGTAAAATATAAGCTCAATCAAAAGAATATCAAAGGCTTGCACTCGATATTACTTGTATTACAATTATTTTTATAAATATTTCAAAAAAAAGTACACTAAAAATTAGCTAAACTCTGTCGCCGACTTCGCTATATAATCGACGTTTTGAAATCTTTTTACGCTAAGGCTTAGAAAATCACTTAACGCCCCACAGTTAATACGCTGCACTCGTTAAAGGTCACGTGACCGCTATGCGTTACACCCCTTCCTTTATCACTTCCTGCTGCAATACCGCTATTTCACTGAAGCGAAATGAATGCCACGCACTGGCTCGAGTTGGACTCCCATGTAAAGCAGGAGTGGCGGGGGATTGAAACGTGTTGCACACATTAAGATTATGAACGCATGTTGCACATTATCAAATTACCAAATCGGTATTTGTTGCACTCAGACACGCAACAGCAAGATGCCATTTACAAACAAAGGAATTTATTAGAGTCAAAATATCTAAATGGCATGCTTGGTGATACGAATATAGGCGGCAGATCTACACATTTAGGAAGTGCACAGTGATTTAGACAAAATAAAGAGAGTTCACTGATTGCAAGCACTTTAAAGTGGAGCTCGTGTGCCGACTCGTGTTGCCGCAAGGCGGACGTTGAAAGCACAAATCATCAATAAATTAGTAGTCTAACACTTTCAAGCACGGGGAGGCAGGGGTTGTGAAGTAAAAAACTTTCGTGGAACACATACACAAACACATACATCTACACTGGCAGTCACAGCGGATGTCATAAAAACTGAAAGTTTAATTTCCGTTCTTGGAAAACATTTGAGGCCGTTAACGGTACGGATAATTTCGCAATTTTGCAAAGTTTAACTCAGTCAGCGAGCACTTAAAGGAGTATAAAGCTCACTTAGTAGGTTTTGGGTGTGAGATTGTTGGCCGCTCAAAGCTTTAATAACCGATTTTCATACAACAATAAAAATAACAACAACTAAGAGTGCAAGTTTTATTACTTTTTCAAGTTTTAACGACCTAGCGAAGGGGGTGGCGACCGATTGGGTGGTGCTTGAACTATATACGTATGTCTTTTCGCCTTGTTTGGTACAGTGTTAAGCTCTCGCAGTAACTTCGAGCGTAGAGGGAGGTAATACGATTTCGACAAACACATGTTTATTGGTCAAAGTTTTTGGCGTAAGTAGCAGCTGTTTTGGTATTTAAGTGCCTAATTCACGCAATTCTATTAGTTGCAATCAACCAAATTGAGGATGAGGGGCGAGGAAATATATATATGGCATACACTAGGGTGGAGCGAAAAAAAATGTTTTTTAATTGCTTAGCTTGAGTGTCAAATTTGTAGATTATAAAAAAAGATATAACATTTAGAGGCGGCCCACGGCTCACTTTTAAAGTAAAGTTTCGAGTATTAATTTTGATAACCATAATCATTTAATATCAATATATTTCGACGAATTCGTAGGGAAAGCCAAATACTCTAAATCAATTTCGATCAGAGATTGATCAGATCACTTCTTGCTATCCAAATTAATGTTTATTTCTTAAATAGGTTATATATGTGAAAGTATTTCTTCAATCATTAAGGAGACTAAGATGGAGCTTGCAGGGAAAGGGAACCCATACCCTAGCAGAAACCTCTTTCGCTCTCCGACAATCTCAGATCAAACTTGTTAACTAAAGCCATCTCATAGTTTTAAATCTCTAGCTACTTTTTCTTCCTTTTCCTCAGAGAGACTAGTGGGAAAGCAATTGTAGGAGCTGTCTTCTAAAGATGTAAACTACTGAAGGTTCCTATCAAATATTTCTAAGAGAAACAAAGCAGATAAAAAGTGTTTAAACTTCAAATGGCAGCAAAGAGTTCGCTAAAAACTCACACTATCGACTTAAAGTAATTGTTTCATAATGTATGGGTGCAGGTGTCAAATTTCAAAAAATGTAAGGCTTCCACCATTCTGTCATATTTTTAATTACCAGATTGTTCGGCGTCAGTAGAAGATTCTATGTACAGGGTGGATCAAAAGTCTGATTTATATTTAAACAGTTGGCTATGCCGAGCTATCATGGTAGATAGAAAAGGAGGTATTACGAAAATTAATAACAGTCACCAGGAATTTAAGGCCGCGTACTATCCAAATAACGATTCTTTAAATACGGTGTAGATTGTACACTCGTTACAGTGTAGGATCTATGAATGTGTAGCTTAATGTGGTAGCTAACTGGGCGGAAAGAAGCGGGTTAGCTGTCAATCCCGGGATGCACCCCTTCCCTCATTGGGGGTTCTAGACTTCACCATATCGATAAAGTATAGGACTTGGACCACATCCTCTAAAGAAATCTATCATGCAAGCACAATGTTGAGGAGAAGGAGGAGTGAGAAAAGAATTGGTTGCCTTATATTGATGTGAGGAAGCTATTGGAAAGCGGTGAGGTCTCTTACCAAAAGTTGTGATTTAGCTTTACTAAACCATAGTAGAGCCAACAGCGTTGGAAATTGTAAAGCCGCTGAATTTATTGTGGAGTTACAACAGCCTGCTATCCTGGAGTGAAGCGTAAAAGATCCAATGGATTGCTAGCTCTTAGCAAGGTTCGCTTCGGCGCAATGATAGATATCCTAACTGGACACTATCCCATTGGCACTCACGCGGTGATCCTAAAGATTTTGGAGGACGCAACTTGTCAAAGTTGCAATGAGGAAGATGAGGTGTATACATCTATACACTTTCTCCTCCACTTTCAGCTTTCGGCAGACTAAGCTTGCAGCATCTCGGTTGCCATACTTTTTTTAAACAAATTTGTCTATTTGATTCGACATTTCCTTCTGGATGTTACAAACTACGTGACAAACTCCATATACCCTGTTTAATACATAGAAGTTGTTAAATTGGTTATATTAAACCTAATGCTTCTGAGTAGAAAAAGGTATTTCTTTGTTATTTCATCAAGTGCGTGGGAACCAAATGTATTTTCAATGATTTATTTCCAATATGTATCATTCACATAAGTGCTTTCAAGAGAATAAAACTTCATAGCACTCAAAACAAAACATTTTGAGTGCTTGAAATACGAAAGAGCAACTCAAAGACACAAAAATATCGATTACAAGCATCCTTTCACTACTTTATCAATACTGAGGTTTAAGTGAACTTATTTCTTAACAAAAATATACAAAGTTTGTTTATATATTAAGCCTCTAAATGCTGAGTCATCTCATCGTGAGAGACATCTATTGAGAAACCACAAACATTCATAAGCATAGACACAAACATATATATAAGCGTCCACTTCTTCATTTATGTATGTGTATACATATGCATGTATATGTATGTTTGTAAGCATATGTGTAAGTGGATTTATATTTGTATTTCAAAGGACATTTTGCTTTGTGCTCACTTCAATGTTTACCTTCAGAAAATTGTCGACATTGTGACCTCTTTAATTTTCACAATCACAAAGCAACCACTTAGATCTTCAATAAGCCATTGCAGCGCTAAAATGTTGCAATGTTGTTGCTATTTTTAGCAACAAATTGTGGGGATACTTTTAAGTGCCTGCACTCGCATAAATGGGGTTACACAAAAGACACATATGAAATGTAAATAGATGCACTTAATATATAAACATACATACACAAATACTTATAATGAGCACATGTGTTTCGAAAAATTGTGTGTGTTTTTGTAATGCATGTCCTTTTTCATTTAAACGAGTTCTTTTATTCGTGTTCTGAATGCGCATTTGTCGCGAGGGTTGTTTCAATTAAAAACGTGCCTGTGGTGCTCGTAAATTAGCGCCATTTAAATGGTAAAATGGCATAAATCACTTTGAAAATATCAATGCTGCGAGGATGTGCGGGGGCAGTGGAGAGCACAGCAGTTGGAGATGAAGTCGTAAAAAGAGTGAAATTTTTAAATGTGAATTGCTATAAAATAACCACTTAAAGCGCGATGACAGGATGTGTGGGATTTTAGATTTTTAAAAGCCAATTAAGTCGGAGTGAAGGCAGAAGTGAAAGTACCGTTATAGAAGTAATGGTTGAAGGCAATAAAATGTATTGCTTTTAAAGTTGTGCATTAATTCCTTTTGGTGAAAAGTTCTATAGTACCGTAATAATATGTCCAACCGTGGCACACTACTAAAATATCAGCCCAATAGAAATGTGCAATGCAGTGCGACATCGAGCACCAGCTTTCCCTCTGTCAAAGCAAATCGAAGGCTTCTGACAAGCTTTTAACACGTAATTGCGAGAACAAGGCTCAGCAAGCGATTAAGTGGAGCGCCTTCGCTCGAATTAAACAATATTTATACTCTATAGGTCCCTTAAATGTACTAGGGTAACTCTGTGCGTACTCTAGTCAGATGTCTTTGTCTCACAAAAATACAGCTTTGGTTAGAATAACGTGGGTTGAATGGAGTCTTTCTAACCATCGAGTCATAATAGTATAGGTATTCCAAAAACAACATTGTTTTTACTTGTATTGACGGTTATTACAAAAGCAACATGAGTCAAAATTAGTAAAAAATGCTTCCTTACATTACTCACTTAAGTGTTATTGACGGAAACTATGCTCCTTTCTCCCAGAAGGAATAAATGAACCATGGTAGAGGCACAAAAAGAGAAAAAGAGTAATGACTTGCAGTGAGCGTATTTAAATTGGAGAGAAGTCAGAAAAGCACAAAACTTAAGAATTAATATTGAATATTTCTAACTTAACTTAAAGTACACTAGAACTTAGCACATTTTATCTTAAGAAGATTAGTGCCTTCAAATAGTGTATAGCTTTGAATGATCCTACTTTTAGGTAAGAGGGAACTAAGTAACATTATAAGGCCCATCACACGGAACCCACCCGTAAACCACTGAGTTGTTGGATAAGGCTTAATTTGGTTACCATCCGAGAGCACAATAGACCTCATGATGGCTTAAGTGCGGCCGCCTGCGATCTGGCACTCCTACGTCTCACTTTTCACCCAACCAACTAACCTCAAGGAGCTACTTGATTCGAAACAGATACAGTTTTCAAACTCTACGATCTCAGTTCAGACCGATTTTATTGAAAGAAGTTCTCATAACAATTAAAATTTTGAATAAACTAAACTCGACACTAAACCATTATTTGAGGTTAAGTAAGATTGCCTCTTTTCAGTTTCTCTCCAAATACCAAATTCACAGGCAAGTTTATTTCCCGTATAGGTTTTTATAGCTGTACAAACATCGCCGCCATAAAATCTAATGTCCGACAAATACTTTCATAAAGTCCAATTGAAGATTGCGGTGTTGCCACAGATAATTAAAGGCACTAAAACCAAAAGCAAATAATGAGAAAAGTCAATTATTTGCGAAAACTACACACGAATACCCTAGAGAATGCTCGAAAACGTTTAAGGGATTAAATTGAAGGATGAAAAAATACGAGAAAACATCTTGCACACAGCCAACAATAGTGGAGAACAAAGAAAACGACAGTAACTCTAATCGTTAGAAAGTACGAAAACAAGCAACTTGTTGGCAACAAGCAAGCAACTGTAATCTAATGAAATCAAAAACAATAATGGAGCCAATATCAACTTTTGAAATCAATATAGGAATGCAATAACAAAGGCACTCTGCAAATAACATACGAGTACACATATATATATATATATACAGTTATGTATGTTTGTGATTCTATCAAGTTGATAAGTTTCTGAAAGCACTTTTGCTTTACACCCCCAACTCTTCGCCCATTGTGTCAAAGATAACAGAGAACTCATTAGGAAATCATTGTGTGAACCCAACTAGTGCATAGCAACAACAGCAGCAAAGAGAAGACACATTTGTGCTGCAGTTAAATGCTTGTGGAAAAGTCTATGAATGGTTTTAGTTTTTGTATGCTCTATTTTCTCCTTGCACTATTGTTGGAGGCAAACGATTGGGTTTGCAACTGAAAATCGAAGGGGAAGTACCAAAGTCATCAATAAAGCGACACACTGGGGACATATTATATTATTGGAGGGGCAAATACTAAGCATTCGAAGTATGTAGCACACGACGAGTATCTCCAAATGCCTGCGAAATGTCGAAGAAACGAAACTTAAGAGATTTTAAAGGCGACATTTTAAGGTTCATTACTGGAGTGCGGAGTGCTACTCAATTAGTTTTCAAGGGTCAAGTTGTTCGCTTATGCAAGTACATTTGCCTCAAATTAGTTGCCATCATTAATTTTGAAATATTTCAGCGAAAAGATTATATAATTTTTCAGTTAGCACTCAAATTTTTTGATGACTTTCTGACTATTAAATATAGTTTAACTACTGCTATGCATAATTGACATATTCATACAAGAGAGCAAGTTTTTACATCCGAAAAACTTGAAAAACTACTTTGAGTTCTTAGAAAACCATCAAAATCACTTTGTCGCTTTCGCAACAAATTATTTCGTGTGACATTAAAGTGTCATAAAATTAATAACACACTGTGTCAGTATTGACAGCTGTCGGATAAACTGTCAAACGGCACAAACGCGTGTCAATAATGAGCATCAATTACTAATAGAATCGTATATAATTGCAGGCACATAGATTCTGCATATAATTATTGACTGTATTTTTGGTGTCGATAGATTTTCAAATATAAAATAAGTTGATTAATTATCCACGAACCTTGTGCAAAAAATAAAAAAATATATTTGAATTAGTTGTTTTTTTTTTTTAATATTGCGCTGAGATGTGAGACTCTAGGTTTGTTTCCTAACTGCTAACTATCACTAGCTAGCCAAGTTTCTGTTGAAAAAGCGTTTTCTAACCCAAAAAACTAACAGAAGAGAGCACAAGTTGAGCGAGCTGCTAGTTTCTGCTGGCAAAAAAAAACTTTGATACTTTCTTGCTCCTTTCTGCTAGTTTTCCTTTACTTAATCGTTCTTTGTGATAGTAATTTGCATTCTTGTTCTTCCTGATAGCTAGCAGCTACTATTGATTTTCTTGGTGTAACTTTAAAAAATAGATAGCTTGTCTAGACCTAGATTCGATTAAAAGATTTTTAGCACATTCACGATAAGGGAAGGCATACATTTGTGTTTCTATGAACAATTAACAAAGGAAATTTTTACTCAGTTCAATGAAATGGGCGGTGCTAGACTTACAGAAAAGGAAGCATCAGAAATGATCCTTACCACATTCCAGAAAAGAGAAAGTCCATTTTCTAACGAAATTTTCAGTATAGTAAAGAGACTTCGAGGTCATGATGACTACAAACCCCACACCTTACACACAGTGGTTGTTAGTTTATTTACGAATCTGCTGAAGAACTGGCTTCAAAAATTCAAGTAACGCACCAGTGCACTATAATGCATGTATTAAGCCATTTTATAATATCCTGAATAGGGTATATAAAGTTTGCCATGATGTTTTTAACACCCAGTAGGAAATGTCGGGAACCTTATAAAGTATATATACTTATAAATAATCAGTCTGACGAGGTGAATCGATTTAGGCATGCTCCTCTGTCAGTGTGTCCGTCAGTTTGTACGTTCGTCTGTCTTTATATACGCGAACCAGTCTCAGGTTTAAAGATACCGATTTGAAATGGTTACTTCTTTTTTTTCTATAACTAACGATAATTCTCTTTAAGAAGCTAATCATTTGTCGAACCACTAAAGCATATAGCTGCCATACAAACTGTGTTTGACGAGATATCTTCACAAAAATTGGCATGGGTTATTTTCCAAAGTAGTATTTATTTCTCTGAAGAAATTTTCCAGATCGGATTACTATAGCATATAGCTGCTATACAAACAGAAGCCAAAATTTCCATAAGAGGCAATGAAATTAAAGGATTTTATTGTTTAAACTAGTAATATTAAAAGAGCACCACAGTTACCAGTGATAACTTTTCTACTTTCTTAACCATTTACTGCTTGATAATATCTCCAAATACAAAATTTTCAAATTGTAAGAACACCCTAATGTACATCGATTTGCTTTATATAAAAATCGTTCTTTTATTCTATTTATTTTGCGGCGAGTTCTTTGACAACCTTCTTTACATATTTTCAAATTCTTTATATATTTTCTTAATTTTTGGCAAAGAACGTCTGTTTTAGTTATATATTTTTATTGTTTTTCCTCATCATTAAATGCTTTTAGTTGTCAATTTATGTATACAAGCGAAATTATTTTTTGTGTTTTTCATACTCTGATTACGTCCTGCTGTTCGCAATCAAATTTTTGGCGCCTTTTTTAATGTTGTTGTGTAAGAATGTTTGTATGTTATGTATCTATGCCCTACCAGCATTTCAGCTAATTCTTCTCTAACACGCTAACAAATGACATCAATGACAGGTGTTCATTAATTTGTCAGCACGCCGCTAATCTGAAGAAGAGGAAGCAGTGCTTATGGTGATTTGATGTCAGAAATGAAAGAGAGGGAATTCATTAGGTTTATACAAGCAAAATTTGGGTCAAAGATGTTCGAAAATTAATGAGCAGTAATTTTGATTCGATGCTTGCTGTAGAATATTTGAGATATACAAAAGCAATGGAGTTTTAATCAAGCACAAAATATTTATAAAATATTAATAGTATATTTTTTAGACTATCACATATTAGAAATTTAGTTGTGGAATGTGGATGGTATGTAAATGTTTAGCACATATATTGCCGTTTTTCAAAAAATAAAAAAAGCATTAAAGGAGTATATGTATCTTTGTTGCAGTTCCAAAATATTTCGTGCAATTTCGACAGCAGTTACAAGATATTTTATACTACCTCTCTGACTACTCAGAAGTCCATCAATATTCCTTCCGAAGTCGATAAATATATCAGTCACATTTTCTTTTCATCGTAATCACAGCAATGTAATATATCAGTATACCGAGGCCGAATTTTTCTCTGTCCGAAGTGTTAATTGAATATTTATAATGCAACATGAGTATTCTGAGCCATTGGAATGAGGTATCCCCACATCGATTCCCGAAACCACTCCAAAAAATATGATGCCGGGATGGTCATTAATTTTTTCTGAGCACAACTCGTCCCGATGTTTAGGTTTCCGGAGAAAACACGGCCTCGAAAAAGTCTTAGAAGTCGGAATTTTTTTTTGTAAAAAATCAGATATTTTAGTATAAGGCCTACTATAAGGATTACTCAAGTTATAACCATAACATTAAATAACTAAATCTTGCTGAGAGTCTACATAAGGTTTCGCCAACCAAAGAAATTACTTTTACTGACACCAAATAAGGGCAAAAATTATACGGACCGGTACGGCTCAACTTCATACTAGAAAGTATGAAATATTCAGTTAAAGCCTTATGACGCCAGACCAGAATATTTGAAGGCACGAAACCAGAGTTAAGGTCTGAAGTTGATCGGCTATAACATAATTCCTTGGCACATTTTCTCCGTTTCTTCTTTTTGGATGATTTTATAAAACTTTTCCAGGTTTCATACTCAAAAAGGTGTCTGGAAGTTAAGATCATAAAATAAACAAAAAAAGTCTTTAGTCAGGAACTATAAAACTAGTACTTTGTGAAGCCGCCATAAGACTTTATGAAGTTAACCAAGTTTTGTGTAACCTCACTTGAAAATTTCGCCCATTCTTCAGTTACGGCCTTCGGCAAAACTATTTTTGAGGTTATGTGTATTTTCTTTATTGTTTCTCTCTAAAAAATCCCACAAAATTTTAGTACTATTGGGGAGCGGAATTTAACAGTTTTGGTGTGTTATACAACAGCCATTCTTTGACAACTCTAGCTGTATGCTTCGAGTCGTTGTCTCGCTGAAAGACCCACGGTATTTATACAGATAACGATATTTATATAGATAATTGAAGACTTGCGAGAAAAATACAATTTGTTTTTTTAAAAATAATTCAGTCTCTCATATGAAGAATCACACAAAAACGAACGCAATTACTTAATAATTACAAAGTATCCGTACATTTTCACCGAAATACAAATGAAATGAGCTTTCAACTACGGAGCTCATTAAAAAGCCAGTCCGATGCATGTTGACTGTGAATAGAATAACAAATTTGGGCATATCAACTCAACAGCGCTGCCGAAAAGGACATTCAACCAAAAACATTTTAACCTAATGAACTTGTTTTCGAGCGCACAAGTCATGCTCGACAATAAATAAACGAATGTGCGACACATGTGGCGTCGCACAAATCTACTAAGTTGCATAACGAGCTTACCAGAGATACTTGTATATGTGACCATTTGTCTATATTGATTCTATGACAGCTTTTTCATTACGTACAAAACAAATCGGCAAATAAATGACTTGCGCTCGCACAGAGAGAAAAAATGGCGCATCATCAATGTCATTTAGGTATTACAGTCGATACAAAGGGCATATGTGGGTCCTTTTATGAAAAGTTGGAATAAAAAAGTTAGAAAGATGTGAGAAAGAGAGGAGTAAGGCTGCCAAAGCAGGTAACGAGCACAAACAAATCCGGTAATTCATCCATCATTGATTAAAAATCGGAGCAAAACACAGCACAGCAATAAACAAAAGCAACAAATATACAAAAACATCGAAAAAAAAACGGTAATAAAAAAAGCTACTGAAAAAGTATGGAAAGCCACATGCGACCAAACAAGTCAAATTTCATGAAATTTGGTACAACAAAAAAGAGGGCTTCGTCAGGACAAAGGACAGCAAGGCTAACGACTACAGTGAGGAGATGAGTGAGGAGGCAACAGAAATTGATTTGTCAGATGTAACGCGAGTTTTGATGACCACATTTCTGTTTTTTGCATCTCGCCACAATTCCACAATACAGTTAGATGCCACAATAACAACAATATATATATAAATATAGAAGTTGCCATATGCCACCAAGCTATGCGCTCTAAACGCGAACTCGTTGCCTCAAATTGAAAACTTTGAAGTCTTTTACGCGATTGATAAATAAAAACGTAGCGGACTGAATGAAAGGACAGCGAAAAGGGAAGGATAAAAACGAAAAACCTCCAACCAAAAACCAGCAAATAATAGTCAAACAAAAGTCCAGTAGTGGCCGCGGTAATAAAGCAGTCAAATGCAGGCGCCAGCAACAACAATGAAAGGCCATATACAAAAAAATACTAAATAAATAATAAACATCAAGGACATTGAGTAGCAATGACAAGGACGACAGACGACAGCGGAAGAGTAGCGACCGCTTGGAGTGCAGAAAAAAGCAAATGATTTTGTAATGGTTGAAAAAAAAAATCCGGGAAAATACGAGCAATGGTAGTAAAGAAGCGATGCAAAGGAATAAATAAAAATGGCTATTTGAAAAAAAAACTGAATCCAAAAAAAAAAATTAAAAATTGAAAAAAATTGTTTAGCTCAACACGAGGCCACTGTTTTATTTCACCTTATTTGCAATCTATCAAAAAAAAAACAATCAGTACAAAAAAAAATAAATAAAAATAAACTAAATCAATCGCATCAACTGGGTATCAGGAGACTAAGTAGCATTGCAACATAAAAATAATATCGCCACAAAGCAAAGAAAAATCAACTGGGTGGGAGAGCCAAGAGCACGCGGTATGACCGCGGTATCTGTTGATGACTGAGATCAATAATCCTATTGGGTGTACTTAATATTCGTCCCAATAGATAAATATCTGTAACTGTAAATATGTATGGAGCTTACAGAAACCATGTAAAATGTTACCAGAATGAAATAGAAGAATCTATAAATTAGCTAAAGGGATGCCGGCAATTTATTGGTTCACTCATATAAGCATTTTAAAATTGCTTGCATATGATCTCCGATATTTAGTTTATATATAGTTAAGTATTACAATCAACTTTCAACGAAGTTACACGATTAAAGTCAATAAAGGATTGTTTGTAACAGCTGATTACTTGAATTCTTCTGCTTTCCCCGAATGGATGTTAAAGAGTAAACTGGTCATTTGTTCGAATCGCCACATTCCAAATCAGTAATGTTTCATGGTATATTCGTCTCCGGTGCATTCCGAACTACACCAATAATAATAAGCACTTAATGTTATTTCACACATACATAGCCCCAGTGGAAGCTGGGTATATAAAGTAGTCTAAGCAAGGACACGCTGAAATTCCCCCATCCTTCAACTGCAGCCCTAAAAGCTTGGAACACTGCATCGCAGAGGCTAGTCGTGGTTGCTTTTTCTCTGCTCACATACTGAGGAGATCTACATATCCGATGGTGAGAAGTCACTTGAGAAGAGGAGAGTTTTCTGTAAGGAGCTCTCAGTCAAGCTTAGCTTTAGGCTATCGGACCACTTTCAGGCAGAAGTGGTTGTTATTAGTTCATTACTGCTTTAAAGTGCTGCCTCTTTCAGGGTGGTGAACATCTACGCCGAGAGCATAGCGGCAATATTAGTTAACTGTGCGCTCTATGTTAGTCAAGAAGTATGTTATATGTCCTGACTATCTATAGCATCAGGCTACTTCACTATCACTTCAGCTTGGGTATCTGGTCAGAGCGAATCGGTGCCGATGAGCTAAATAAAAAGCGGAATCCTTGCCCCGCTCACAGCTGAGCGGGTATGAGTTGGATCTCCGTTGTCATCTTTCCCTCTGGCACTGGACTTATGATTTAACAGGCGTTGGTCGTCGACCAGATTCTTTGCGACCTTTTGGCCTACAGTAGAACGCGGGAGATCTACTGAAATACTTGCTTTCAGCACAGTTTACCTTGCCGCAATAGTAGAATTTCTTACTGGTCGGACATGCATTCATGAGGTAAGTCTAAATATCTTGTCGGACGCAAGCTGTCAAAGTTGTGTAGAAGAAGGTGAGGTGGAAACATCTAGACACTTTTTTCTTTCTTTTTCAGCGTTCGCAAGACTGACGTTGAAACATTTCGGCAGTCTTATCTTCGGCGAACTAGGAGACATAGCCCAAACTAACAAATTTGTGATCGGGTCAATGCGCTTTGTCGATTTGTCGGAATCTTATGATCAATTATGATCAATTATATACTTGTAGGACTTTTAGATACTACAAGGGACCGGCATTCTGAGCTGGCTAAGTGAGATCCCTATAAGGATTGACCTTTTAACCTAAACTAACCTAGTTTATTACCTTTTGAGCGCTATCCACCTGAACATATTCCCTAAATTCTAATCCGAACCCGATTTGTTTAATTTTAACTATGCAAGGGTGTATAAGAAGGTATTTTTTAGGTTTTTTGTACCAAATATAACATAGTTTTTTTAAGAAACAGTCTAATAGCCTTTGCAGAAGACAGAAATATCATAAAAAGAGATCGCTGTCTTCGGATGGAGAATCAAAGAAACAGCCCGATGGATGAGCGAGATCCGAAATCTGAACATTTTGAGAAACTAAATTTTATGATGGAAAGAAACTGAGCTATAAACCACGTCAATCTAATGCCGGACTATTTGATTAGCTCAAGTTAACTTGCGGTCAACTAAAAATATATTTTTTTAAAATAAAGTATTGAAAATTACCTAAATTCTCCGCCAATTGCTAAACAATATCTTTCTGGCCCTTACATATCCTCCAGCCAACTCCTTAAACGTATACCAACACCAAACATTACAACATTCACTTTTTAAATTTTAATTAAAACACAATTAATTAATTATAAACACCTCAGGTAATGCACAATATTATTATACCGTGCAACACTTCCACTTTATTTTCTCATTTCCTTTGTTCCAACTACCAAAGGACTGCCGCCATAATTTCAAAACGAGATAAAAATCTCTAATAGATTTCCGCTTCATTACGCTCAATAACGGTTTCTAAAGCTGCGGCGAACATGAAAAAGCTTTAGAAACTTAGTGGGCGGAAGAAGAAACCCCATTGAAGATAATAATCATAGGTGGAAAGTCGAAAACACTAGCTGTAAACAGTGTAGAAGAAGAAGGAGAAGAAACGTAAGAATACAAAGCCGAAGCTGGCATAAAAGCGCAACATCGATGAATGGTTATCGCCGGCAATGAATAAGGTGAATGCAAAGGCTTTGTTTGACTGCCGCCAGCAAACGTCAAAGCAAGGTGGGGATCACTTAATTAAAAACTCACATAGCTCTCATATGCACCTATAATTTCCCTATGTTGGTTTTGCTAGTAAGACTAATGAAGTTTCGCTCAGCTGAGGTTATTTAGGCGGCAGAAAGAGAAGATATAGACTAACATACTTACAAAATTTTAAAGCACTTCTTTTCCGTAGAAACATAATACGATTTAGGCTTCAGAAGTAAATTCCGTTGATATCTTTAAAACCTGGATCTCTGGTGCTTTTCTGTTGAGTTCGAGTTATTACAAACTTGCTTTTTAAATAAACTTTTCTCCGCTATAATATCTTATTGTTAATAGCGTCATCCAAGCAAAGATCTTCCAAGCGGTTTCGAGGTTATTTAGTCAAAGCAGCTAGACGTCTATGTACAGAATTAATTTAAAATGAACTCGACCCACTCTTGAAAAAGGCTTTGTGCTTGGACGATCATCGAAGTCGTCTTAGAAAATTGTAGGACGAAGTATTTTACTAATTTTGAAATAGAACCACTACCATGCTTCCAAATTAACCGAAATGAGGAGACCTTCACTGTGTTTAAAACCAGAACTGCTTTCTACTGTTGTGACACTAAAGCGAATTGGCGCTCGGGCAAGTATTCGTAAATATTCGTATGCCTGTCAACATAGGCTTATTCTAACTTAATATAAGCTAGGGATTTCGCCTAAGAACCAACTCTCTCTGTTTTTGGTAGTTTCAAGTTACAAAGTAATTCAAAGAGACAAGTTTATGTGAACTAAAGAAAATTATTTACAATTTAATCTTAGATAATAGAGATAATCCTAATGACTCTATCCGTGGAAAACATTTGCTTTCTTCAAAGTCACTCAGCTCACCCTGTTTTCTTCTCTCGAATAGTGAATGCACTAGAGAATCGAATTAGTAATAAATATTTTTCAAACCCAAAGTTACTACTGGCTGCTTGGCAACCGAATATACGACGATGTTTTGGATATCGGTCATTCGGCGGTATAAAAAAGATAGATAACTCAAGCAAACAACCTCCAAGCGTCAATAAGCTGTCAACCTCTTTAAGACATCCAAAAAGTTTGCGAATTTTCATTAGTCCAACCATCAAATAAGCCGCCAATTGGCGTAACCCCTCTACTGGCTCTTACATACACACTAACTTCTAGATATAAACATCAACACAACAGCTTCCTCTGCATCACAATATGCTACAAAAATCTAATTTAAACTTACCTGGCATAATAAGCAGCCGCGGCCATCGCCTGCGCTGTCTCCAAACGCACCTCGATCTTGCCGTGTCGATACGGTAGTTTAGCCGTGCCGTCCTCTTCGAGAACAAGCACGTCCTGAAACTCACCGGTATCCTCCTCGAAAACGATTGGCAATGCAGTTGGACGCGTGGGATGCAAATTGGATATGTTACTGCTGTTGTTGTTGCCAATGCCGCCAGTATGGTTGGCATTATTATTATAAGCGGTTTGTGGAGCTTTGTCGGCGCCGCCGCCGCTATGTGCCGTTAATGAGGTTGCATGCGAATGTAACAAACCGGCTTGTTGTAACAACAACTCCACCGAGCTATCGGAAACATCAATGGACGCCGCGGAGGTGGAGTTTGAGTTGGCTGTGTTAGTCAGCGTTGCGAACGGTATGTTGGTAGCATGCACCGTTGCTTTTGTGGTGGTTAAAGCGACTGCAGATTGGGTAATCATATTTTCAACCGGCTTTTGTTGACTGTTGTTGATATTAGTAAATTGTTGTTGTTTTTGTTGCTGAGACTGCAGCTTTTGTGCGCCGTGTTGGTCTGCATGGGCGCCCAAAGGATGCTCCCGCACTTGTGTTTGGTTGGAACGTTGGTGTTGTTGTTGTGGTTGTTGTTGTAGGTGGTGTTGAGGCTGACGCTGAGCAGTTGCCTTTAATGCAGACGCTTGCTGTTGTTGCTGCTGTTGTCGCTCGCGCAATTGCTGATAAAGGTAAGGACGTTGCTCGCCGTCCGCCTTCGTGCGTTGTTGCGGATTATACTGCTGCTGCTGCGGTTGCTGCTTTGGTACTGCTTGTTTTGCCGAACCCGCAGCTGGTGGCGCCACGTATGCGGGCGGTTGCATGGGCAATAATTTGCTGTTGAGCTTGCCATTGCAGGCCAACTGACCTGCATCAATTTTGCTTTGACTACCATTCGTATTTGCTGTTGTTGTAGTACGTTTATTGCTACCGACCTTCGCGGCGGCGGCCACCAAACGCTTTTTCAACTGCCGCGATGGTGGTAGTGGTGGTGCTTCGTCCTCGCCAACAATCCCGCCTTCGAAGTTCGCAGTTTTCACATTCTTTGGCGGCGGCATCGGTGGTCGCTCCTTAATCGTCTCGTAGACGTGATTAAGTGGCGCGGGTGGAGGCGGTGGATTGGCCGTCCTGGCCGCATCAGATTGCAAGAGGAAATGTTTACAGCTATCTACAGGCTCAACATATGCATCGGAGAATTGGAAATGTTGCTGATAAGATGTGTAAGAGCCAAGCTCGTTTGGTGGCTCTGACACTGTTTGTCCAAGCGCGTTGGTAGGTGGCGCGGCCAACGGTGGTGGTGGTGGCAACTTTAAGAAGTGCACTGGCTTTTGTGCAACATGTTGCTTGTTACTCCCGTGTATAGGTACAAATGTTGCCAGCGCGGAGTTGCCACCTTCCTGGGCGCTGGCAGTAAAGTGCGTTGAATGTTGTTGTGCCTGTTGATTGCCGAAAGACAGAAAATGGCGTGGCGATTGCTGTGCATGCTGCTGTTGTTGATTTCTTTGCTGTTGTTGTTGTGTCGAGGAACTAGCAAAATTAAGCTCCACCTCTGGACCCACCTGACGTGCAGCCAAGAAACGTTGCTGCTGCAGGTGATGCCTCGGCTGTGATTGTGGCTGTTGCTGCAGCTGCAGCTTATTTGGTTGTTGTTGCTGCTGTTGTGACTGTTGCGGTCGGTCTTGGCTATGCTCGGCCTGGAACGTCGTCTGATTCAAGAGATGCCGCTCGTAAATATCATTCAATAGATTTGTAGCGGTTTTGGATATTTGATTAAAATTTGGTTGCACTTGGTTGAGTTGCTGTTGTTGTAAGGGTATACGACTCGTCTTCGTTGGCGATGCATCGCGTTGTGTACCACCATTTGTATTGATTTGTTGCATTGCCGGCCGGCCATGGTTCGCTGCAGTGGCAGCCACCAATGATTGCGGCATTGACACCGCAATTGATTGCTTCGTTGCAGTGTCAACGGTACTCGGTTGTTGCGATTGTTGTTGTTGCTGTGTGTCGTTCCAATTGCGCGTCGTTTTGGCTAGTTTTTGTGAGGCACTCGAATTTTCATTGCCTACTGATTGCTGCTGTTGTTGTTGTTGTTGAATCTGGTGTTGTAATTTACGTTGCTGCTGATACTGATGATAGCTTTGACGTTGCTGATGGCCACCACAAGTTGCAGCCTTTAGTGGGCCATCACGTCTAACAGCCGAGCTGCTGCCTGCCCCATTGTGTCGGGCCCGATGCACAGAGGCCTGCAAAAGATTAAAAACGTTAAATGGTTTAGTAAAGATTCTTTTTTTGGGTGAACAATGTTTGGAGCTTTGCAATTCGTTTAACTCTTGTATTAGTTTTTTTCACCATCTACAATACTTGAGGTTTAAGTTCTAGATAGGGTCTAGGACCTTAGCATAAAACTAGAGAGACATATTTCAACTGGAGTACGTTTCATGAAAGATGTCGCGAAAATCAAATAACAATAGATTCATAACTAAGTAAGTGAGTAGCGGTGGGGAGCCTAAATAATTTCCCACCTTTATTTTCTGAATACCGCCGTGGTTTAAATTCTTAGCCATTCGGACCACTGGAACCTGCCATATCCATGACACGAAGTACCTCTTTGCATTTCCCTTTACATGAGAATGTATTTAACTTTTATTTATTTAATTAAGTAAAAACAAGTTCAATAGTATTGACCAAAGATATAACATTTATTCAGCTTTCTGACAGTTTGTGGATTTTATCTCAATAGAACTCCGTCGGCTTGGCGGTCAAGAATTAATCAGCATAATTTTGATATTATGTTCTAATGAGAGCCGTATTCCAGTGAGGGCCTTCAGCATCGACAGGAACAAGTGGTTGTCAGAAAGGACAAGATCTGGGCTATACAGTGAGTGAGGTAAAACTTTCCAGCCGCTGTTTGCCAAATAGTTTTTCGATCTTTCAACATGAGGCCGAGCCTTGTCATGATAAAAAATAATTGCCTCGTGTCTAGTCGCAAATTCCGGGCACTTTAAGCAATCGCTCGCTACAATTTAATGAACTGTTGTCGGTAGCATTCCCCGTTAATGGTTTGATCCGGCTTTAGAAACTTTGTATACACTATGCCCTTTCGATCTCTCCAAATATCTTGTTGTCATGGATATTCGGCTTTGTTTTTGATTTGGCTGGTTGACCAAAGTTCGAATATAATTTTTTGGGTTTAGAGTTGTCGTAATTGATCTATATTTCATTACCAGTCACAATCTGCTGCAAAACCGATTTCTTTTTTAAGCGCTAAAGCAGCATTTCTGACGTGTGAAATCGTCTTTCAACGTCTCTTGCCTCCAAATCATATTTCCTTACTTTTGAATGTATCCGGCTGCTTTTAAACGTTTTGAAATGACTGCTTGGGTGACTCCCAAAGCTTCTGCGAGCGCTTCTCGTGTTTGGTAACAATCTTCAATGAGTAATCCGTTCAGTTCCTCATCTTCAAACGTTTTTGGCCGCTCAAGATGTTCTTCGTCTTCTAAGCGAATCATGCAATTAAATGAGGCATTAGGTATATTGACCTCCACACAATTGCTTTCAAAGGTTTTATAGAATCGCAAGCTCTTTGGCAGTCATCGAAGATGATTTCGATTCGATTGCTTAGAAAGCTGTTGGTGAACTTAAGTCCTTGCAACGTTTTCTGTATTTTCTTTGAAAGGACTATATTCGCCACAACTACCTCGAATTACTGTACTATTTTCACATATTATAATATGCTAGGGAAAATCACTGTAACCTAACCTAAATTTTGTTTGTACGTCCGTTGACCTATTGTAAGTCCGTAAAAAATGAGGATGGCTTTCGACTATCAACTACCACTACTCTAATACACCATGCTAGAGAGAACTTGCCATCCATAGAATTTATTTTACGCTCTCTTTAAGGCGTTCACCTTCAATATGCTCCCGATTCCCCCACCAAGTGACATAGATATGCCCGACTGCCTGCTAACAAGCATAAAATCCTATTAAAGTTTATTATGTAAATCACTTGAAATTTCATGTTTACACGCTGCACAGTTGTTCTGTGATTGCCACCGAATTGTGAGCTTAAATTCTCATTTTACGACATCACGTCTCATCAATTTAAATGCGAACACACGAAAATCGTCGACGAGCACAGACACAATTAAATCATTAAAATCGTCAAACAAGATGCACCGACATGCAACTGCAACAAGCAGCGGAGACAAGTCTTCAAGTTGTAAAAACACCAATGACGGAGCGGAAATCAGGCAATGAAGCAGCGCGTATGTGTGGGTGTGTGTGTTGTTGCAGCACGCGCTATATGGAAGAATTTAGTGCACACGCACACACATGCACCCACACAGCTGCTTGTAAACAAATATGAAAGTGATACGATTGCTCCCACATACCGAACGATAGTGCTGAGGGGGCGTGAGGGGGGCCGAGCGTGCGTGCGGAATTTGGCTTTTTATTACAAGTGTAGCATATGGCTGGTCGCATGCCGCACGCCACATACCACATTGACATCGTAAAATTTACTATCAAAATAAAACGGAGAAAAAACAAGCTCACACACACGCACAAAAACAAAAATTTCGACAATACCAACAACAACAAACTGTTAGAACAATGCTCGCCGCTATCAAAACGAAGAATTCCATCAAAATCACGAGCAACAAAAAGTCAAAACGGCAACAAATCAGACACCGCACACATGTGTATGTGTTTATGTGAGTGTTTGTACACATATACATATGTGCATGTGTGTGCTGTCAAGGAATGCACTTGTAGAGTCTGAGGCTAGCGTGCATGAAATGCGCAATGCCAAGTGTTGGTGTTAGAGCTGCGGTAAAAGTGTGACATGTGGTTGCATGCCACACGAAGTTGTAAAGTTGCCAAGCCATTGAATAAAGTGAAGGAATTTTATTTTAGGAATTTATTGTTTTAATTTTTACGTTTTTTAGAGTAACGCAAATATACTTTGGACTTGTGGCAGCATACACATCCTTATAGGTGTATGTATAGTATGTATATATATACGTATGTATAGGTGTATGCATAAGTGGGCAGGGCAATATGACAAGTCGCTGATCTATCCATTTGGCAAAAGGTCTTCTAGCACTTTTGTTAATAATGCCTCCTCAAATTTTTCAAAATAAGTATTTCTTCCAACGAAGACCTCATCATTCGATCTAAAACTTCTTCTACAGAATCACTTTTTCTGACTTCGAGACAAGAAATTATTTACAGCAGCTGTATCTATTCTATTATATTTTTCTTGGCGTAAGTGGATTTAGCCTTCCTCAATAGGTTGGTCTACAAGTATAACGTTATCAAAAAATTAAATAACCACCCGAAACCGCATTCTATAACTGTTTTGTCATCCGTCATGAATCGCAATGTATTCATTATTTAACGATTATAAAACGTAGAGGATTATTTTCCGAGGTACTATTATTTATCGTCAAATCACTCCTGAGAAAGGATATGAAATGTTTATAGTCATCTACATCGTGTCTTGTCATTTTTTGATATCTTGAAACTACACTTGGGCTAAAATGACGCGTCACAATTTCTAAACATTGAATTATACCTTGTGACCAGAAAGTTTCCGGAAATTGTAAATAAAACTAAACATTTTTAATCTTCATCAATATTTATTTTGACGCTTTCAAAATATGCTCCTTCTGAAGGGTTACACATATGCCACCTCTTTTTTCTATTATCGAAACATGTTTTGTAGACGCTGTCCAGGATCGCAATCGAGTCGAAACGGGTTCCACGGAGTGGTAACTTGAGTTTTGGAAATAAAAAAAAAGTCACACGGAGCCAAATCTGGTGAATATGGTGGTTAATCGATGGTATTGAACGAGTTTTTGGTCTTAAAATCATTCACAACTGCAGCTCGTTGCGGTCTTTTTGCAATAAATTCAGCTCTTTTGAAACAAGCCGAGCATTGACATGTCTCACGCCCAAATTGTCGGTCAAAATTAAACGAGCTGTTCACGGCCGATGTTTAACTTAAGTGCTGTCTCTCTAACACTCGCATGACGATTTACGAGCACGATTTCCTTCACTTTTATCGTCAGTGGTAGACGTCGAAAGACGACCGGAATGAGGCATGTCTTCGACAGTTTCTTGAGCATCCTTAAAGGCTTTGCACCAGTTGTAGTCTTGGGTTTTCGATAGAATAGATTCACTATAAGCCTTTTCAACATTCGCAACGATTCCGCAACGAAATTTGGTTCGAAATACAAAACTTTAATGCAAACTCTTTGTTCAGTATTTTTTTCCATTGTCAAAAGCGCAAAACACTACAGAGGTCGACTGATTTCAACAGCTGCTGCAAACAAATTGGTTAACAGATTGCGCTCATTTTTGGCATATTAATTAAGGACAGTACTACCAAATTAACACAAAAAGTGCTGAAACTGGAAACTTCCTGGTCACAATTTACTGAAATACCTTAAAGGATTAAATCAAGTATGATAGAGTACTAGATTAGGGCATTCTACCTCAAAAGCTGAAGAAACCGTCAAACTTTCAATGGAAATGTAAACCAAGCATACCGCTTCTTTCATTCTTGATATCACACACTCAAGTGGGGTTATTCGTGGTTCCACAAATATCAGGCTGATTACGTATTCACTGCAAAAGTAGCTTGATGAAACTGTTCTCTATTATACTTAGTTGAAGCTATCTCAAAAGGTTCAATTAGATTTTGGGAAAAGCTTGAGATTGTATCCATTTTATCAACCACCCATGTATGACTTTTTTGTGAACTGAACATGTGTATATCCAAAAAGTATAATCTGGTGTGCAATGGGGCTATAATCTGATATCTATAATAATTTTCCTATTGATAAAATTCACTATTGAGTTAGTCTATGAAATCTGTCCAATTAGGAAAATAGGCAAATCACTGATTATATTGAGAATACGACTAAATTAATAGGATAACGGCTTCCAGATGTCAGATTGGAAGGACCCAGGCAATTTTCTGACTTCTTACAAAATTTGACTGTCTAGAGAAAGTACATCAATACATATGTAGAAAAACTTCTCTTTTCTATTTTGAAGTTAAGCTCTCATGGAGAGCACGTTGATATTGAGGAAGTGAAGGTTACAATATTATAACTATACATACTGTAATAAACTAATTGGGAGCTTTTATTTGTCTCATGGTTCAAACCATGTGTCTCATGGTATCATTTTTATTAACGAGTTGAATTATCAAATTAACTATCTTTTCGTAGATAACTTATGTCTCGTAATGTAAAACAATAA
The DNA here is from genome assembly GCF_001188975.3 of Bactrocera oleae. Classification (NCBI taxonomy): domain Eukaryota; kingdom Metazoa; phylum Arthropoda; class Insecta; order Diptera; family Tephritidae; genus Bactrocera; species Bactrocera oleae. Next base: position 7,122,981 of record NW_021662286.1, on the reverse strand, counting down.
AATTATTATTTTTTGATACTTACGAAAACTGGCGCCTCATTCGCCGATGAGTCCCCATCACTGCATCTATAATGTGAAGAAAAAGAAATTATTATTCTTCTATTTGAAAGAAAAATAAGCCTAAAATAATACAATTAACTCAAAATAGAGACCCAAAGATACAGAAACTTGATAATAACTAACTTCAAGAAATAAAAAACAAGAAAAATGTTAACATCGGTTATACCGAAGCTATAGTAACCTTCACATATAAAACAGGTTCCATATAAGATCTTGATTTTGATCAGTCAGTGTGTATGGCAGCTGTCCTGTAGTGATCCGATACCGGCGGCTCCGACAAATGAACAGCTTCTTGGTGAAAAGGACGTGTGCATAATTTCAATTCGCCGGACATGGCAAAATCGACACAGCTGATCATGTACATACTATATATTTTATTTGAACTCCAACATATTTTTACAATTCTAATATACCCTGTTCAGGGAAAAATTAAATTAATCCATAAAATAATCAAAGAAATTATATTATAGACATAAAATAATAGACAATAAATCTATGTGTGTATCCATACAAACAGATTGCAACAGAAATTCATGCTCAAAAATTATTTTAAATATCATCGCTAGATGGCGCGCATAAAAGCACAGTTTGTGAATTTTATAGGAGCATGACCAAATTGCTTTCCTAGCTAAGTCGCAAACCTAAAAGTATAGTGGCCTTTCAATTGTACGATGTTTTCTTCATCCAAACTATTACTAAGGCTTTCAAAGTGATGAAAATTCTGTTCTCGTTGGTTTTTGTTTGTGCTTTTTCGGAGTTGACTTTGCTGCGAAAGTGTTTGAAACTTTGCTAAATTGAGAATACTTTATATGATGGGAAGACTTTTCGGTTAAGAGAAAATAAAGCTTTTTTCAGAGAACTCAAAATAAGGGAAATGTATAAAGATTTTACCTTCTCTGGGAAAAATATTATGAGACAAATGCGTTTCCTAAACTGTCCAGATTTTCCTGGCCTTTATAGATTGAGTTTTCAGGTCATAATTTTGCCGTTAGAACAGCATTTTCTGAAGCTATAGGTGAGACTTCACTACATCCCTTAAAAGGAAAACTTCAAATCATATTGTAAATTCAAAATACTCAAATCGGAGACAAAGAAAATTTTTTTCATAACGATTATATGAGTTTTGGCTGAAGGCTTTATTCTCTTAATCACATTCTTAGAAGAACCGGAGACGTGAAATTTCCACAATATGAGTTCTTTGTTTAATAATTATTTAGAAATAAATCCGTAAAATCAACGATAAAAGGATGATTTTCAGGGTGAGAATTTGTTGGGTTCGGATATGAAAATGCTTTCCGAGGGATTTGATTGTACTCGACCTCAAGTGCATTATTGTGAGTACTTCAATGAAATATTTGGTGGTCGTCAAGTCAAAACCAGAACTTTCAAAATCACATGCGGAATATGAATATAATAAAAAAAGAGGTAAAACAGTGGACTATCTGTGAACCAAGCGCTCAGACGGAGGTAGGGACTTGTACCGAAAAAACCTCACGATGAGTGAAATCTGGTTATAGGCGCTTTTTTTCAGAGTTGTTGATTTAATTCAAACTACAAGTAGAGCGAGTGCATTGGTATAAAGGTGGCATTAGAGGCACTTAATCAAGTTATAAAATGTTTGTGATTAATTGACACCAAACTGATAAAATGCTAAAAATAAGTAATATATTCTTTACCTGCCACTACTTTTACGATTTCTCGCCGATTTTGTACGCTGCAACATATTTGCCTTCAGTTCTCACACCTGCTCAAATACATCCAGAAGATCATTCACTGGATAACTGTATTGTAGGTGATAAAGTCAGCCTGCCGCCCACCAAATATTGTTGCTCCGTTGCTCTAATTTATTAAACACACGTTTCCATATTCCTATGTACATAAGTATGTGTGTGTTTGTGCCACATGCCTTGTCTTAGAACTGTAATGAAAAAGAAGTTACGAAAAATTCATGAGTGGAATGATGATTTTTTTAAGCAGCCATCATACAAATTGATAAGCGATAACAGTTACACAGAGCAATGCGAAATAAATTGTAAATGTGAAAACAACAACAATAATACACAGGTATGCAATGAGCATTGAGTATAAGTATGTATCGAGCCATGTGGTATTTTTAATTAAAATGCAAAATGCTTGTCACACTTTGGACGACTTTGATTTGGTTGGTGCGATAAACCAACAAAAACAAAAACACCAACAACAACAAAACATTTTTTTTCTTTTATAAATGTCGAGCTAAATGAGTACCCACGCGCCCGAATGGTGGCAGTATTTCAAAACATAACTTTTCTAAACGCTTCATTTGTGAGAAATTTTTGTAACGGCACCTCATTACTTTTTTGTTTTTGTTGCTGCACATTTATTATTGCTTCATTTGATCTGTAAATGAGTAGGCTTCCTCATTAATTTCTGCCCATGCAAGCATATGTGCTATTTACCTGCTGATTTCTTATCTCTTATCAGCCTATAACGGTACACATACATGTATGTATGTATGTGTGTGAATAGTTGAAATTCAAATACGAAGTAAAGGATTTCATTTCAACTGTCTTGACTCTTTCCGCTTAGCGCTCTTCGCGCCGCCATTGCACGCGCTTGTGTCTTCGCAATTCGTCGTCGCGCGTCCTCAAAGGATTGTCTATGCAGGAATGACAGCCTTTTGAGCGCTTCCTTTTATTAACGAAAAAAAGGAAACGCATTTGAGCGAGCTGTAAAGCAACGCAAAATTGCATTGCTCCCGCACATTTTAATGGATATTAAGAGGAGCTTTCGTTTTGCTGGGTAGTGCTCAACCGAAGCCGTTATTCGGTATTCGATAGATTTTTAACCAGGTTGTAATATGAATACTGCAGTTTGTAAGCTCAAGCAATTTCTTCTAGAGAGAATTTTTTCTATGTTTCATCCACGGAGCTGGACAGAATCCCTGCCGCAGCGGAGGACATTTTTTTCTGCTGTCACACTGGGTGTACGCCTCAAATAATATTGCGGCCAACAGAAAGCTTAGGAACATTGGCTGACAAAAATATTGGTTATGCCTGCTTCAGAGAAAGAGAGAGGAAAATAGAGGTAGAGAGAGCGCAAGATAGAGTTAGAGAAAGAGAAAAATATAGAAGTTAAAAGGCAGAGAGCTTTTTTGCTGTTTTACAGGTTTGTGAAATTGTCCAAAGTTTCTAGGAATAAGTTTAGCAAAGCATCGGTCAGGGTTCTTTGAAATGCTCTCAGGTTTTATTTCTTAAGGGTATTTTCTAAAATATAGGCAAGTTACAAGGATTTAAGTTCCCCACTTTGAACTCAGTAGTGTACTGAATAGCCGGTTTATCGATCCAAAACCTCAAAACTGAAATCCTTCTTCTGGCTCAGGCAATACTTTCTTCTATGTTATATAGGTTTCGGTACTAAGGATTGCACTTGCTTAAAAATATCTACTTATAAATGGCTCTAATATTTAAAAAAAATTCTGAAAGTGCGCAGTTCAATCGACAAGAAATGATTCTCAGGCAACCAAAATGTTCGTTTGACACTTGTTTAAATTTATATCGAATCTTAAGGAAGAAGAATAGCAAAGAGGTTGTTGGATTTAACAAAGGTGAAGAGAAGGATTTTTTCAAAATGCATGCTATTTATGAGATTCCATAGGCTACAATATCTTATATTGGATCTACGAAACGATGATGACAAGTTCAAGACTTATATAAGAGTAATTTTGAATATACTCTTCGAAAATACTTTGGAGGTCCTTTAGTTCTATGATGTCATTTTACATTTTTTAAATTTAGCTTCCAGTTTTGAAATCACGTGATAACTGAAACCGAATATTCGGTCGAACACTAAGGTAAGCCACACCACATGCCGTGCGGATAATAGCCAGAATTGTCACTTGTTAAACCCCCCATGGTGTGCGATATTGCAAGCTGTTTATGAACACCAAAGCTTGACACAGGCAGCCACACTCAGAAATATTTTCGCACACTAACACATTTGCATGGTTTGTTTGCATTTTAGAAAAGTGCATATAGAAATCCCGGATAAGACAAATAGAGCTAAGCATTTTATTAAAAAAGCAAGAGTAAGTAAAGCACAACTTAAACGTCAACAGGATATTGGTGTACAGTGGGATTTCTCATAAGGAACTAGACTAGAAAATTATTAACTGAAAGTTACAAAAAAGCTCGTAGAATTATAGCGTGGCCTTAAAGCTCATTCATGATCTAATCGGAAAGTATAACTAATATTGCAAAATCTTTGCTGACATATCAAAACCAAACTTTACTTATATGAATGTACTGGCTAGCTAGTTGCAAAGTCCTCCAACTTTGTACCAAGCTCACGGCTGGTATTAGTGAAAATGTAAGAGCAAAGTATATGGAAATATATGCTTTTGCCTTTTCTTAGGTGAAAAAGACTGAATACTTGAAAGAGCTCTCGGTCTAAAGCGAGAATGCTTTGAGTATAAGTGCTTCCACTTTTCAACGGTCTATATATCTTACAAAGAATGAGTAGGAAGAATGTCATAGCAATATCTTTCGTCTATCCATGAGTGTATTAGTTGATTTTATATTATCCGCTAATATTTGTCTTTTCTAAACCATAGTACAATGCAGTCCTATGCGGTGCTATGCGCTGTGCCACTGTTGGCACGCAAATAGAAGCTTTAAAGGAAATCTGTAGCGACATTTCTAATGATATGATTGCACGTACGAATTTATGTATGCATGTATGTAAGTATGAAAGCGCATAAGCAAATATGCATGTCGATTTAGATTCCAACCCATTTATGAGAAATAATAAACTGCTTTGAGCTCGGAAATAATATTGTTTGAGGTGCGATAAAAATCACGCCGCACAGTACAAAAGGCGCACCAGAGAGCTGCCACTTGTTTATGGTGGAAAGGAAAAATAAAATATACAAAAAACACAAAGACTTTTTAAATCAGTGAAATTACATAGGTATATGTATACGGTTTATAAATAAATACATTTATATATATATATATTTACATACATGTGAGAAATTAAATATAAGCTTGCAGTGTGAATGGCTTTACATGGCTTTGGACAAAACATACAACTACATACCTTACTTATATTTGTATGTCGTGTGTAAGATATTGCAAAATACAATATTTAAATGCAGCTAAGGACCATCACGAAAGAGAAATTTATTTGTAGAAGTCTATTGAAGAAAGGGGAAAGTAGCTTCAAAAGAATTGTGCATCCAATCCAAATCCAATTGTAACCAATTAATGTTAAGAGGCAAGAAATAAAATTAAGGTCGTTTTCGCCCTCTGACAATCACAGGACATTCATTTAATATTGCATGCAATCTCGTGACGACCATTTTCTATCGATCATTCCATTTTATCGACATTTTGTACTAGCACTCCCGACTTCCTTCCTACAATAAAGAGCTCTTTATTTCTAACACTTTTAACATGAAAGAAGTGAGGCTTCTAGATCTAAAATCTTAATCCTAATAAAATCCACCACACTATTTTTCCACTTTCCATAATTGTTTTACAAATTTCATATTCCTTCAGCCTTTGACAAGAATATTTTTTTATATAAGAAGAAACAATTATGACATTTTTTAACTTCGCTTCCAACTCCCTTGCTTTCCTTGCTCAGTAGACTTCTAGCTTTGACATTGACTTTCTCCCGTGGCCCAATGAAGCTAACATCGCATATTATGTTGCAGCCTATCCGAGCGAGTCGCCGCTCTCCACGCAATTTTTTTCTAATACTTAATTTTTAAATTCATGATATATTTCGAATTTAACTGACTCGAATAATTCAAGAAGTTATATAAAGGTATTGGATCAGTCTTGAACACGAAGTAATAAATTTTGATGAGGTTGCGTAACTAGGTATAACAGTTTGACATATGCTGTTGCGATATTTTTTGTAGATAATTATATGTTCTGCAAAGTAGTAGCACATTATTTTGTTCCATAATCAATAGTATTCGCAGCGCACTCTATTTAAGAACTTTCTTAAGTAATTTTTTTACACCTTAGGTTACACTATTAGCGTTTTAGTAAGGATCACTAACTTTGTTGAAAATATAATAAAAGCTTATGTTCACTGGAGAGAGTGTAGCTTTCCAACGACAAGAATTTTGATACAAGGTGGAACTGAAGTACGTTTCTGTTTGAATTAACGGCCTAAGACGGAGGGACCATCATTGCAAGCTACGAAAATTCTATCGAAGGAACGTTTTTTCGACTAAAAAATTGCTGGAGGGTTCCAAAAGGCAGGTTAAATTAAGAAACAAACATGATCGACTCAAAACGTCCATGTATTCAGAAAGGGGCACTTAAGAATGCCTGCTCGTAGTTAGCTAAAATCTACACAGAGTCGGTGTAACCTTTTATATGTAGGCATGAATTACCGCTTTCCACACAAAAGTCCAAACAAGGTTAAGAACAAATTACTATGGTTCTCTTAAATTGGAGTAACATCGATTCTCTTTTGAAACTTTAAACCCCTTTGTTCACTCAAAGTTACTTTAATGACAGCTTTATCAGCAAGTGACAGTAAATATTGGCCCATATTTTTAGTAAAAAAGGTTTGCTTTGAAAAAACATTTACTACGGTTGCACCGAAATTATAATACCCTTCACAAATACAAAAGATAACTTGCAAATTTTGATCCGGTCAGTTGCAGCTACTCGTATATGCTATAGTGACTCGTTCTGAACAGTTTCTTCGGAAATTGCACCATTGCCTTAAACAATAATCTTTGCCAAATTACTTGAAGATATCTCATCAAATGAAAAAGTTTTTCCCACAAGCACTTGATTCCGATCGTTCAGTTTGTATAACAGCTATATGCTATAGTGGTCCGATATCAGCGGTTCCAACAAATGAGCCGCTTTTTAAAGAGAAAAGGACGTTTGCAAAGTTTCAGATAAATATCTCAAAAACAGTGGAACTAGTTCGCGTATATACAGACAGACAGACGGCCATGGCTAAATCGACTCAACTTGTCATGCTGTACATTTATATTGTTATACATTTTATAGGGTATCCGATGTTTCCTTCTGGTTATTACAAACTTTGTGGCATATACCCTGTTCAGGGTATAAATTTGCCGTTTTACAATATATACCATAAATATGGCTATATGCCACTACCAAATGTTTGTAAGAGTATACAGATGTTGCCTACCACTAAATTGTCCTCTACTTAATTATTCATAATATTTCAACTCGTTACGACACTTTATTATTTATTAATTTACTAATTGAGCAGTCATATTCAATGTCTCGTACATATGTAAACAGTCGTGACAACATACTCGTATATCGAAGCTGTAAAAATATTTTAACTGACACAATCACACTAAAATTTGACATCAATTGGAAGCAAAAAAAATTCGTATTTAATACATAACATAATCGCTCACAATATTATCCTAAAGAGTAAAATAGGATGTAGTTAACTCCACCCTTATAGGTATACACTGACTATTGGCGAAATACTCGTATAAAACAAAACAATGCTTGAAGTAAATTCTTCATAAATTTTACATACAAGTATTCGACTTTTTTCAGGTAGAGCTCTCTGCAATTCTTCAAAATTAAAAGGCAGAAATTAGAGATAAAATTAAATTTTAGTTGAAGATCTTAAGAAAACCTGCTACTTAGAAGGATTTCGGAAGTTATGCACTTTCAACCCAAAAAAATTTAAAAAATTTTCTTTAACGCAATGAGTTGTAAATCGCTTATTTCTGCTTATATTAATTTTCAATAAAAAAAAATTTGTTACATAAGAATAAATAGAAACTTTGAAATGACAAATTTCTATGTTGGATCATTTCCTTACAAATTCGAATACATATACATATGTATATATACACCCACTCAACTTTGCAGAACGTTTGTCTCTCTGCCACATAGTCCTTGACAACAATTGGCGCCACAATGTTTGCTAATTTGTAATTAGTGGTCAATTTGTGGCGTATTGGTATTTAAATATATGTATATACATGTAATAGTTTTTATTGTATATATTTTATTTAAAGCCCACTAAAATAGCAAAGCCTCAGAAAGGCATTAGTATTGTCAGCTTCGAAAACCGCAATTATGTAAGTGTTTTCTATACATGTGTATGTATTGCCGCTAATTGCGTTGTTGTCATTACGCAATTCCCCAAAGAGCAAAGCGTGTTAAATATATTTTAAAGGATATATTATATAATATTAAATTTCGCATAAAGCGGAAAATTAAATTTAAGAGTTTATGAATAAGAGGGAGGCTTGAATATTTCCCGATTTATATTCAGCTATGAAATAAAGTTATCAGTTGAATTGTATACTAATAGTTTATTATAATAACAGTTTTCCGTGAAAAGTTGCCTACATTTGGGAGCGAAGCTAAAAATTATTAAGTTGGAAAATTTCCATTTTTTAACTATTTCAAGGGTGTGCAACTAAGCTCACCTGTAACATGAAATAGATCGCGGCAATTCTGTATAAAAATGTATGGCGTACGCGAAAAACAACGTGGAGCACATAAAATAGTATTTATTACTACTTATTGAGCTCAAGAGGCTCTCCTTAGTTTTGCGGTGCAGTGATGTGGTCAGAATACATTTTGTTAAACAATTAAATTGAGTACGGACTACTGGCTTAAATGTGATTATTGAATATCGCAACCTATAACAGTAATTAGGAGCGGGTTTAAAAATTTAATGCTTCACGGTAATTTAGGAACCTAGCAGTAGTAGTGAACACCAGAAGCTGACGAAAGTACACTAAATGACGTTTCCGTCCTGGTCCCAAAGTTATCAGGTCTAAATAACCGGAACGGACCCGAATTTTCAGCATGTGTACCAAAGTCTTTGAACGCGCCAGCATTCTTCAAAAGTGTTTGTAGAATGGTTTCTGTAGCAACAATAATAGCAATGTTTTAGTTTCTCTTATTAAGGGATCCGATCAGTCCTTTCGGCTACTTTGCATGGTCTGAATTTAGTCTAAGTTTAAAGTTGACAATTAAATACAAACTATCCAAAACCAAGCTCGCATCGGTGCTTTTAGGAATCCGGGTTTCATTTAAACAATTCCACTGTTTCACATATTAGGTATATGTACAATACTTCCTTCCGATTTCGAGGTCTTAAAGAGATATACCAGTGGTTTACTACGAAGAAAATTTAATCAAGTTCAAACACAATGAAAAGCTCTCAGTCTCATTAATTATTATTCGAAATTGACCAACCATTTGACATAAACAGTCCGGCGGCCGAAAAGTCTGCAAGCTGTCAACATCGAACCGTAATTTTATTAGATATCGTTTATGATAAATCATTTGCGGTTTGTTGGAAATTATTGTCGTAAATAATTGATTGAATAAATGGTGTTTGTCTTTAATATTTATGATAAGGTGGAATTTCAGCTGTCAGGGAGGTTTGTACGTTAGCACAATTTACTCATCAAACTAACAGTAATTATTGCAAGCACTTAGCGTTAAGTATTGGCAGAGCCATTTGCCACAACCACCAGGATCACTGGCCCACAAGCTGCACATACAGATTTGGTGCGTGGTACAGATTATTTACACTATGTTAAGTATCCCCACCACCATATTTCCCCAATCCACGTACACCCCTCATCAAATTTAACCAGCCAACTTCCCTTTTCACACAATACAATCCATTAACCTGCCGACAGGGAGTCCCCAAGTTACATTATAATCAGCCAGTCGACGCGGCATCTTTCCACTTATGCCGCAAACCAACAAAGCGCGACTAGAATAGTTGAAGGGGCAGTCAGCAACCGGGAAGCTTTGGTAGGCCATTGTGCGAAATGAAGAGTGAAATGTCATCGTTGATATTCGAAGGTGAATGATAACGGTAGCAATGGTGATGGTGTTAATCGAAATACTACTTGTACAACAAAAACACCGACTCATTTAAGACAACGACGCAGCAGTAGCAAAATAAAACACAACAACGGCCACAAGCAAAAGATACAATAGCAATCATTAGTGGTTGAACAACTGATGACTGACTACGAGTCAAGCTAACGGTATGCCGATTAAGCCCTCAGAAGGGTAAGAGCAGAAAAAAGGAAAGACGCAACTGTTACAGGCAAATTAGGTTGGTGAAAGATGCCAGCATTGACTGGGACGCCTCCAACTGCGGCTAAGGTTGTGGGAATTCCGACTACCGACGCTTGCTGCAAAGATTAATTGTTAATTTACGCTGATAAACGCCTCAGGTGGAAATGAGAATTAATGGTGTGTACATTTCAGCGACGCACAGCGAGCCGGGTAGGGTGGCAAGCTGAGAGAATGTAGTAGGCGCGAAATATTACTTAGTGTTGATTATTTTGTGTTATTTGTTGGTATTGTAGTTGTATTATTAATGTTAAGCATTGTTGTTGGTAGTAAGTTAAAGTTGTTTCGCCATAAAACCGAGTTTTATGATTTGAGTTTCATGCACTTTATGGCAGTTTTACGAACTCGCATCAGAATTGTATAGTTTACGATGTAGAATGAGCTATTCGAAGCCACAAATGTTCACATAATGTATTTTTTTAGCTTAACTGAAAATGAAATGAGTTGAGCCAGGCCATATTTGAATCGAGTTAAACTATAAAAACAATCTTAACGTGTCTAATTTTAAAAAATTCGAATCCTAACCTAGCTACACTAACACCTAAGTTCTTTAAGGGACTCACCAAGTGTGAAATTTTGATAAAATCGATTTTTATATTTATATACTAAACAGCCATTTAAAGGGTGGCCGCTCAGTTCAATCCGGTCTACCAATTTATCCTCCAAATAACATTCCTTCATCGAATTTGCTGCAGTGCTAACTCGAAGACAAACGATCCGATCACTTCTGACTGTTTTGTATGTAATTCTACATACAATGACTGACTCGGTTTTTTTGATCTGATCATATTTATGATTCATTCACGGAGAAGGCCGGAATCACTGCAGCAGTGGAGGGCCTTTATTAAGTGTCATCGGAGATCTTGTATAACTCAAAAAATATTCAATTTTTTTCTTAAAAAATTTCACCTTGTATGTTTGAAATGTTTAAATATACCTTGAACATTTCAAAATAATCGATACAGTAGTTTTTTTTCCCAAAAATCGACGTTTTTTAGGTTGTCACACTAGATGTGCCCCTTAAATCATATACCTCTCTGGCCCTTTAACCGGTTAATCGTATTTGCCCGAGTTCACAGTAGCCCACTACCCAAGTCCTGATTGCTCAATTCAAAACATCTAGTGAAGCCTATCTCTTTCCATCACGGAAGAGACCTATCTCTTCTATTACTTTCATCATATGGTGCCTGGCATAATTTCAGAGGTAGATTTTCTCCGTCTTTTCGAGTGCCTTAAAACAAACAGGGAAAAGTTTTTCACCATTATAAACAAAACTCCTCCTTCCCTCCTATTTTAGATTTATTTTTAGAATATCCAAAAGCAGTTCGAAGAACTTTTCTCTAAAAGCTTCTCATCAGATTCTATTTTGCTTCACATTTTAGATCGACATGATAAGAAACATAAATGTGCACCACTACTTTTTTCTTCAAGAGAGGTATTTTTCTTTTCAAATCATTTTAAAAGAGCACTTCTTAGCTAGAGTCAGACATCGCTGTTTCCAAAGCGGACACCACTGGCATAGGAATGAGACCGAATGGGCTATCCATTGACGTCTAGCGTTCTAGCACTTGATCAATGGACATGTCGTGGAACTGTGAGATCCTTTTGGCGTAGAGTAGAACACAAGAGATCCACTGAACTACTTGCTTTTAACAAAGTTCATCTTGCCGCAATCGTAGGGGTTTTTACTGGACGCTGTTCAAAAGGTTTTGATACTAAAAATCTTGTCGACGATATAGAAGATATAGCCAAAACTGACATTAGCAGTCTCAACAAATTTGAGACAACTCAAAGTGTTTTGTCGATTTGTAAGGGTCTGTTGATCTATCAGCGTTCTAAGCTGTCCAAGTGAGATCCATGTTACGATCGACCTGTCAACCTAACCTAACCTAATCTCTGTTCCAATTTGTACAATTTGACTTCCAATAATAAGGAGGTAATATTTCTTATTTGTTTTAGAAGATATGTCGTCTTATTCTCATTTCTTTAACAAGTATACATAAAATAGAACTAACCATACTTCTGTTTAGTCTGATGGTATCGAATAATCGTATAAAATAATTTACTCGAGGTTATAACCTGATCGTACCTATTCAGTGGGTCTTGTTACCTTCATAATAAAGATGCTTTCATAATTTGCTTTACCTGTAGCAGAATCAGTCAAAGAAATTTCTCATAAATGACATATTCGACTTCAAACCTATGATCTAGTCATCTATACACTTGATAAGGGCGCTTAGCGTGATGCTTATGGCCTGTCATATAGCATTTTCGATCTCCGATCTTCGTTGATGTCCGAATAGCGCTGAGGTCGTATTCAAATTATGAAAAGATAACTCTGAAGAAACTTTTTACATTTTTGATCGCTTTCTTAGAAGCTTCAAAGCTTACTTGTTAAAGAGCGGTTGGTTAGTTGAAACCTAATGAAAGTAAAGATAATACATCTCAGTTCTAGTATTGTATATAGGTATAGTACATTCAAAAAAAAAATCATCAGTAATTTATTCCTTTTGGCCGTGCTACATTCAACTAAATATTATTCATGATTAACTATTTTGACAGCAAAAGTATGATGCAGGAAACGACTTAAGTTTGACTTTAATGCAACAGTGCGGCAAGTGAGTAAAACGTCTTTCTACCAACTGTGAAGTTGCTTCCGGACTGGCAAAACTTTTGCCCTAGACTCACAAGCGCACGCGTTCACAATTCTTAAGAAGTAAATAATTTTCAAATGCATCTATTATTTAAATCTATTCAATTCGCCATGGGCGCAAAGGCTATTAGTGAGCGACTGCCGGTAGACGTTGGGCAGTGCGTAGTGAAATTAAGTTGGGCATTTGCAATTCTCAGTTGCGCGCTGGAAACTCAAACGATGGCAGTGTTTAGGCTTAACTGAGCGCACATTTCGCACTTCCGTTTTCGTCGTACAGCCTGACACAAGCGGACGACCAGCAACAGCCATCGGTGACCAGACGTCAAGCGTCGGACAGCAGCCGCGTGCCAGTAGAGCACTAAATAGTCGCAATAGAACACGCCTACACAAACATACACATCGGAAGAGCCGTTATTGTTCACGATGACGACGCTGTTGCTGGGCGTCTTATTGTCTGCGGCGAACGCGCAAATGAATGCGGGCAACCCGTGGTGCGGCAAATGTCTGTAGAAGAAATAAAAGTTCGTAATAAAAGAGCTTGAAGGTTATGGAGGTTGTTGATGAAGAGGACTGCAGCGGATGGAAGGACGAAGGAGGTAAAAATAGCGCATATTTCGCATCATTTCGCTTTCTGTTAATGGATAACAATGTGATTGTTGAAGTTTTGCTGCCGCAGCATGAAATTTGCACATAGAATTTAGTAGGCTTGTGTGGACCATAGCACGGAACAAAATGCGTAGAGTGCGCAAAACTCAGAAGTGGCATATAAAATAGAATATTTGACGAAAGTAAAGCAAAGGTACTTGGCAGTTGTGCTGGTTAAACGTGTTGATTAGAAGATGTTAGTAGGTAAGTGTGAGAAATGGAAAATTGTTCGAAAAGTTTTTTAGGAGCTTTGCACCAGCGGCATAGCAGCTAGATTGCAATGTTATGGCAAATGGCCGGCCTAAAGGCGTAAATAGCAACCGAGCGAACAATAACAATAATATTCATAACTGCAGAACAACTTTTGTACAGACAACCGCCGCCTCTAAGCCGAGAACGCCACAACTTGCCGAGCCGTAAGTGAGGTTAGACCGTAAAACGGGCATTTGCTCAAGTGCCCATCAGGCTGTTGTCCATAAAAACACGAGCAAGTATTAAAATTCGCGGCAACAGTGAGTGCCACAGCCACTTTAGCAGAAAATATAATCAGAAATTTAGCGCATTTGAAGCTTAGCTAAAGCGCTGAAATATTTACAGCGAAGTCATAGGAGATAGATAGCAGCAACAGCGCTAATAATCAGCAGCTCCATGCAATTAATCGCCACAAATGTTGATTAGTTGCCGTTTTTTTTAATTCTTGCGCGCATTTATTGTAGAAAAATCCAGTTACTTTAACGTCTCATTGAGCGGCGCGCGTGCTCCACTTTAAAATGCTTCGCTGCACGCATACTCGCCACGCCCCCTTTCACATAAATATATATCTATTATCTAGCTTAAGCATAAGCCTCGGAGCTGCTGTAAACACCACTTTCCACAAGGTGAGGCACAATAGACAGCAACTATTATACATACATATATATACATGTAAGCTCGTTTAAATACTTGAGTGGTTGGGAGAAGGTCAAACGAGCGCACCTGCCGATGTAAGAGATACTTTGTGCCGATGCAGTTGTAATTAACTTGGTAGCTGGTTAACAAATTGTGAAACGCGGTGGCAGTGGCGATGATTGTCGGTTATCAACATGTGGTGGTCGGATAAATGCAAATAAAAATGAGAAAAAGCAAGAAATAATGTTAACTTGAGTTGCATCGACGCTAGAATACCCTTCACAAATAAAAAAGTTTTCCATACAAGCACTTGATTCCGATCGGTTAGTTTGTATGGCAGCTATGTGCTATAGTGGTTCCGACAAATGAGCAGCTTCTTAAGGAGAAAGGGATGTGTGCAAAATTTCAGATCGATATCTCAAAAACTGTGGAACTAGTTCGCGTATATACAAACAGACAGACGGCCATGGCTAAATCAATACAGCTCATCACGCTGATCATTTAGATATATATTTTATAAGGTTTCCGACGTTAGCTTCTGGCTGCTACAATTTTTGTGGCAAACTTAATATGGAATACCCTGTTTAGGAATAATTGAGTGAGGTAAGAATACCCTTCACGGTAAAATTTAACTGAAACTATTTTAAATTTCATACAATCAAGTATTGAGGGTATATACTTTAAAAATTGTTTCATTGTCACACATTTTTTACGATTTCCACATGTCACCTATGAAACTAAAATTACACAATCATTAGAATTCTCATTTTGACAGGTATCATGTGACACTTTTGACAAGTCATTTATTGTCAATTGAATAAAAATTTCCTTTTGTAGGTCTCGGCATTAATAATTTACATAACATACACACATATTACCTTAACTAAGCTCTCGAGAGCCAGCTTCTGACAATGAGTTTAATTGCAATCAGCTGCGCATTTGTATTGTTGCATTTTTAAGTAGCTAAGATTTCATTAAAATCTTTTTCGGCAGGTGATTTTTTATTAATGATTAATGATGTCGTTCATATGTGGCTGCATTCACAAGTGAAGTGTGCATTCAATCCGAAAGCAGAGCGGCAATACCGGCTTTGAGCTCGCCGTCAGTGCGCTCAGGACTAGCCGAAGAGTGTTTGACCTCTTTATCAATGGCATCAAGCTTCTTTGTTATCCGACTTTTTTGGGTGTCTGATCACAGCGCACTCGTTGAAAACTGCAAAGCCGATGAGTTTTCTAGAGCTCTTACCACAAGTTCATAGATTGGGAACAAGTCAGTATGCCGCTGTATTTTTCCGTTACAGCGTGGGATCTATGAACCTACGGTGAGCTTGGCAAGTGCCTGTCAATACTGCGACTGCCTGGAACAACGCAAGAGTCCCTCTGAACTATTTACTCTTGCAAGATTTAACTCGCCACATTGGAAAAGTTTTAGACTGCACAATCTCCAATATCCTCGCATGCGGTAAGGCTACATATCTTGTTGGATGCAAATTGTCAAAGCTGTATCGAGGAGGCTGAGCTGAAATTAAACAGGAAATTTTTTCCTAAACGTCCAGCTTGTTTTAGAGTGTGGTTAATGTATCTAATTAGAAACATATTCGGCGA
Source organism: Bactrocera oleae (assembly GCF_001188975.3). Taxonomy (NCBI): domain Eukaryota; kingdom Metazoa; phylum Arthropoda; class Insecta; order Diptera; family Tephritidae; genus Bactrocera; species Bactrocera oleae. Next base: position 7,107,013 of record NW_021662286.1, on the reverse strand, counting down.
ACCTGGCGAAGAGGTTAAGATTGATATTAGTCACCTTAAAAACTTTGTGGTAGGCTCCAAAGGCGTCGATTTATAAGAATCTGGTGATCCATATCAAAGAATCTTAGGAATCACAAAGGTTTAGCGTTCACAACTGTCCAAGTGGGATCCTGTGTTTGGTTTGGTGCAAGGCAAAAGTTGCTCGACGATATATTACAAAAATCAGTCTCGTATTAATAAACAAATTCATTTTAAATCCAAGGCTCTCCGTAATTGGAATCGTAAGGACTTCATGTAGAGAAATCAAGAAATTAATATTAATTATTAAAAAGAATACGGAGAAGAAAAGTACGAACTCTAAATTTTTGGAAAGACCACAACTCATCAAGAGAACTACAGATCGTCTTTTGATAAAGAAGACAATAAAGAAAGACCTATGAAACATATTTTAAGCACTAAAACAAATAAATTGTAACTTCTTGGAACTCCAAAAACTCTTGATTCCTGAATCATACCTATTGGTCGAAGTAAGTAAGAAAGGAGGTAATTTTTTGGCCTAAAAAGCGCAAAGAGCCAGAGTTGCATACAGCTAAGAATGTATATAATGAGGTCCAATCGCATAATGCCTTTGGAGATAAGAATAACTCACAAAAATATTTTGAAATGCATAAATATTATATGATTAAGACTGAACAAGTAATAACTATCTAGAGCTCTGGCCTACTTGAGCCTTACAAATTTGCTCTTAATGCTAAATCAAAACATATAAAAAAGTCGGTGGGGTCTTAAGCTCTCTCCTATAGTCTCGAAGTCCTCAAATCAGTCAGCTAATCGATTATAAAATACTTCTCAAATAGATAAATATGCAAGTATAGTTTGCATCCCTACAATCCGGTTGATCAGGAACAGACAACGAGTTTCAGAACTGATATCGCGTTAATAATTTTATGTGGAAACTATGACCTATATTGGGTGGCGCTTCGGAAACGATATCTGATGTTCACTCAAATACACATATTTGAAAGAAGTTTGAACGAAAATTATAAGGTAAATAATCTATTACTTGAAATTAATTCTTACTTATAATCAGCGAGAAAAATAATTCGTTAAATAAGAATCAAACCGCATATTATCTGGTTAAGACATAATAGAGGTTCGACCAGTGGATCCTCTATGAATCGAATTCATATTCAATATATTATTTTCAAAATATATATATTGTATGATAATATAATATATTAATTATGAAAATTACTGCTAGCTACAAGTGCGACACTTCATTCCCTCTTTAGACATGCTGTTAAAGACCAGTGTGCTCATAACAAGCAATCACTTGAAAACCAACGAAATCCGTGAATAACAATAATGCCAATAATATGCAACCAACTTGTAAACAACTACAATACATGGGGAAAACACACAATTTACTACAGTCGAGCTACTTACAACATATCGTTGCAATAAATATGTAAAATGCTACTTGAAATTGTTGCCAACTTGCAGACGATCGCTTATGAAGTAAAATATAGTTGTATACATATGTAAGCATATAAACATCACAATAGCGACAATTGCGCGTGAAGCTATGCGACGCGTCTGCCGCAATGTTGCACATGCGCACACGGTGTTGTCGCATAAATAAAATTCTAATTGGTGTGTCATGCGCGCTTTTGTTGTGCGATAAAGCGCTGGGTAGTTTAAGCGGCTGCCAAGTTATGGCTTACAGTGGTTGTTGTAGTTGTCGTTGTGGCTGCATGGCTGCACAGTTGATTGCATGTCATATAGGCGTTGTTGTTGTTGTATGTTATTGCTGTGTTGTTGACATTTAGCCGACAGTGTCATATTGTATAAAGAAATATGTAATGAGCCTCTCCGTTCATCCTTCTCTGCCCTTCACATTGACTAGTGCTCATACATTACTTTTCACAATTGTTTGTTGGTGTTTCTGTTTTTGTTGTTGTTGATACTTAATCATGTTATTTAGCTGTAAAGCAATTGGTTAATCGTGCGACATGATCAAAACTGCAGCGCAGCTCGCCGTGTGTCATTCGATATGCACTTCGGTAAGTGTTTGTATGTATGTATGTATGTGTTTGTGTGTGGTAGTAAATTTTGTGTGCCCTACGCCGTGAACTCGATGCCTTTATTCGTCTTTCTTTGAGCTGCTATTAAGCTGTCGCGTTCGTACTTATGCGTGTTCGGTGGTGTGCGCCGCCTTCAGAAGTGGCAACATTTCATTGTCGTGTTGGCAACTTGTTAGATTTATTGTTTTGTTTTTAAATTTTTATACCCTAAACAGAGCATACTAAGTTTTTAACACCCACAAGGAAATGTTAATGTTAGGCTCTATAAAGTATAAATGATCAGTGTGACGAGCTGAGTCAATTTAGTCATGTTGGTCTGACCATTTTATATACGCGAACTCACGCCTCAGTTTTTGAGATAGCGATCCGGAATTTTTCACACGTCCTTTTCTCTTCAAGAATCTGTTCAATTCTCCGACCCACCGATATCGAACTACTATACAATAAGATATAGCTGCCATACAAACTGAACGAAATCAAGTGCTTGTATGGAAAACTTTTATATGTGAGAAGATATTTTCACTGAATTTGGCATAAATTATGGTCCAAGGCAATGGCACATTCTTCGTATACATATATCGTTCAGATCGAACACCTATAGCATATATCTGTCATAAAAACTGTTCGAACAAAATCAAGATAAATACATTTTTATACACTTTTATGCTAAAATAAATGCACATGTGAGGGGTATTTTAGCTACGGTGCAGCCGAAGTTAACGCTTTTTCTTGCTTTTTTATATTTTTCATTTTTTTCTTGTATATTTGTATGTTGAACCTTTATAATATTTCTTTTTTTATAACCATAAAGACACATATGTACACATTTTTACACTTCATCCCGCTTGCTCTCCCTTTTTCGGCACATCTGCCCAGCTGTCAGTTGTTCTTGGTCAGCTTGCTTTTGTCACATAATCGTAAATTCCACTGTCCACAAGCGATAAGCTGACAAATTATGACGTACACATCAATCGTTTTATTTATGATTTCATTAAATTATGATTTTTTGTCGAGTCTTTTTTTCATGTTCTGGAAGTTATGAGTGCCCTTCTTTAACGATTTAATGTGATCGGCGTGAAATCGTTTGTTTTGATATGTTCGCTTTTTCAACGGCGTATGATACTAATAAAGATTATAATTTTTTTGAGGAATACAAACATATATATGCGCTCTTTAAAATACTTGTAAATTTATAGGCATACGATTTTTAGGTTAGAGTTTACATGATAATACATTAATAAAGTAGCCCCAAAGCATAACGAATGCTACTGAGTTAAGATTTTGACTGCTTATGTGGCATGAGGAGTTATTACAGCATTACATTTTATAAATGGGTTCTACCGTTATATTCTTATAAGCAATTAAGTATGTCAAAAAGTTGGCTTTAATGTGCTTCTCAGCTTTGATGTTACGCTCAAAATATTTTGTTGCAAAGGGAGTTAGTATTTTATGAGGTTTTGGATTATAAATTGTAATAAATAGCTCCAGAGTTCGGGTAATAGTTGTTTGATCTCGAAACTTGAGACATTTTTAGGTTGTTCGCAAATCAAATATCACATGATTTTGAAATTTCGTTCTATCAGTGTTTGCTTTGATTAGAGAAGTGGTATCTCTATAGAAAAACATACAAAATATATACTTTTACAAGATACTGAGTCGTATAGTCGTATAGCATAGGGCAAAAAATATGAATTTGGCACACGCGGTGTTACCTAATCCTAATCTTGGTGCTTTTGAGCTGCTTTAATAAAAAAAACATTTATTTCTTGTGCCAATCACCTTTGAGGATATATTTTCCAATCCTTCACACACACAAATTCACGGATTTCCGATTCTATGCATGGTATATCTACCAGATAAATACAGTTTTAAAACTCAACATCAGGACAACAATGAAGAGAAACATGTCACAGGAGCTAAACTATTATATGAGTACTTGCTCAAAGAAGCGATAAAGGTTGAATGCCTTCCAAATTTCGGAAATATTTTCGATTGAAAAGGTAGTAGACTCTAGACAAACGCATAATAGTCGTAATCTGCATTTGGATAGCCCGAAATGCTTCTTCTTCCATGGAGGGGGGAAACCGAAGCTTTATCTCTTTCCGTCTGGCTTTTTATGCTTGGAACAGGGTATATTAAATCTGCCTCAAAGTTTGTAACATCCAGAAGGAAACGTCCGAGACTCTATATAGTATACATACATAAATATAAATGATCAGCGTAACAAGCTGAAGAGAGCCATATCCGTTCGTCTTTCTGTATGTATATGCATAAACTAGGCTCTCAGTTTTTGAGATATCGATCTGAAATATTGCACACGTTCTTGCTTTCTCAAGGAGCTATAGGATGTAACTGATCGGTCAAAATCAAGTCTTTGTATGGCAAACTTTTTTGTTTGACAAGATACCTTGGCAGCATTTATGCTATAATCTACAAAGATATTGTGCGGACCGAACCACTATAACTTATAGTTGCCCTACAGACTCACTGGTTCATATTAAGTTCATGTATAGTACACTTTTTAATTTGACGAGATATCTTCACGAAATTTTGCACAGAAAATTCTCGGAGGCAGCGTTATAAACGCTGAACATATTAATCAGATCGAACCACTATCACATATAACTGCCATATAATCTGAGTGATCGCAATAGAAATAAAATATTTTTATACCCTTAACGCTATACACCTGTGAGGGGTATTAGAGCTTTGGTGCGGTTGAAGTTAACGTTTTTCAGATTTTTTTGTTATTTATTTTTTATAACACCTACCCACACAACAACCGTCTAGTTCGAATTATAAGTTTAGTATATACAAGTAAATTGTTAAGGACATGAAAATTTTTATGAAGATGCCAGCAATGTTTTACAAATATTTGCTTTCAATACAAATATTGCAGTCTGCGATAAAGTTAATCTATTTACCCGCTTCAATACAAAAAACGCTCGAATGCTATTTATTGACTAAGTACTTACAGTCACAATAACAAACGTGGGTAAAAGTTATGCTCAACATATTTACTTTGAAAGCTCTGAAAGCTAATAAAAAGTTGCTTAATGTTTATCTCGGAAAATATTTGTTTTTTGAGTCGTTTATAATTAAAACTCAGGTCTCGTTCACACGATGGTATATACTTTATATACAAGTAAGGTGAGTAATTTCAAAATTTATTTGTTGATTAGCTTTCTAAATTTTTAAGAGTTCCCTTGGTTTCTAACTGCAGAATAATTATCTGTATGGTTAATGCGAATTCTCGCTTATATATTGCAGAATTCAGTATAAATAAAGCAATGGTTCTAGGCATAAAAGAAGCAAAAGGAAAATATAATGGGTTTTATACATCTTTATAATCTTTGAAGGATATTTTTCTACTTAACATATTTGAGTTCATACGTGAACGCTTTACAATGAATTTAACAAAACAACACTAATATTAGGATACATTTACTTTTTTTCCTATTTCTTTTTGAAATTTACTTCAAACTTTATAATCATTTCATCAAGTGATTTTTCCTGTAATAAACCTAAAAATACTCAAAATTGTTTGACATATACGTCATTCTCAAATTTTTAAATAAAAATTAAAAAAAAAAAAATTTATAATCAAATTATCCTCGTAAAATTCTTTTAAAAACGCTCTAACCATTTACTGTGATTTCTAAATCTTGTTAAACCTTTTTCGGGCGAATTCAAAATCTTCTTGAACATTTTGTGTTTATCGCAACATTTATAAGGCCTTACAATCAATAGCTTGCGGTAGTTTTTTGTCTAAGGTTCCTATTTTTCAACTCTATATTGGGCGCTATGTAGATAAGTTTCCAAAAAATTGATATACATTTATACGACTCGACAAAGGATTTACCATATTGGAAGGACCTGTTAGTACAACTGCTTGTTTTAAGCAGAGGTTGGAGATATCTCCTGATCCTAAGCAAAATAAAAAATTTTAACAAAAGATGATAGTTAGACAAATAGCGCGCAAAGTGAAGGTGTAAATAAAATCATAAGAGCAGTTTGAAACCTTGTTAATTCATCTATCTCCATATAAATATGTATGTATATTTTTAAGTTTCCTAGCAAAATATTTCATCCAAATCTCTTAATCACATTTTTCACGCTTCAGCCTTCTCGAATACAAAACCTATATGCATGAGCATTGACGCAGCTAATTTCTACATTGTTCGCACCCTTGTCCAAACTTCAAAACCCACACCGCGGCTACGTGTGATTATTGCGCAGCTCAATGTCAAGTGCTGGGGTAGTAATTGTCACCCTTCTCACAGGATTACTTACGCCTCAAAAGTGCAAATAATAAATAAAAGATGAATCTAATGATTTAAATTAAAAATTGAAAAAAATACAAAACTTTACAACCCCTGCAAAGTGATTTTTGCAATAAATGCACGGAACAGCTTAAAGGGGCTGGTGCAAGAATGAACAAAAGGGGGACTTTTCTGCGACTAAATTGCCATAGAAGAAATTTAGATTTTTTTGTGAAAAAATGAGAATGAACGACTGCATAAATCGGTTTAATTTTGCAAGAATAAAAAATGTAAAAATGAAATAATAATTTAGGCATAAAGTGTGACTTAAGTGCAGGCGGATTGATCTACGCAAGTGTGGGTGCAAAGGAGGGTTGCGTAGAAGCCTTGCTGCTTGGTGTTTCCGCAGCAGCTTTTGCACACAAAGCAATACGGAAGTGTGACTGGTCACACATTTGTGACACAAATTTTCGAGATAAAAAAAGTACAAGTGTGAAGATTTGCAAAAAGTATTTATATACAAATGTACATATAAAGAGATTGACGCATATTTAAATTTTACGTTTCATCAGCTAGACACAATACGCAATTAGAGAAGGTACCATAGAATTTATTGTATTCCTTTCTCTTGACCTTATGGTTCAGGAAGTGACTGACGAGTGACAGGAAGTTGAGGTAAGAGATAAAAAACTTCAAATTTCTATCGTGAGATACGAATGTGAGAAAAAATGGTTGCAAATACATGTACATTATGTATATTCATATACATATACGATTTTTAAATTCAGACCTCTTTTTCCCAGAGAAAATTGGGGCATCAAATTCCTTAGCTTAAGTTGAATATAATATCAGATTGTCGTTGTATAAAAGGTTTTTGAGAATTCGAGGTTGGGAGTCATAAATCTCTATACTCCATACTATACTTATCGTGTAGTCCTGGTAAAAGCTGCTCCGACTTGAATTCAATTTTTAACCGAATCTTTTCAAGTTCTTACATAAAGTAAACAACGGCTGGAGTGCTATGGGTTCTCAAAAGCACTCAACGGTTCCATCAGATGGCTTAGGTCATTAGACTTTATCATATGATACCAATTGACTCGGACAATATAAACGACTGATAACTTGGTTCATTACTTCTTCGTTTAGCCTTGACTTCTTGCTCCAGTATAGTATTTATCGGTTATTCTAGATAACAGCGACTCAATCCAAAGTGGGATTGTACTTGAACAATATTATTATAGTATCTTCCTGGCTGAATTAGCTGTCTTTAAAGTAGTATGATTAATTTTCTGTTTCATGATTTTAAAGATTTTCATACAAAGAGCAAGATAAGAAATGAGATACTACTTAAATTTGCTTTGGATTAGTCGTTATCCTGAATACCTGGTAGCCTAATTCAGTTCTTCTACGGATCAGATGCTTTATTTTCAGTTTCATTAACAGTATTCAATCTTCTTTGGACTCTTCTTATAGTTGAATCATGAAAAGTGACTACATCTCTCTCAACTCACGGATAGAGGCGACATGCTGTGTTATATTGTGAAGGAGAGAATATGTCGGGAAGTTATGTGCAGTCTTTGCTTTGGGTATTCTTTACGTCATACCTACTTTAGCATAATCTTATGCCTGCAAAATATTGAAGCTATTGTCCCAATCAATGTTCTTATTCATAGAATTAAAAATCAAATATTTGAAAATATGCATTGCCTTCTCGGGAGTGCTTTGCTCTCACACTTAAAATCAAAAGCTATGAATTTGATGCAAGATTGAAAAAAAAAAGTTCGCAAAGTGGGTGAATGTGCTCAGTTATCTATGCACAATCACATAATATATAAGTATTCATGTGTATGTTTTGGAAAAAAGACACACCCAACAGAAATTCGCAACCATCGTTGTGGCAATATGCGACGGAGTTATTGGTGGTTTGGCATAAATCATGCTTGACATGTGTGCAACAGCTTTCAACACTTGTGCACGTCTGCATACGGCAATAATAACAACACACTGCATTGCAGTGCATAACACGCACACATACATACATCGTACACACATGTGAACGCACTTAACAAATTTTCGAAATTAATTTTTAGACAAATTTCACGCTTTGCACGAAAAGAATTACAGGTGACAATTCAATTGAATTCGTTGATTTGCCACATATGTATGCTCAGCGAGGGAATGTGTGGCGGCAGATGGGTGCAAAATTATGCAAAATGGCAGTAAAGGCAATTTAAAAAATTTTTAAACTTCGTAATACCCTTTAAGCCCACAAGTGCCCCTATACCCCACCGAGTTCATATGCCCGCACATTGTGCCATAGAGTCACAAAGCGAGTGTTTGTTTTTTTGCATAGTTGGCTAACAATCTTCAGCCGCAGATTGTCAAGTTTGCGTCACTGAACAAATAACTGTATGTGTTCCTATGTATGTATGTATGTATGCTTGTTTGGAGTTAACTGTGGAAGTTACCAAAGGTCTTACAACTTTATTACAGAATGTTAAAAATTTGTTTTTCTAAACCAAACAAACACTTTGGTGCTGGAATTTGAAAAGGCATGACGTTAGTGGAGTACTCTAGTGAATAATATACTATATTTTTAAACCAATAAATAAATATATGTCTATTAAACATTATTACATCCTTTGGTAGACGACGAAGGACAGTTCGAAATTGTTTTAAAGTAAGTTAAAGTGAGTTTAGTTTTAATTTGTATAAGAATAATAGAATTTTAGTGTTCCATTCACAATAGTAATTTTTTTTCTGTATTATATTTTCAAGAAATGCGACGAAATGAATATTAATATTATGATTGTCATATAACACTAACATCAAGCTTTAAAATGGTGTCTTATTTATAGTTATTGATTCCTTACGAAAGCAGCAAAAAGGATATAACACAAAAAGTCGCTCACAACTGACATAATACTTTGACAACTATATTTTGCTAAATTCTTTTGCCAAGCTTTGTCTTTATTTTGAAATTTAATATGTGCAGCAAAGAACAGTAGGAATAATAGTGAAGAAGACAACATAAATGGTCAAATAGAGCGCCTTTGGGAACCTCTTTTATTCGTAAAAGAAGAGGGTCTTTACTCAGAAATTTTACCAACTGATCGAATTGTTAAGGTAGTAAGGGATATTTACTTTTTTTATATTACTGTACAAGTGTAAACAGTCGACTAGGGCCCAACGTTTTCTTGTAAAACTATCTTGTTTGGGTATTATAGGTTTCAGAGTTTGATAATGATCCTACGAAAGTCTTGCTGGTAAAAGTTCACATCGAAAGCTCAACGTGAAGCACACAGAGAAAGCATAAAATAATCTCTGAGACCGAGAAGAGAAATGTAAACATTTGAACTAGATACATTGAGTCGATGGGATACTCATTAAATGTCGTGAAGATTGGTAGACATATTAACCGATGCCCATCGACTACAGAAGAGCAAAACTTTGAGACATGGTACTTCTGGTGTTCCCATGACAGTCGGGCGTATATAACTAGAACAGATTCAGATTTACATATAATCAGCCAGAAACTTTTGTTTAGCCACCATAACCCAAAAATGTTTTTTGGTTTTTTTAAACTGGCACAACAACGACTACAACTTTTACATCTCGGGTGAAAACAGTTTCACAAAGGTGAGGAGTCACTAAAAGGTGCCAGAAAAGCACGATTCTTTAGTAAAACTTAATAACTAAATGAGCCCAGTAATAGTCCTAAGGTCCTAAAAATCTAAGTGTCAAAGTACACCAAAGGATTGAGATGGTGATTCTTCGGGGATGTTATGAAAAATTTAATTACTATTAACGGTATAAGAGTATTTACTTTGTCAAATATCAAAGCAACTAAGTGCCAAAATTTTAAATGACTATGAATACATTATATATATACGTGTATATCTTATTTCACATTCAAGGACCTAGGCTTCACATAACAAACTCTAACGCACACGTGTATTTATATATTTATACACCAAAAATACATATAATTTGCATATTCCACAACTTGAGCTCAACATACTTTCACCAAATTTAAACGTGCAGTCCCCGATGGTATTCGTTTTGATCGCCTGTCCAGACATGTTCATATAAATTTTATATTACAAAACTTTAGACTGACCATCAAACAAAACAATGTGTCTGTACAAACATTTCGCATATTTGCGTACTTCAAGCACGCCCACACAGAGGAAGGTCATCATCACAACACCTTGCTGTCCAGCCCCTTATGCGCATATAGTATCTCATGGATGTTGTATTAGTGTTTTTGTGTACAAAACGGCCTGCAGAAAGGTAGTTAAATGTAAAAAAGCGAAAATCAAGCGTAAAGTATTGTTTTTGTATTATGTTTTTGATTTTTGCTGGAGAAAGATTCGTCTATTTTTGGTATGTACTGTGGAACTGTGTACCATTTTTGTTGAGTATAACAAATATCTACTAAATAGTTTAAATTGACATCTTTAAAATTTTTGGTTACGTCAAATTATAAAGCTTTCACTTCTATAGCACTTTTCTTGTTATAGAGCTTTCATACAAATAAGCGAGGAAGGTCAAATGATAATTTTATTATATTTGCATTCAAAATTTATCAACAAATTTAATTTTAAGAATGCTTTTATTAAAGTTGAGCTTTCACTGCTAAGGAACTTCCATAGAAATAATCCTAAGCAATTAGTGATTCAATATTAAAATTCCAATATCTTAACAAAGTTTTTACTAACAAAATGCGTAACGAATACTCCTGTGACATAGTGACTGTGAAAACAGGCAAGTAAGAACACAAATCGCACAAAAATTTGGCTTTCATTTAAAGCTAAACATCTAAAATACAACTGCCAACTGCAGAAACATGCTTATAAAAATTTTTTTATTTTTCATATAAGTATTTAGCGAAAATTTTTAAATTATAACCACAGCATTCAGCTGCACTCACCTCAGTTTTAACAAAAGGCCGGCGAGTAAGGCGCCAACACATCAATTTGCTTGACCAACCTCGCCGTTGGTGTTTCATTATGAAACCAAAAGCTCCACTTGAATGAAAAAGCGTGAAAATGCTTAACAGCTGAAAGAAGGTGGATGTTAAATGAAAATTGCAAAACGTTTTCGTATTTTGACCAACAACTAACTGTCTAGACAATTTGGAGCAATACGAATGGTGGTTTTGTGTAAAAACGGCAAATACGACAATAGAAGCGTGTGTTAAATACGTGGGAAATGAATTGGCGGTTCGACAAAAGGTAAGAGGAGAGGCTAAGATGAGCGATGGAGAAAAAATTAAAAATTGCCGACAAATATTAGACATTGTGTAGAGTAGAGAGCAAATGCTGCTGGATGTGTTTTTTTTTTTGTGTGAGAGACGACAGGTCGCTATGTAAATAGTATTTTTTTCATACGTGATTTTTGTGCAGAATCCATTTGCTCACCTCGTTTCAATCGTATAAAGCAAATAGAGACGTTTAGTTGCTGTGTTCAGCCCGAGGATTTTTCATTTCAATCAAATTGTCATCGTCAAAGCCACATTGAGCGGTTGTGTTATTGAGCGACGTTTTGGCATTTCGAATGGTTTTTTCGTATACTTTTTTTCGAATACTTTTTTGATTTTTTTTTCACTATCTAAACTTTGCTTGTGGACAAAAAGCGGTAGTGCTTTCCAACACTAGCATACCCTGGCCAAGATTTTGATAGTTTCAAATTTGTTCGATTGCAATTCTTCTCAAATATTGAAAGCAATGATTGTTTAGCTTTTTTTTTGACATTTTGTGCTTTTACATGCGAGTCGTTTATTTGCAGCTTTTCAAATTCGTTTAGTCTTGGGGATTAATTTTGTTTCGTCATTGAATTTTTTTGGGCTACCGTTCAATGAATCAAAAAACGAAATATAGAAAATCTATAGATTTCAAATTCATGCCCAACTAGTTAGTTTTTCTTTGATACCTTAGCATCTTGGCAACTTTTCGCTAATTAAAGTTTGAAGAAATACAGGATTTGCTGCATAAGTTCTCAGTAACAGCATCAGCAAAAAAAAAAAGCTAAAATTCAAAATAAAAACAGGGGAAAAAATATTTTCCACCCTTAGCATACATTTTTTCTACCCTTCACAGCAATGACTTTTAGCTTTATTGTTGAAACTTAAAGCTCCAACAGTTGCCGAGGATTTATAGTTGTCTACCTTTGTTTTCATTTTTTTCGCTATCTCTAAATTGCTATAACGATTTTGTGTCAATTTCAGTTTTTATTTATAGGAGTTTGAATATGTGTGCTACTAAGGGCCCCCATATGAGTGTAGACATGTATAAGGATTGGTATTCAGCTGAAGTTAAAATATTAGCGGCTTAAACTTTGGGGTTGTTGCGATATTTCTGATGTTGAAGCGTAGATTATTCGATGAAAAAGGCAATTCTACCAAAGCTCTAACGACAGCTGAATTCTAACAGGCTTAACTTAAAAGTCAGCAGATTATTTTTACCTAAGTTTTGTATTATATCTTGCCAGACTTTAATTTTAAATTATGTGTTTGTATGTTCAGTTTATAAGAGAGTGGAACGCATTTAAGAGCATCTTTCTGCGAAGAAAAATATCGCTTTCCCCGATGATGGGAAAATTCAGACTCCACAACTTGACTAGGCGGCAATTAGGGCAATAATCTTCATTCATCGTGACAACATCGTATTACGTCAGAGATGGGCCTTAGAAGCAGGGTGGCAGTAGATGTAGCCGAAAAGCGTCTGCGTATATACTGGGTTCCAGGCCACAAAGGAATTCCGAGAAACGGAATAGCTGATGAGATTGCTAAATGTGACAACCGTCTGGCTACGGAACCAGAATAGCAAATACGGAAGTCACTAAACAATGAAATTTCCGAAAGGGCTGACAGACCGATCAAAGTGGCCTTAAGGACATACAGGATCGCCAAGATCATGTGCAAGAGCCCCGAAGGAAAACACGTTTAATTACACGGGCTCGAAAAGACTACAGGATGGTCTAATGCTGGTCTAATGACAGGTCACAACCTAGTGGCATCACATGATAGCCGGATGGGCATAAGTAACGGCGATACATGCAGAAAGTGAAGGAAAGTAGGCTTTAGAGAGGCGCTGGCACACTTCCTATGTTTCTGTCCAGCATTATCTAGAACTCGGCTTAGACATCTAGGAGATTCGCAAGTGATTAGATGAAATAACAAATTAGATATCAAGTCATTCTTAAGGTTCGTAAAAACGTCTTGTCTGACGAATACTTCAGATCAAGTTAAACTGCAACTCCGTTTGGCATTACTAAGGACCAGTAGGCCTATGTATGGTATGGCGGCTGGCCAGTATAAACTAACCTAACCGCACATGTCTTACTTAATTCCAATCAGTTAACTATTATAATTATAATATCCGGGTTCTCAATTAAAAGTGCACATACATAAAAGTAAACATCTCAACTCTCAATTACTTGCGAAATATTCCATTGCATTCGAAGTAAGCGGCAATCCTCAACCTTCTTAAATTCCACAATCTCAATGCTTTAATGAACTCAATAATCAAGCTTTATTAAAGTTCAAGTATTAATAAAAATCAATAAATCTTCGTCGTCATCGAGCTACTCACGCCGAAAGCGCTGACAACCCCTGGGCAATGCCACCTAAACAATTTTGCACATTTCACTCTTTTATTCTTTGCTCTCTGATCTTTTCATATGCTATGGCAGGCACTCAGGCACGTCGTCTTCGTTGTTGTTGATTTGTTGGTTTCTCCACATTAAGCTGACGTACTTTACTTAGATGCTCTTGCAGAATTTCTTTGTGATGCTGATGAATGAGGTGGAGGTGAAAATTTTTTTTGGGGGAGTCATGAAAAAATGTTATATTGCTTTGAAATTCTATATGAAAGTCGATAAGAGGTTTCGAAGTTAAATGAAGTTTAGAAGGCCTGAAAGTATAACATGAAGAAAGAATTCAGAAATAATAGCTTCGATGTTGGAATGATGGGGGCGAAGGACAGGAGTCTAGTTGATTACTTTGTATGATAACGATTCTTTCGTAGTAGAAGTGCATGGATCTGAATATGAAATATATAATAACTTTTTAAGCTAATGGCAAAAAAAAAAAATTGTATCCCACAGACCATCTCTATGTGTATGTTAGATGTAGAGCTTTGGTTAACCACTTTTTTTCACCATTAGGGACAATTCAATATTTACATCTACGACAAGCCTAGGGTCCACTTGAATTCATTGAATTATGACAATTACTAGGTATTAGGGTCTAAGTTTGGGCTACACAAAAATTGAACCACCAAAAAACTTTATTTTTCTAACAGCGACAGGAAATATTTCAGATTTTTTTTTATAAAATACAGGATTAATTTGATGGCAGTTCGTACGGAACTTCGTAATCTACCATCTGTCAAATTAGTATTTAGTCATGACTGTGCAGTTTTCCTCTCAATTCTATCCCAAACCCAAAAGATCCAACCCACGAAGTTCGAAGTGTTTTGGGTCGAAGGGCTTGTACAAATATTCACCAAACGATCCTTTACCAAAACCACACCCTTGCAAAATTGTTATCGTATACGAACATAAATTATAGTGTGGCGAAAAAGATCACTTTAATGATGACGTTCGGCTTGTTGCTTTGCTGCCGCTGTTGCTGTTGTTACCGCTACACTACATCGTGTTGCAGTCTTCTCTCCCTATCGACCTGTTGGTATGTCATGCTGTCAGTCAGTCGGTCTACCCATCCGCGGTATCTGTCTGCTGTTTGTTCACCAGCGTTGCTGATGAATATCAATTGCCGCTATTTTCGTTGATTTATATACTCACACTACCACAGTCGGCACTTCATTGCTGCCCACACAGCGATCCTCCGCCACGTCAACGATTCCATTGCCAGCCGTCTGTTACGGGACGCGATCTTGTTGCTACACCAGCTGTGTGCCGCAGCCCGGCAGCGACTCCAGCCAAGTGTGTGATATTTGACAGCTGTGGCATCACTTGGCAAGGCGTGACGTGGCATCTCAGCAGACGCCACTGGCACTTGAATGCGCGTGCCGGTGTGCTTCGGCATTTGTGTGTGTGTGTAGATCTGACATGTGATTTCTGCATTGTGCCCTTAGGCGTCCATTTCACTTAGTTCGTATTTGACATTTGTACAAGCGGAAGGCGTATAAATTAGCATTAATTTTCGGGCGGCATTTTGAGGTGAATGATGGTTGACAGAATTGGTTCAGTGGATTACGGGCGTGAAATATGAGCGTAAAAACCGAAGTTGCAAACAAAGCAGGAATAAGAAACAATTAACGAAATTGTAGAATGTGATGATTTTGCGGATGAGTAGGTGCGGTAGGTTGGGTTGCGAAACTGTTTTGGGAATGGAAACAAATAAATGAAGGAATATTTTTCAAAATTTGTAGAGTTTGGTATGTGTGGGAGATTTAAAAATGAAAACATAAAAAATATATGAATTAATTAGAAGTGAATTATTTGATTTGAAAATAAAATGATATAAATTAGCTGGCAACTAATGATGATAAATGGCAAACGATTTATTACCCAGAAATACATGAAAGCAATCAAAGGTGAAATTAAAAAAAAAAGTGTTTTTATTTTTGGAGATATTTCAAAAAAATTCAGAAAAAGAAGCTTAGTATAATTTATATGAAGTTCTGAAGTAGTGTATATATAGTATGCAGTTTTGTAGTTATCATGTGAGAAACCATATTAAATTCACATAAGTATTTCTCAGACCATCTGCCGGTCCAGAAGATAGGAACATTTTTTATGAAGTAGATCGGCTTGCATGACTCCTTGCTTTGCTGAAGAATTTACAAAAAAAGAATCGGCCGTTCCTGATCCATTTCACGTTCATACGGCATATTAGCATAAGTTTCCTGAGGCTTTAAGTCACACTTTTTACAGAAATCGAGCTCATATTTTTTAAATCTTTTCAGATAGTTTCAAAGCAAAAAAAAAAAAACAAAAGATCAATGTGAAATTTCATCGAAAAAAAGTTAAAATATGAATTGGAGATAAAACTAAAGCAACTACTACTACTAAGACACAGGTCAAATAAAGTCACCGCTAAATTCTCTTCAGAAGAAAAATTAGGGCATTTCTCCGCCTTTGTACTTTGAACGAGTGATTTTTTTCTGAACTTTATTTGTCCGCAATCTGTTATTTCATAATCTCTTTTAGTTAATAACCACCAGAAAGTATATGTATGAGTGATAGACCCTCAAAGGTATATTTGTGGGATACCGTAGTATCAGTAGATATTTCCGACTCTCTTCGAACATGTGTAATTATATAAAACTTTGTTGACAGGTAGTTTTTCATCTATATATCACTCACTCTATCTTTCTCTTTCACTCATTCTAAGTTTCTGATTTGTGTTAAGAAAATATATTTGACCCACAAAATCAAATTTTCGACAGGTTAGAGCCATATAAATTACTACTATCTTTAAAAAAAGTGAAAATAGTTATAAAGAAGGTTCTACATACTACCGCAGGAACCATTTAGATCACTATAGATCAATAGGTACGTTTGATTCTAATATTGGCTCCAACTTTAAATCTTAAAAGTATGGGTCAAAACCACATCACATCGTAACTTTCCGTTGGTATAAAGAGCATGGATATTCCGCCTAATAGTTTGGAGAACCTCGGTTTTCTATATACGAATACTTTCATGCCATCTTTTGTAATATCTGGGTATACAAAGTGTTGTTGCCTGTGTTAAAAAAATCTATATTTTTATTCCCTAACTGAATTTAGAAATATTTCAGGAATGACTCAGGCGCGGTATGGATCATAATTCAATTTTTTTTTCACCTAAGGTACCTGATTAAATAAGGCTATGCACATAGTGGCGCTAAAATCATAGTAGAAATTATATTAGGAGAAAATCAAACAGTAGCACCATATTAAGAGTATTACGCTTAATTTTAGTAATTTTGTATACACATACATTTATGATTAAGTTAATGTTCAACTATATCACTAGCTCTATGTGACCGTATCCATTAAGTTGAGTTCAATGCATAAGTTTTCAATAGCCCTTTAAATCAAGTCGATCTTGTAGCACCTGACTGTTAAAAGTCAAAACTACTTATACCACATAGCCACTTGCCTTCTATGCACCGAAGATGAGATACCCAACAGTCACACTATGAAGTTTAAGCCTCGCTGTTCTCCTATTGTATTTTCTTCTATGGGAGAATAGCTAAGCAAACAAAAATCGACTGCGTGAAGCCACATACAAATATTTTCAAAGAAAAGTTTCAAGTACACTACGCTTCCTAGCTCACAGACCCATACAAACTCATACACATATATGGTATATATATATATATATATATTAATACACCCACTCCTATGGGGCCTCTATATTTAACCAGTGTTGTGCTTGCATGGTCTTTGTTCGGCAGTTGCCTGCGGCCATCCGCAAAAAAACACAACAACAACAACAATAAAATATACACACATAAGTACTCCCTCTCTTACCGAAGTCGTCTATCAATTTTTGCTGAATACTTTCTTCTCCTTTGTGCCAACTTCCTGAAAGTGTGGTCGGTCTGTTATCGTTGGTGAGTAGCCTTGAGGCATAGCGGTATTCTCATACGTTAAAGACCGACTTGCATATGTGCACATTTGTATAAAAATATTATATATACTCTGCTGCACTGCTATGTGGAAATTTATAGAGAATTCTTAAGAATAACTTTTAGATATGCATTTCAGTTTCAATTGCTGAAATTCTTTTGCAGCGGTTGGCAGACAGTTGCAGACGGCGCTGTGAAGTGTCTTTTGCCGAGATTCACAGCATTCAATTAATAATAATTATGCGAAATGCAAATGCAACGAAAGATGAGGCGTCAAGTTCGCGGAAGTGTTTACCAGCCATAAATTTTTTTAAGCTCTTGTCAATTTATCACTTTTATTAATATTAATATATTATTATTTTTAATAAGTGATGAGTTGGTAGATGGTGTGGATTGTGGATTTGAAGCCCAGCGGTGAGTACAATTAAAACTAAGACATAAGATTGGAGGTGCGTTGAGTTTATTTCAAGTAAATTATTTCTATCGAACGAAATTATTACCCTACAAAGGCCGTAGAAGGGAAGAGTTTCAGGCCCACACCTACTCTTTCTAAATCAGCGCATTCGAAGAAAACTGCTTGAGATAAGATTCCCAAAGAAAACAATTCATTGCATATTTAAACGTTGCAGGCGAGTGGTTGAGATCCGTTGTGGTTTCATATCCCAAACTCCGCAACAGCTAGTTTGATCTACATATATTTTGTGGAAAATTTCCCATTTTATGATAAATGGATCTGAGCAGCAATAATTTTATGTATCACACAAAAACCTTTCGAATTCTACTGCGGTTCAATTTCTGCAGTAATTGCTGGACTATTAGATTATTTTTTGAAGAAACAATCGAAAAGCCTAACCATCAGCTTCCAATGGTAAACTACTCAATCCCGTAATAGTTCAGTGAGATGAATTATAAGAGCGCAAGTACGATTCGTCAAATAGATAATGAGATTCTAAGGTTTAAGAAATGCAACTCGGTTTACTTTTGAAACTCTGGCTACTCTTGCAAGCATG
Organism: Bactrocera oleae; assembly: GCF_001188975.3. Classification (NCBI taxonomy): domain Eukaryota; kingdom Metazoa; phylum Arthropoda; class Insecta; order Diptera; family Tephritidae; genus Bactrocera; species Bactrocera oleae. The sequence continues at coordinate 7,088,091 of NW_021662286.1, read as the reverse complement.
ACTTAATTTCTTTTATAATTGCATAATGTTTTACAGCAAGTAAAAGACGACTTAATTAGTTTAATTTTATTTGAATTGAAAATTGGTCTATTTTATCATGTTCATACATGAAATAAAGAATAAAATAAAAATGTAATGACTATAATATCGCTCCATCGCCATAAAGAAGATTAATGACTTATGTAAACACGTAATATCAAACCTATGGACTTGTTGTTTTCTTTTTTTAAATTAAATGAGTTTATTTACTTCCAATTTGTACCACCAGCTGATCACATTTATCATGTAAACAGGGTGAGCTGTATTTTCGAATTAATTCAACAAAATTATAGTATTTCGAAATTACTAGTAAATAACCAAGCATACCCGAAAACGGCGAAAGTCTTTGATGCAGAACTTCAACATCTCAAAATCCTGATGATTTTATTGGTTAGACAGTGGGTCGAGCGACAGTACCCTAAAATTTCGGTCTAAATATATGCTGAAAAAATCATATTTAGGAACTCAACTCACTTATAGTATGAAATGAAGCCAATCAAGGGAATTAATTAGAACATGATAAAAATCACTTGTAAAATCATACAAAATTAAAATTATTTTCATATTAAACTCTTTTATATTATAGGTCTCTGTTTATTATACATTGTAAGTTCGCATAGTTTAGGACAAAGAAGAGATGGGAACATATGTATATAGAATACTGATGAACACGATTCTTCAATTAGGGACTATGAAATTATTTTTCCACTATCCGACTAGGCAAACGCCAACATCTTAATAACGGCATAAGTACGCTGTAGATTACGATAGATTATCGGGTGAGCTATCAAAATAATCCACGAGGAATGTGCTAATACATTGCGTTCCAACACAAGTGAGAACTTATTTCTCCCTTGCTACTTAATATAGATCTCTTCGCCTTATTATATCCAGTTCTCTTGGTCTCTTAGTATCGATATACATTTATTAATTTTTAATTATACAAAACTAATGTTCGAAAAATTACATATTTACAGAGAAGTGATATTTTTAAGAGCCTGATTCCGAGTCCCAAAAAATTACTCATTTAAAGTTCAAATTCATCGAAAACAAGTTACCTTCGGTTGCACCAGAGTTGTAGTACCCTTCACAAATAAAAAAGTTTCACACAAGTTTGTATGACAGTTAATGCTTTAGTAGTCCGATATGAACAATTTGTTCGAGGGTTGTACCGTTGCCTTAAATAATAGTCCATGCCAAATTTCGGAAAGATAACTTGTCAAGTAAAAACCTTATATGTACAAGAACTTGATTTTGATCGTTCAGTTTGTATGGCAGTTGTATTATACTACAAGTATAGTAGTCTGATATCGGTGGTTCCGACAGATAAGCAGATTTATTGAGATAAAAGGACGTGTGCAATATTTTAGATCGATATCGAAAAATCTAAGGAACTAGTTGCGTATAAACAAACAGACTGATATAGCTAAATCGACTCGGCTCGTCGTGCTGATTTTTTATATATATATAAATTATAGGGTCTCCGACGTTTCCTTTTGGCTGTTACAAACTTCGTAGCAACCTTCTCTGTTTAAGGTATAAAAATGTTTCTGAAACCGCATGAATTTTATGAAATTTTTTTTTTTTATTTGTAGAATGTTTTGTGTGATTACTCACCCTGCATACATATGTATATAAAAATACAATTCAAATGTAAATATTGAGCACTTTAAAACTATGATATGTGGCTCTTATCATCACTTCTGTCATGAGTATATGTGAATACAAGTAAGTATAGGTATAGTACAAAATACGCTCAAACCCTCAATTATCGACCTCCAGCGCTGACCCTTGGCAGCAAATTGTGGTTGTATGGCCCTTTGAAATTTCCAATTTTAACATTTCTCAATTTTCTGATGTGAACATAAAAAGACAGTTGGTGAAAATTTAATTTTCCCTTACTACCAATTAAATTAACAATGCATGTGTGTATGTATGTGATAATTTGTTGCTTGAATATGCTTGGGAGAGAAGCACACATACATTACTTGCTTGCCCTTTTACTTCAAAACACAATTGACACCCATATGTGAGTGCAACTCGTTGACAAATTGATAATTTACAAGGATATTTAATTTAGAGCATGAGAACACTTTACAACTTACTCTCGAAAGTGAAATTTCAAATAAACGAGAAAGATTTGTGGGTTCTTTTGAGTTTTCAGTGCAATAAGAGAAAGTTTAAATGGGTGAGAGCGGGGCGAAAAAAATATTATTTTAATTAATGCAACCATAAAGTAAACAGTGCAACAGTTACGCATATTTAAACATACCGTTACACCCTCTTTTTGGTGATACTCTATTCGCCACAGAATCCGCTTTTCATTGCGTACTTAATGGCGACAAAGACTTTCCCAGCGCAATTGACAAGAATGGTGTTCATTCAAGTATATCCACAAAGTGCTTGACTACGAGTTCATACTCCATATCTTTTAAGGACGAAACACAAACGGCATCTATCGCGCTGGCGGTGAGCGAGTCACTCTCTCCCCATTCAACTGCACTAAATCACTTTGCAATATGAAATTAAAATGCCTACAGGCTAAGCGGCAGTGGCTATATGAGTGCGATCCCTTTGCGTTTTAAAGCGCAAGCGACAAAAATGTGTTCTTTGTGGGTTGCCAAAGGCTGTTTTGGGGGAACTTGGCAAGCCAAGCTTTGAGGGAAGCATAAAGGGGATGTTCCATGAAATATTGGTAAGATGATTTAAGTAGGCTTTAAGTTAATTGCATTTTGTATAAAATTTTTGCAATAAGGGGACGAATTTAACATTTGCAAAAATTGTTTGCCAAAAGGAAAAATGAAATTCACACACGCTGAAAGTCGAAAGATATAAACGAAGATTTTATTCGCAATAATATTATATTTTACGCAATGATGTTATCAAAAAAAATGGGCTTAAGTCGCTCAGAACGGCTTTTATGATCCATAAAAACTTTGCTTGTAACATTGATGCCCTTTAAGATTTGCCTGTCGACGCGTGAAGTGCCTTTGAAAGCCTCTTTTGGCATTTGTCGGACAATACTCGGAATCAGCGAAGTAGAACACCACAAATCACAATAACATGGCAGCTGAATTCAAGTAAATACTGCTCTGAGTAATTTTTATTGGTCAATATCTCTTAAAGAGTGGGTCCAACCATGCCAAGCCGGACTACATCTTATAAAGTTTAGATATTTGGAGTTACAAAGCCTGTAGTAATCGAGACCGGCAAGATAACGAATACTGGTCGGAACTTACTTCCGGGCTTGATGCTTTCTTCATCCTCCTTTCTTTAAATCTCTAAAAGGCAAAGCTTTAAGAACATTCGACGCAATCACGGCAAAAGACTCCAAAAAAGCATGAAGAAGGTACGATTGGACCCTGAAAACATTCTGCGATGTTCGTTGACCAGCGGTTCATCAGTATTCTTAGATAATGTAGCACTGTAATAATGAAACCCGTGAATCCAAGTATTATTAGGTTTAGACACCTCCTCGAATTCAAAGATAAAGAGAAAGCTCTGCGCAAAGTGGGTGCCGCACGAGCAACGACGAATTGTTGATTCGGAGCAGGGTTTGGCGGTGTTCAAACGTAATAAACATAAGTTTTTGCATCGAAATGTGATAATGGATGAAACATAGCTTCATAAGTTCACTCCGAAGACCAATCGACAGTCATCCGAGGGGACTGCACATGAAGAACCTTTTCCGAAGCGTGGAAAAACTCAAGAGTCGACTGGCAAGGTTATGGCGTCTGTATTTTGGGATGCGCGTGGAATAATTTTTATTGACTACCTTTCAAAAGAAAGGACTATTAACAGAATGTTACAAGTCAGTGAAAACGATGGCAAAAATCCATGAATTGGTCTTCGAATTGCTTCCGCATCCACCGCATTCTCCAGATCTGCGCTCCTGCAACTATTTCCTGTTCTCAGATCTCAAAAGAATGCTCGCTGGAAAGAAATTTTCATCGATTGAAGAGGTGATCGCCGAAACTGAGGCCTATTTTGAAGCAAAGGACAAATCGTACTACAAATATGGTATCAAAAATTGTAGGGTCGCTATAATCAGTGTAACACCCTTGAATCGAAAACGAATTTCGCCAAAAAAATGTGCTTTACTATGGTAGACCGGGGACTTGTTATTAAAAAACTGTTATTAAAGAGTAAGTAAACTACAATATTAATATTTTATCACTAAATTTCAACAAACATGGATGTTAATAATTTATATATCTTTGGACGTTAAAACCCGGCTTACAGAAGCACAGAATGTGTCCATCAGCTAGAATGTGAAACTATATAAATCCGAGAAGTTTATAGACTTTCCATAAAAAGGTATGACCTGGAGACAGGAGCCACTGAAGAACTTCTTCCAGTTCTTGGATTGTCTTAACGAACTAATAAAACGAATGTAGAATTCAACTAGGAATTAACAATTATGGATCCAAGACATATCCGATGGTTAATACTTCAGCGCACAGGAATTTGAACTCCTTGCCGAACTGAAACCCAGCACCATTTATGCATGTTTATTAAATGACATCTTGTTGTAGCAATCGTAAGAGTTGCAGCATTGTTGTGCTGTGGCGAATAAGATGAATGCTACTCATTTAAAAATGTATGGGTGAAATCCGTCATTTAAATTGCAAATGCCGTAAATGGACGGAGTTAAGTGAAAACGAGCTTACAAACTTCAGATTTACGCCATTGCATATGTGTTGTACCATATGTATATGGAGGGATGTGTGCACCTGCAACATAAGGCAAGTTACAACAATGCAAATATAAATAAAGAATAACTTGGAAAAGCAGAGAGGCGGCGAGACGACAGCAGCTGAAGGAGAACAGCGACTTTAGGGAGCGCAAAATGCTGATGGACCTCGACTACGCGCAGGACGCACCTAAAGACCGGCACACATGCATACAAATGCTTAAGTGCACATGCATTTAAAAGGTTCACACAAATGCAATGTGTAAGTATGTGTGTGTGTATTGTGCGGCGTCACCCAACCGAAATGCATGAATGAATGCGTTAATTTTGCATGAAGCACCGCAGCAAAAACAACAACAACTATGGCTGTTAACGTTGCCACCCGCCGCAATATTTGTACGTTTTTATGTATGTATGTATGTATATGCCCCCGCTTGCCAGGCGAGTTTTCAGTTTCAACTTCGTCATCGTCATCGTCACCGTCACCGTCAACTTGCCTGCCCCACTGCTCACCCGCCACTTCACTGTTGCCAAATTCAATAGCGCTGGCAATTTATTGTTGTAATAAGTTAAATAGCGTATGTAATGAGGCAATGACCCCGTTTATGTTTGCTCAGCATCAAGAAGTTGCCTGAAAAGCGTTCGCATGACCCGCTCGAGGCGTTGAAGCGGGGAGTCGTCACCGGGCGCACGCGAGTATGTGACACATAAAAGACACACAGAGTGGAGAAAAGTTATTCAATTAAATGCGAAAGGTTCGCTTGCATTCCTTCACGGTATATTTAAATGCAACGTGGATCCCAAGTCATGGGCAAATAGATGTCGAGGAGTTGTGGGAAATGCGGAATGCGCTTATGTGCAGCAAACAATCTAAGAAATTCATAAGTATCTGCGCTTTTGTACGAAAATATGTGCGTTAATAGGTAAAACTGCGAGCAGATGTCTCAAAACTTGCAAAGGATTATTTGCGCTTCTCCAGCAGAGATGCAAATTTGTACCGTAAGCTTAAAGTGGCCCGAAAGAATGAAAAGGAATTACAAAATAGGCCAAGATGATATGCTTATTAGTCGCAGCTGAAACCGACTAGGTAAAATTGTCAGCTATTATGAAGTGGTTTATTTATTATATCTTCCGAAAGATGAAGCTTTATAAAGATCTAGGCGCTTAATAATAGTAAGTAGTACAAAAGTAAAACTTTCCTTAACGATAATGATGTTATTGCAAAGAAAAGAAAGAAAATGAAATCAGCTTCAAAAGATTTGCTTCAGATTTGAATATTGAAACATTATTTTCACTTAAATTAACCCTCTTTTTTCAGTAAATAGAGCACATAGATGTTTGTGCATTAAATAGGCAAAGCTTCGGTAGTTCTATGTACAATACCTTGGAAGTCATATTTTTGCTCTATATAATTTGTAAGTTAAAGTTGGGGTTAAATGTGGTATGTAACTCTGATATATCACTGAAATTGTTAAAATTTCCGGAAACTATCAGTTCAAGGTTGTTTTTTACATTATCATATCAGACTTAACTCTCAGAGAACGAAACAACTAGAACATCATCATTCATTTGACTAATTTAAGGATGAGCTCAAGGAGTATTAAAATGTATGTTTTTGAAGAATTAGAATTTTTGATGACCTTTATAAAAGTCATACGAATATATCAACAAAAGATTGAGGCAACATAAAAAAAGTTAAATGTAATATTAATATTAATATAACCCTAAACAGGGTATAAAAGTTGTCCACGAAAATTATAGCACCCTATAAAATACATATGTATATACAAGTAGTATATAAATATTCAACGTGAAGAGCTGAGTCGATTTAGCTATGTCCGTCTGTCTGTCCGTCTATATCTACGCGAGTTTTTGACATATCGATCTGAAATTTTGCATATGTTCTTTTCTTTCGATGCAATTTCGGTTCATATTAGTAAAATACTGGTTTCGCAACACCCTAAGACATAAGTGTGGCTTTAAGGTATCTTATAACTGCGGTGAATCTGAGTACAGCACAACTGATTTTTTCGATGCTAGAACGTTTTCTTATAATAATATTTTCCTTTTGCGGAAAGAGATTCGCAATTATGTTATGCTCAATCAACTCTCTTCCTATTGGATCTCTAATATCGAAGAAAGTATTTCAAATGCAGACCTTGTACTATGGTTGCACAATATTTTACAATTTAAGAAAAAATTGTATATCGACTTACTTCATTGGCATCGTTTTTGTATTTCGGGAGCCTAATTAATACTTCACGACAACTGAAACAGAAAAAGAAGACAAAGTTAGTTTTCTTAGTATTATTGGGAGAATTTTTGAATGTACTCTATTAGGTTTTAATACAAAATGCTTTAGCTTAGGTGTTTTCAAGAAAATATAGCTTTAAATTTATCTGTAAATATTGTTTTTTATTTAAAATTATTTATAAAACAATCGATCTTTTTTTTTTATATGGGTCACACAGCAAAGTTTGTAAACGACAAAAACTAACAAGAGCCAATACGATATCGGTTATTTTTATTAAAAAAAAAACTGGAAGCCCCATCTTTATGGGATCGTTCCAATTTACTCTATTTAAGGACTCATTAGGTAATATAATTATTAACGTGAGGATGCAGAAGCTACGCCCCAAAAAACCATCTGACTTTCATTAACAAAGTTCCAAGGAAATTGATTTCATTCGAGTTTTAGAAAATAATGTCAATATCTCTAGAACAATGGAGGCTTGATGAGCTTTATGGAGTTGTGTATACAAAGACAACTCAAGTATTTAATTTCAGTCGGAAAATATTTATGAGCACAGATCTGTGCAATGAATGAGCGATTTTGTCGATATCTACATATAATTTGCGGCTTAATTCAAAAATATTTCGAAAATAATCCTATCTTATTTATACTGAGGTGCTGTACTCTAAGAAACTCGTTACTGCGGACGTTTTCGAATGCCTTGTTTAGAAATTCTAAATAATTGCAAACCTACCTAACAAATGTTTGGAAAATTTTGAGTTTATAAGCTTCCATAAACATTTCATTAACAACAAAACGTGATGTTCCCAACTAAGTGTGCTCAACCTTTCAAGTTACCATTACTAAATTAACTAACTGTGTCTTATTTTATGGGCGAAAATACTGTTTCGCAATATTTTCCACTAATTAACTTTTCACGTATTTTAGCGTTGCAACACCGCTACTGCTACTAAACCTTTTTTACTGCTGCCACAACAGGCTGATTTCTGGTTTGGTCTCCCACCGCCCCAACACGCTAAAAAGATATTGGCTGGCTGAATATTGCTTTGCTTGCTGTCAACCATGCAACTTAACACCGTCAAAGTATTTTACGAGAGCAGTGACTGTTGCGTCAATTGCCTGCTGCTGCGAGTACAGTGATAACCGCAAAATGCGCGCCAAAAAGGGCTGTTTGGCAATATTGTCGCACTGGAGAACGCAGAAAATTGTATTGCGTAATGTATGTATAGGTTTTTATAGTAGAAGCGATATAAAAATATGATTCGCATTCGTCATGAAAGTTTTATGCTGACACACGTACCAACCACCCATCCATCCATCCATCCAGCCAACTAACCATTCATGCATTCATCTGTCCCATCATTAGTTGTTATAATTTATGCCCTTAAGAGTGTCGAGAAAGGCTTTGAGATGGCAGGAGTCAGCGACCGGGCGAGGAAGAGAGCAAGCAAGAGATAGTACCAGCATTAGCGTAATTGTGGTGTCAGTAACTATCGACCACTGTTTTCAAATGCCGTCATGGGAGCATGACTTTCGGCGTTCATCCTGACAAATCCAGCTGGTAGCATAACAACAACAACAGCAATAACTAACTATTGCCAACATAACAGTAGCGCTTCTGCTTTGCTACTACTTATATTGTCAACCCGAACGAACTCGTACGTATCCTGACCGCAGCAGCTGCGTTAACTAGTTCTCTCGGCATAACCACACTTTCGAGTGAATCAGCTGTGCAGCGTTCGGTAGAGCCCGGCAGCATTTTGCTGACTGATTGTTAGTGCTATGTCGAATGTTTAAGTGATGATGGAGCACACTCCACGCCGCTGGCTGAGTGTTGGGCGGAGCGGTGGTACCCACGCTTATGTTTTGAGTTTAATGTGGCGTTTGCGCTGTCGCAACTGCCACTTGAGACTTTTACGACGATGACGACAACGACGACTACTGCTGCGGCTGTCACTATTATGTGGCGCATGTTGCTGTTGCCCGCCCTAAAGTACCTACTCCGACATGGTGCTAGTGGTAGTTTATTCTGCTGAGCTCGGTTGCGGATTCATTTATGGTGTGTTGAGTTGGTTAGCAGTTGGCTGAAGTGTTGGTAATCCAAGCGTAATTGAAGCGAAGTAACACGCTAAGAAATTGTTGGTGAAAATTTGGCGCGACATTGGTTAGTTTTCGTAAAAGAAAGACTCTTGATGTTCCTAGGTTCTAAATTTAAGACTATAAATTCTAGAAGCTCTAGATTTTTTAGAAGTTTTTTCTTTTATCTTTACTTCTCGAGGTTTCATCCGATTGTAAGCGAGTCGGTTTTCCGATATCAAACAAGCGCTGGTCAACAACCAGAACTTAGGAGGCCCTCCGAACTACTTGCTCTTAGCAAAGTCAATCTCGTCGCAAGTGTAAGTGTTCTGACTGGACATTGTCCAATAGGTTCACACACCGTGCACCTAAATATTTTTTCGGACGCTCTTTGCCAGAGCTGTTCCAAACAGAAGGCGAGGTGCAATCATCTTGTCAATTTCTTCTCTATTCCCCGGCTTTTGCCAGACTGAGATCAAAATATATCGGTAGATCCACCTTTGGTGAACTTAGCGAAGTTGCTGAGATTAATATTAACAGACTTAATAAATTTGTGGTAAGCTTCGTCGATCTATGAGGATCTGGTGATCCCCTTTTAGGATTTTATTGATAACATGTGGACGAATATCCGTAAAAATGAGATCCATCAATTTTTAATCAACCCCATGACCTAACCTTATCCAACCTCACCTCGTGAGGTTTCGCGGACCTCAGGACTAAGTTAAGACCATAAATAAGTTTCTCGAATTGTTCACATTTCTCTCACTAGTTTCTCACAGTGTCAATTTCCTTACCAACTGAAGTTGAAGTTGCGTTGACATTGTTGCCTTTTGTGGCGTTCCTAATGTTTGATTGTTTTATGGTAACAATGCTCGCAACTTTTGTTATGGTGACTACTCGAAGTGCTAAGGATACTCATTAAAAGTAGAAAGAAACACATCGCTTAGTTTATGTTTTAGTGCACTTATTTTTTTTTTTAAGCAAAATACTGGAAATTAGTATTAAAAGTTATACTCAAATGTTTAGTTGGCTTACATTGTATGTTGTACGGATTTGCTACGGATAACTTTATTGCTACGGGTAATAAATTTAGTAAGAGGTGTTTGTGGAATTGTGGTTAGGAAACTTTGCAGATCGTTTCTGCTTTTCTTGAGATTATATGGACTAGGTTTTGGTTATTTAACAACTATAATTTCATAAGCATCCCAGTAATGTTTTTCAAAATTTGTTACTATATTCCAAACACTTCAATTTTAGAGTTCACTTTAGAAATCCGTCCTTTAATAATTTGCAAAAAAATTCTAATAAAACATTAAGATATATTTTTGGTTTAAATTAGCATGAGTTCAAAGCATCACCTCATACTTTTCAAATAACCCCGTTCGAAGTAAGTATTTGGTAGTTAAATGCCAAAAGGATTGGAAAGTAGGACCATTTTATGACATAAGTGGGATTAAATAACTACCCGAAGAATTTTATAAAGACAAAAAAAGAATGCCGAAATACGACTTTTCTTTGATTACGTATATTGCCGAGTGACGAATCGAACATAAAATTGGTGTAACTAAAGTAGACTGGATTAATTAAGAAGATATTGAAGGATACCAAGAGCTTACACTGCTTTTATGAAATAGTCACATTTATAATTTTTGCACGTACTTCAGTTTTGATTTCATATGTAAATTTTTGAACCAGAAAGAGAAAAAGAAAGAGATATCAAAAATAGCGACCAGACAATTGGCAAATCGGAAACGATTAAAGACATTTAAAAGGTTCTTGACGACATACCTTACCTTTCGAAATCACCAATCTTATTCTATGAACATCTATATTTTTGCAGTCTAAATACCTTAGACCTGTCAAAAGCTTTACAAAACTTTCTCGTATTAGAAAATTAAACCTTTAAGCATTCGAAAACCGGAAAAATTTTAAAATTTTCTTTAATATATAAGAAGGTGAGAAAAGTTATTATTTGTGAGTAAACCAACAGGCATTTCTACAAATGTACAAAACAAACAACCGTTACAGCAATGTCTGGTTGAGAAGAATGCCGGCGGTGCTAGCGGCGTTTAAGTAGGTGGCACCTGTGGCAACACCTGCAATTGTGCACGGCAAAGCACAATTCATGCGGCAAATATGCTGAGCGTAGCAAATGAGGAAATTTAGCCCGACACATGAGAAGAAGAAGTAGGTAAATAGAATATTGAAATCCACAGAATATTTGCTTTCACTTTCTGGGTTGTGGATTTTCTTTTTGCCTCAAGTTTTATTCTGCCTTTTTTGGAAACGACTTCTTACGCAAGTAAATAAAATAAACAAATGCAGATAAAATACAACAACAACAACAATAAAAAAACACATGTAAGCTTTTACAGTTATGTGTGATATGAAGCAGATGCGGGAGGTTTAGTGTGCCCGTGGCAGCTACAATGCGTTGCAAGAATGAGTACATATTATATACATCCATAAGAGTACATATATGTACAATATATATATATGTATCCATATTTATTAATATATATATATATATAGCTTTTTCAATTTAAATATCCACAAATACCTGTCTATACAAATCGACTAATGTATTTACTTAGATACCCTATAATGTGTATATAAAACCGATTAAGCTTATTGCCTTTGTTTTTTCTTCCTGTTTAGGCTTTTCATTTTCATATTTGCCGTTTGTTTGAAAATCGTTTGAAGTGTTCATAATCATTGTGTTCTCGATTTGCATATGGAAAATTAAAACAACAAAAAGTACATGCATGTTGTTGTACCAATAACATATTTGCATAAATGTGTTTCACTGCCACATCAAAGAAATTCGACTGAGTAGAGGTAGAAATGGTACAACAAAATGGTCAAACAAAACAACTTTTAAAAAAATGTTTCACAGTGGGATTGATTTGAATGGTTTCAAGCATAAAAGAAAGGGAAATTAGCCTACCTTTCAGCTGAAAATGTTAGAAGCTGAGCGCAATGTTCACAGAGATTAGAAAAAATTTAGATTATTACAAAACAAAAAATGTCCATTCATTGAAACGAACCATCTGTACCTTATAATAAAGGCCGCTGAGATGAAACTTTTTTTCATATAAGACTCTGACGACAGACTCAGTAACGACACTTAACAGTCCTGAATTTAAAATTCCGAATTATTTCACCTTCGTAAAAACCAGCTGTACTATCAATAAGAACTAATTTCTGGTAATTCTACATAGCGGATAGAAGTTACTCTAGTCAATTTTTAGTCATCTCTATGGAAATGAAAATACTCTTAGCAGTTTACCTAAAATATTAGACCAGTAAATAGGGGAGAATATAATGAGCAAATATCAGAAATTTAAGCCAGTATTGGTTGAATATTTTAAGTTCTTGTTTGTATTATAGCAACATAAAATACCCTTAAAGATTTTTGAAACATTCCAGAGACGACAGTTTTAATCAATGGAAGGCAGGGTCTGTTCCGGTTACATTTACCAGTATAACCACCTAAATATAGATTTTAGATTGACAATTAGGGAGACGATAACCTATATTATACTACGATACTAACCAACTACCTCCTAAAAACTACTTTTCTATTCTTATAGCTTATTTCGCCTGTAATCGTTGGGCTTATGAACTTCTTGAACACTCTATAGAACAGTTATTTTTAAATATCTGAAAGTTAGAAAAGAGAAAGCTCTCTGACAGTCCAGGAACTTTCTTCACTCTTACACTGTTCTATTAGTTTTATACTGCTACCGTAAACATTTCTGAAAGAATTCAGACTTCTTAGTCCAAAAATAAATCCAAAGGGAGTTTTTATATATTTGACTAAAAATTAGACGAACACTAAATAAAACGATAAGAATTGCGGTATCATATTGTCAAAACTAATTTGGATCTTTTCTCTAATATAAGATAGCATAAGTAATAATATTTTAGTACACCAGCGAAGAGCTAGAATGATGAAGATCATTGCACTGTTGTCAAGCTTAGTAGGCTGCGCTACTGAGGAGGTGAGATATTGTTCCTCATATTCGAAAACTCACGGAGGATTTGAAAACCGGAAAAGTCAGTCCGAAATCGGAAACAGCAGGTAAGTAAATGAGCATAATAAGAATCTCTGGGAGATCTGATATATGGATCACTGCATACTTATGTGTATACTATGTATATATACCAGTGCTTTTATGAATGTGGAATTCTGAAGAACCTACTTTATATTTTGAAACGGTAAAAATATTACATTCAAAGAGCCAATTCAAATTACGAAAGAACATTAGATAAATTAACCAAAATCTACAAGCTGCTGCGGACGTTAGAAAGGTAAAAAAACTAGGAGTGAGATCACCATTAAGTCGGCAGTTCGAATGCTTTCAGCTATATAAAAGCGACTTAAAACCGGTAGAACTCTTCATTTCATAAGGGTTCATAGGCCTCAATGAGCAGCTTAGCTCGGCCAAGTGCTCACAGAAGTCTTTAAAGATCAATATTTATATAGCAGCACCTTAATACAGGATAAGAACTTCATTTCAAACCGGCAAACAACAATTAAGTTACCCCTTTTCAACAGCAACGCTGCAATTTCCATGCAGGCTTCCACTTTTAGGAGCAGCACGCTACAAATCAATTATTTCCTTTGAAATTTGTGTTGTCGATGAATGAAAAATGTGCAACGTAAATTGATACAAGAACTCAAAGCTTAATGCTGCACCTTGACTGCCATTGACCATGCAGCTACGTAGCTAAGGCTGGCCAACGCAATAAACACAGCGTAGACTTGATTGGATAGACGCTGTGGCCAGTAGCTGCCACCGCCATCGCCGCCTCTTAAATAGTAGACGCGCTAACACGTTTGCGACCATTCAGTTCATTCATTCGGTTAGTTAATCAGCGACTTTATAGACTTTGTAGTGCAATTGATTTGGCGCAATTTAGCTTATTTCATTGTTTTCTTTTTCAGGTTGTCTTTCTTAATGCAAACGAAATGGTCACTTCAATGAAGTAACTTTGAACAACAGCGTAGACCATAGTTATATGACTTGAAGAGTGCTATTTTAAGGCACATTCTATGCATATGTCTTTAGATATATAATATATGTATGTTTTGGGGTGTACCTAATAATGAGCACTTAGCTGAGCATATGAGCTCGTTCTTCAATAAATACTATATTGGCTTTCTGTGTTGTTGGTACGCACGTACTACCACAAACCCGTGAATATACTTGTATGTATATAGATACGAATATGCACGGCTATCTATTTATATAGTAATTTATTGCTGACAGAGCAGTCAATTAGCTGGTTGTGTGTGGCATGAAATTCAAAGTGAGTGCCTCGTAGAGTTGCAAAGTGACTGTGGCTTGGCGAAAAGCGCAGATAATCACGATTTCAAATTGAATAGAGACGAAAGTTATTGGCTTTTGTGTTAATAAATATTTCTTCTGTATCTTTAAGTTGTTGAATATGTTATAAATATGCCATAAACTGTCGGCGAATTGCAGTGTTCGGAATTCCTTTGTAAGAATTAAAGTTATGCGAACAAGTACTCATTCAATTTGATAACGACAGATGTCAAGAGGACTTTGTTGGATCTATTGAGAGTTGCTGTTGCCATCAAATGCTTATTTGAGAAACACTGTTCGTTTAATTAGAGCTCAGGCAGGAGCTGTAACTACTGCTCGTGAGTTACTCGAGGTAATGAGCACAAAATTCAAATTTATTTATGTTAACGTTAATTTCTGACTCTATCAATATGAATCTTCATCCTAGAGGTTTCAAAAAATCTACCCAAGGGAATCGGCAAAGTCGATCAGTAGTCTTTAGATAATCTAGGCCTAGTAAAATTCAGTTCAGAAATCAAAGATCAATCTCAAGCACTTAGTGGCTAATATCTTAGCTAAATGCCATAGAAAAAGGGCTTTTAAGAAATCTTTCAGCATCGGAAATATGTATAAATGATTGATGTTTTAGTCAAGTAGCACACAACAAAGTGACAAAAATTTAGCAACAAAAACATGCGATGATTTTATGACGACTTTTTTTTTACGATAAACGTGCAACTTCTGTTAATGCCAGAGGAGCAATCAAAGCGCGCTCATGCGAGTGCATTGTTCGTAGAAAATGTAAGCGTACTTTTAAAGCGTTGAGGAAATTTCATGGTTTTTATGAGGCAATTTCAATGTTTAGTACGGCATACAAAAACATTTAGCAATACACAGGTATATACTTGTATACTCATAAGTAAGTCAGTATAAGCTGAAGTCACGAACCAACATGTGGCACATGCCACATGCCACTATACTTACAACACGTTGCATGTGCCACATGTGATGCGCCTGCTGCAGATTGTTTGTTTGTAGCAACTTTCTTTCTGGCGTTCGGCTGGTAGCGGAGCGAGGTGAGAGGCGTTGTAGTTAAATGCTACAACTTAACTTCAAGGTGAATGATTCCGGTGCCACATATTATGCTCCTTGCTTTCCTATAATCGACTTTGCGCTGTTCGTGGTTTATTCGCTTTGCTTTTGGTTCGACGGAGAGCGCCTCACCATGCCGATAATGCTCGTAAAAGTAATCACTCTTGATGTTCATAAAAAAGTCGTAAAACATTCGGCTCCTTTAGCTTTAGCCTAAACTGAGGCGTTCGACCTGCGCAGCTGATACCTACAAAGTGAAGATAATCAAGCGGCAGTACAGCGTGCATATACCTAGATATATATGTATTTGTATATATATTATATATACGAAAATATTATATATTCGTAGACATATATACATTCAATAAGCAAGGGCATCCATCCGATTGTTTTGCTTTTGTAGAAATATTTACTATTACGTTTAATTGCACCAAAATTATCTTAGGTTAGGCCAGAAAACATAAACAATACACTGAGCGCTTTCTATATGCATAAGTCTGTACGTTTCTCAAGATATTCAAATTTGAAAGAGGCAGGACTGACCCTACAATGTCGATTCCTTATTGACAGATTTTCGCACTACAAGATCGTCTATAATTTTTATAACCTAAACAGAGTATATTAAGTTTGCCACGAGGCTTATAACATCCATAAGGAAACATCGGATGCTCTATAAAGTATATATATAAATGATTATTATTGGGTTATATTATAACTTATTCTGGCAGATAATAATTCACAAAAATTACGCGCGATTTTCGTCCGCTTTCAATACTTCGTTGCTTACACGACCGTTACCTCGAGTAACTAAAATTGTGATATCTCGACTAGCGCCTATTTTTGGAAACAGTTTCAAATTATTATCGCGATGATCCCAATTAAGATTATCTACAAGTTGTTCTCCACAGAAACTATTACTGCATCAACTTTCTAGGATCTATGATGACTCTTTGCACTTGGAGTTGAGATTCAAAATGCAATTTTTCTTTCAATCTTATTCCCAACTTCAGCGATAGAGTTAATTTCGAGGTGTTATTTTCGCCGTCATATAAGTCGTACTATAAAAAGTAGAAAGATTCTGGTGTCACCGACGAAACATTTTCATAAATCTACTGATCTAGGTGTAACAGGGTAGATTTTTGATTATAACTTCCCGACTAAAATATTACTATAACGTAAAGTATATATAGAGGTGACTGCTTGGCGGCACGAAGACAGTCTACCGAGAAACTGTTCCATTCCATTTATGGTATATAGAAAGTCGCGAGTTTCACCGATGAGATATTTTAATGAACAACCTGGTCCATTTCCAGCAAAATACGATTGTGATGCCACAATCATCAATTGTTCCAATGACACCAAGAATAAGCTTCTGAAATCATATCAGCTTTTGAGATTTGACTTTTTACGAAGTCCTAGATGAAACTGCGAATTACACTCCTGTCTAACAAATTTGTATATTTTTTATATACATAGAAACGGCCGGAAGAGCGACTGTGGTGTAATAAATACTTATTTACTTTGACTCATACATACATACAACTTCATATATGCACTACATATGCCCATCTATATAATCAGACCATCGAAGTCAAATCCATCTGCGCCTTTTCGTCCATCTCAACATCAGCTGAGAAATTCGTTGCTCGTTTATTTTTGTGGGTTGCTTAATTTCTTGTTTTCTACAGTTCATTAGTCTAACAACACTTTGTAGTTGCCGTATGTATGTGTTTTTGTTTTCTTAAATTTTTTTTTTGTTTCTGCTATTTGTAGTTAATCGTAAAGTTTTTGCTATTGTTGTTGTTATTGTGGTTGTGTAATGTTGCATTTGTTTTGTTTCCTAGTTTCCTGGTTTCCTCACCGTCTGCAGAAGAATTTCAAATGTTTTGCTTATTTTCTAAACTCTCTATTGCTTTCTAGTTCTAGGGCTCCACAAACTGCGATCCATGCCACAGAACTTTGTATAATTTACAGCTACATGATGATGTATGTACGAGTACTTGCTTTTAATGTTGCTGCTGAATGTTGCCTTTGAATTTTTTGGTTCTTTTGCGGTTTTTGGTTTTCATCATCCTCGTCATCGTCGCCGTCAGTCGCGTGTCAATCATTACATCAAAATCAAAATTCATCACCAAAGTCATGAACCCTGTAGGAAAAAGCGCTTGTTATGAGCTGGTTCGATGTTAGGTCCGTCAATACCATTTCTAGTTCACGTTCATTCTTAGATCTTCCATAAAAGTAGTGATTTTAATGATACAGGTTGTGATAACAGTGGCTGTGTTCCGATTATGTACACCCAACTGTCATAGTAATAGATATGACTTTTAGTTCCATCAATAGTCAGTTCAATTGATTCATATAATGTTCTCTGGAGGTGTTATTGCATTTCGCCAAAGGGTAAAATGACATTATTACAAATATATGTTATAGTGACGGAATTTCGATTGTTAGTTAGCGCCTTACATCTATCGTTGAAGATTTTATCATACGATTCCAAATTTTTTCAGAAGGTAGTTTAAAATACAGTAAGCAGCAAGTACGAATACAATAAAATCGCCTTCTGAACCAGAAGGTTAACCGTATAGTTCGCGCTTCCCTACAGGGTCGACAGCTTACTGTTGCTACAAGTAAATTTATGTGTGTTTCCGTCACATATCGGCAATTGAGTTTCGTTAATGCGGCAAGTTGATTTTCCGGCATGCCTCATCCTCACATTTAGTGGTAAGTAAAATATACAAATTCGGTACACCAAATCTGACATCTGGCGAGCAACTGGTTGCTTCGGCTGGTCCTATTAGCTGCAGTCATCGATTATTAGAAGCAATATTCGGCTGGTTAGGAGTGTTAGAACGGAAGTGCGGCAAAGAACTGACTTTCCTTGTCATGCCACCTACAAGCCGGATTTTTGTTATTCATCATTTCAGCTGCTGATTAATTTTGCTCCTTTATCTATTGAATTTAGGTGGGTGCGGAGGGTGTTGCAAGCACTTTTATGCATTTTTCATGTTCTTAATTAAAACTTGTCGCTCTAGGCACCGACAATTGTCTCATGGGCACTGCCGCAGACAAATTAGTAGATTTGCTTTCAAGATATCTTTAGACTTTATGAATTTCGTGACATTGACTTTTATTTTCCCATTAGAATTGATAGATTGTCGTCAAGGTCGGACACTGATTTCATTAATTTTTATGTGAATTTGTGTAAATATAATTATTGTATTTGATCTTAAGTTGCCAATGGTGCCTTTGTGCTCAATTTTTATCATAAAATAATATTTGGAAAAAATATTTGATAAATAGTTTGATAAAAAAAGTAAAATTGGATTTATTGGCTGTCTTTTTTAAGAGATTAGACATTTGATTGCAAATGGGTTATCAGTTAATAGATTTAAAGGCGTTTGAAAGTGAGAACTGCGTCATTTATGTCGATGTGTGAATCCCATTTTGCAGCAAGTCTCCAATTCGTGTCTTTCATAAATCCGGACTACCCCCATTATGTTTCGTCGTGAGTCACATATTATATATATTACCGCGTCATTCATGCGCTTAAGCTTAGGTGACCATATTTGTCCCGGCAAAATCCGGGACGGTTTTGTTTAGTCATCGATTTTTTCCATATTATAGTTCACTGGAAATTGCGACATATAATAGGTGAGAGAGTAAAACAAATTTTATTCAATTAATTTTTATACTCTCGCAACCTGTTGCTACAGAGTATAATAGTTTTGTTCCCCTAACGGTTGTTTGTATCACCTAAAACTAATCGAGTTAGATATAGGGTTATATATATATAAATGATCAGGATGAAGAGACGAGTTGAAAGCCGGGTGACTGTCTGTCCGTCCGTCGGTCTGTCCGTCCGTGCAAACTGTAACTTGAGTAAAAATTGAGATATCTTTATGAAACTTGGTAGACATGTTTCTTGGTACCGTGAAAGGGTGGGTATTGCAGATGGACGTAATCGGACTACTGCCACGCCCACAAAACGCCATTAATCAAAAACAAATAAATTGCCATAACTAAGCTCCGCAATAATATACAAGGCTGTTATTTGATACACAGGATCACATTAAAGAGGGGCATCTGCAGTTAAAAATTTTTTGTAAAAAGTGGGCGTGGTCCCGCCTCTAATAGGTTTAATGTGCATATATCCTAAACCGCTAATGCTATAATAACAAAATTCACTGGAAGCAAATGTTTTGAGCATTTCTATTGACGGTGTGAAAATAGTTGAAATCGGGTGGCAACTCCGCCCACTCCCCATATAACGGTACTGTTAAAAACTACTAAAAGCGCGATAAATCAAGCACTAAATACGAGATGGTATAAGATGACTTTATAGGAACCGCGTTCAAAATTAGACAGTGGGCGTGGCACAGCCCACTTTTAGGTGAAAACCCATATCTTGAGATCTGCTTAACCGATTTCAACCAAATTCGGTGCGTAACGTTCTTTTCATGTTTCTATGTCATAGTGCGAAATCGGATTACAACCACGCCTATTTTCCATATGACACCATTTTAAATACCACTTGATTCTTTCACTTTCCACTATGCAAATCAAGCAACAATGATTATATCGGCGTAAAACTTTGCGTGAATAATACGTTTAAAGTATGCCACCTTGTGACCAAAAATTCTCTAAATCTAACCAAAACTGTTCAAGCCCCTAGGTACTTAATATGTGGACCCCAGTGCCTATAGTTGACCTTCTACCGAAAATATCAGTCAATCCACAAAGAAATCTCAAACGAGTATACCATTTGACTTTGCGAGAGTATAAAATGTTCGGCTACATCCGAACTTAGCCCTTCCTTACTTGTTTTTTTAAATTTCTAAGCCCGGAATGCTTAACTTGTTGCTGCCTCAATCAACTTGTTACATGCTTAAAGCCCTTCGTCGATTTATTAAATTCTTTATGTTCAGTATATAGCAGTTCTAGATATCAAAACGGACCGGCTGTCCAAGTGAGACATATTGAAAACTTCTTAAAATCCGAATTCAATCTCAACATTTGAAACGACAGTTTTTTCTTCAAAAAAGTTGGCTCGACCACAGCTCCTTCGTTCGACCACAGTATCGTGGTTCAATTTCATTTGTTGAAAATAAACTTTTCAGTACATTTTTCAAAGTCCTGTTTTCATTTAGCTCCTCAGCCTTTCAAATTCTGGGAAAACAGTTATCAGGCGTCCGATTTGGTGAAAAAGTCACGGCGGTAACCAGTTTTCGTTAAAAAAAGACGTGAACTCTAATACATCTATTTTAAGCCCGCAATGTAACACACAAGGGATGATTAAGGAACTTTTCTGTCGAAAACGACGAGCTCTTTTGCTTCCACTCGCTGCTTCTGACCCTTGCAAAACAGTGTAGCTGTCTCTTGCCACTTTGCCGACAAATAGTTAACAAGTATCGATTTACACATAAATCTGCTTATAGTAATCCATCAAAGAATTAGTATTATACAGATTGAGGGCAACAGAAGGCACAATACGCGGTCTTAGGTGCGAACAAAGGCCGACGATAAATTGCAAGCAATAGCGTAAAAATACAAATTCATTAACGAAGCCATACGGAAGTATTTTAACGGAAGTTAAATAGAGATAAAGCAAAGCATAAAATGCATCCCCAAAAATTAAGTGGAGAGCTGAATAAGTAGAGGAGATAGAGATAGAAAAAAATCCGATGTGAATAGATACAAACAAGTAATCTGCGACAATTTGTGGCAGCAAAAAAACGAAATGTACGGTGGCACAGCAAATATGTAGAAAGCGATATGAGACGCGTAAAGATGAGGGTCGACTGCAAGCGAAGACAGGCGAGAGAGATAATGCCAAAGCGGAAATGAAATTGGGTAAGTAAGTGATACTTAGTAATGAAGAGTGGTGGTGTGGGTGTTAAGAATGAATTTTTGTTTTCCTCTCTTTGGCATGAGCGATGCTTGGAGAAAAGTCAGTTCGCCAAGCCACCAGCACCACACCACGACACAACTTTTAATGCTTAACTCTTGCAGCAGAGCGTCTGTAACACAAATTGGCTGCTGCTTTTGGGATTGCTACAGTTGTGTCGCTTGCTCCTTCCACCAACAACAATTGTCTGACCACTATCGTTCGCAGATAATGGTCGCCAAATGCATTTGATATGCGCTCTCACTTAAATCGACATTATCGGCCTTTTGTGTCTGTGCATGTGGCATGCAACATAAGCTCAATGAGTGCGCACTAAACTACTAACTTTCCATTGGTACTTTCGGTAATCCCTGAATGTCCTTTTCAATGTTGCTGCTATTCAGCTTTGTTGCAAGAACTTCTAGTGTGTGGGTGTGGGTTAATAGATAAGTGCACATCATCGGCACTGTCTCTGGCAGATAATAGCAACAAAAAAGTCGCAAAAGCAGAATGAAGCAAGAAAAAAATAAATAAATACTTAAGTTTCAAGGGAATGTGGTTGGCAGTGTTGAGTGAGGGTTTACGAAAACTTTAAGGTGGTCTATTACCTCGCTCACATTGTAGTTTTAGCTGTCAGTTGCATGCTGAGATTGCAATTCGTTGCTGTAATTGTGGGTAAATACAATGTTGTTGTAGAGCTGAGAACTTTCCGATGTAGGTTTTCATTTATCATCTCATTTTCATCTCTTGACTCTCGGTTCGTGGAAATTATTTTGGACGCTTTGATTTTGTCTCACTAACTTTGTTGCCATTTGAGCTGTCTTCTTCCTTTTTGACTACGATACAGGGCCTAGACCGCATTTGGGGAACACATAAGCAGACAGAAGAACCGTAGAAGTAGTCGAGGTCTTAAACCGTCGAGCGAATTAAAAATTAATTGATGATTGTTTGAACACAAAGAAAGTAACGGAAATATCCACTTATTGCCCCCCAAATTTATACACAAGGTATTACCTATGATTCATAAATTAGGTACTAAAGTCTGAAAATCATAAGCCTAAGGCATAAACTTTGCTAGCCTTGTTGGATAATTTTTGGAGAGGGTTTCTGTAAATAAACTTATCAAGGTCGTGGACCTGTTACTTGTTACTCAATACGAGAAAACAGTTAAAAAACAATACCATATTTTACAAACAGTTAGTAGCATATTTCTTTCCAAGGCTCATTCCTCCAAATTCGTCTCAACGCTGCTAAGACAAGTTAATAGATATTACAAAAAATAGCCTTATGCAAGGAAAACTATGGCTATGACAGCTTTTACAATAATAACGCATATGATTTATATAGGAACAAGAAATAATCCCAGAATTCAACTACGAACTCGAGTTGTAACATTAGCTTAGGTCGATGCACAAGATAAATCTTAATGAATGTTGTTAAACAGACGGACGCAGCTCAAACTATCTTTTGTGAATTTTGTTTTAGCGCCAAGAAGCTTTGGTTACGTCAGGACAAGAGGCTGATTCAAGAATACCTAAGTATTTATCAAGAAACCTACATAAATTGACAAAGCGCTTTGAGCCTATCTCAAATTTAGTGCGGCAATTCATCTGGTCTGCCGAAAGTATGGAGTTGCTTCAATCTCAGTCTTACAAAAGCTGGGCAATGGAGAAGAAGCTTAGATGCTTGCAGCTCGTCTTTCTCCATACTGTCTTTGACCACAGAAAACAGTCCATAAAGTTCTGTTTTGGGAATGTTGTCGAGTTGACAGTCTTTGGCCGGATAAAGATCCAGGTCCGTTTCAGATATATATACCCGGCTGCCGCTGGAATGATTCTGCCAATAAGCTTGAGTATAAGCACAGCAGAATTAAAGTTGTAGAATTGCGACCCTTTTTCCAATTCGTTTTACACTTTTACTTTTCTTCGCTGCTTTTTGCTGATGTGAAAAATATGTTTATCTTTTTTTTATTATTTTAATTTTTTTTCTGCGAAGTCAATGTTTTCAGTTACTCTGTTGGTGCAGCAGCTCATGGGTGGCTATTCTGAAGCAAACTAAGCTACTTCCCGCTCGAAATGTTTTTGTGCATGCTCACATTGCAGTAATTGGAAACCACAGCCAGCATAACAACAATTTGTTTCCACTAACTGAGAAATAAAAGAGCAACTCTAAAATCACACGCCACAATTTAGCAGCCAATGGAATGGCTAAGGCAAATGTGTGCGCCGCTCAACTTCTAGCGAGTTGCCTTTTGTTATTAAAAGTATCTATGAGATTTTGTTATTGTTATTGTATTGCGTTTTCAGTTTATTTGTTTATTTTTGTTTTTGCTTTTCAATTTTGTTTTTTATTTTTATTTTGCTACCATTTTTGTGTCGGCGCTTGAAACTGTTCGCTTGTTCGCTTTGAAGTTATGTATGTTATTAATTTCTTGAATGCATTTACGGCGATTTATTGTTGCATTAATGTGTGTTGCATATTGTTATTGTAACACAGACATGCAAAGATAAATTTGTTCGCAGATTGACTTACAAATGCTTGAAATGCAACGAAAACATATAGCCAGATATATCTCAGGTGGCCTGTTCGGTCTGCTGCTGTTGAGCGTTTGATTCCATAAAAGCTTTTCGGCTTGGTTATGTTAGCTTGTTTGCTCGCTTGTCAAGCTTCATGAATTTTAACATTTCCTGATTTAAGTAGAACAAAGTGATCTTTTGTTGAAAGCAAGCGCAATCGAAGTTACAAGCTTACATATGTGTGTCTGTATGTATTTTTTGAAATAAGTACTCAGTGATATTACTTACAGATAATCGACATAGGAAGTCGCAAATAAAGCTTAAAATTAAAACAAGTTTGTGCAACACAATTAAAGTGAAGACAAGCATTGAACTGGACCATATATTGACAAATATTTTTAAATGTTATGCAAATTAATGAGAGGACATATCAAAAACACTAATAAAATGCTTTTTTTAACGAAAATCAAAATGAATATATATACGAAAATATGGCATAAATAGCCGAAACTTTTATAGAGCTTATGCTCTTCGGCATATTTGAGATATCTCAAACCAAACTAATATTCACGGTATGACAGAGGACGTATGAAAGATCCCAGAAAATGCAAATATAATGGAATTGTGGCTTTTTATATGAAAGCACACTAAATAAGGTCATATAAAAAAGCTTCCTACAACCTGTCAAAATATAAGGTTTTAAAAAGCCGCTCCCATGCAACTATGTTTTACAAGAAAGGTAAGCAAAGACTGCATAAGTTACATATCATAATTGTGTTGGTACAAAACAATCCAGATCTGGAAACATGTAACCGTAGAAATGACCAATGAAGGGCAACGGACAAAGCTGACAAAAGAATTAAGAAATAAGTCAAATTCTTCCAGCTATACTCGTGGCAAGTCGCAAAATTTTGTTCCGATAACTCTACAATCATAGCAAAACACCATTGTCATCACTATTTTTCGTCTATGGCCAACGTGAAAGTATTTTGTTATAATTACCACACTTTTTGGTTACGCGACAAGAGGCTAAATCTCACATGAGTCTCGCATACTAGTAACGCAATATACATAGATTTATTCCCTGCCTGGGGTATACTAAAGTTGTCGCGAACTTTGTTACACCCTAAAGGAAACAGTCGGAAACCCTATGAAGTATATATAGTTATAAATAAGCGTGACGAGCTAAGGCAATTTAGCTGTGACTGCGTCTTTCTAACTATCTACCAGTTTTTGATATATCGGTCTGAAACTTTGCACTTCAAGAAGCTCCTGATTAGCCGAAACCGCCGATATCGGACTACTTAAGTATATAGCTGCCATACAAACTGATCGATCAAAATCAAGTCCTTGTATGGAAAACTGTTTTTTTTTTTATGGCAAGGTATCTTCACGAAATTTAGCATATTTGTCCAAGACAATAGCTACAGTCTCCGAACATAATTAATATCCGGATAAAGATCTTTGTATAGAAAGCAGTCTATGAGTGAACTTAAATTCGAGCTGAAAAAAATTACAACTCATTGGAAAGCCACAGGCTCAGTGACAGAATTCAAAAAATAAAGCTTTTGATAGAATATAATAGTGACTAAGAGTACCTAAAGTTTAAACTATATAATAAAGAGTCTATATGATTCAGGATTAAAAAGCAATAACAGTAAACTAAATAAGACTACAAATTGTCCATTTAGATTATGAACAGCTCGCTTTAAGTCTCGGAACAAAACCAGATTCAGTGTTTAAGACAATGAGACCCCTAAATAAGACTATTTAATCGCTCTAAGAACACAAAAAAAAACGAAATAAAAGCAAAGCGAACTGGCTAAACAACTTATAAGTGTGTTCGTTTCTACTGCTATGACCTCTCTTACGAAAGAGGACGGCCTGTTTACAGAAATACGAATAAATTTCAACTAGATAAGATAAATATATTTAGGCAGGACTTCAGATTATTAAGTTGCAAGGAGGTAATTCATGTAGATAATTTAGAACCCACTCACACTCTCTCATTTTCTCATTTCAAAAAATAATTCCTGAAATTTTTTTAGCAACGGAATAACAATAGGTATACAAATCAAAAAAAAAAAAACACAAAAGAAGCGATAACAAAGCATTTTGCATTGCACAAATTAACAAATCTCCGGAAAAAACTTTCGCGCTAAGCCGTCAACTAAGGCTCCACTAAATTCGAAAGTGCGATATCGCTAAAACACAACGCCAAATACTCTAACATAAATTCTGAGCGTAATAAACATTGTTTCTTTCTATTTTTATTGAAAATATAGAACTTTTATCGCTTAGCTAAATCACGCTCATCGAACGTTTAACGGTTGTTGACGACCGTGCCAAAGAGCAATTAGACAAAAACACATCGCAACGGATGGAGCAAAGGCGCAAGGGGGTTGCAACTAAATAGCGAAACGAAGTGAGGGAAATAAAAAAAGTAGATATAGAAAAAATGCAAGAGTAAAAGAATTGCAATGAAAATACGAAAGAAAATAGAAGAAGACATGGAGTAAAATACAAAAATTAATTGCTGAAATAAAGCCGAAGAGGCGGGCAGAGGTCGGAAGATTCGCACACATACCGAAAGTAAGCGATACACATCACTCTCGCTGGCATTTGGCGTGCGGCAAGCGATTCAATTCATTTGCAACAATTGACCGCCAACCAAGCAACCAAGCGGTGCCACATAGGTGGCTGAGCTTTGCTGGCGCCACACAGCAGCCGTGAAGAGTCGCGCCACACTGCTTGTGCTGCTGGTGGGTGGCAATAAGCAGGCAACTTAAGCACATATGTATATACATATATATGTGTGTGTGTTGTTGCGATTGTTTGGCGGCAATAACAATTGAACTAATCGCGCAAATAAAATCGCATAAAATGCAATGCAAACAAATAACAAATCGCAATTGTTGGAGCGAAAAGGCAGCAGCAGCAATAACAACAACAACAACAACAAGATAATTGCCAACAAACTGCCATTGCTGTTTTGTGTTTTTTGTTTGTTCGTATTTGTATGAAACTTGCCAAATTCCAGTACGTAAATTTCGTATGAGAATTTATTTTGCAATTTTCGCACACTTTTGCATTTGGTATGCAATCGCAATTGTATCAGTGTCATTTCGGGTGGCAGCCACCAGCAACTTGCAGCTTACAACTTGCAACTTTTACGCTGCGCTCACTCTTTCTCGTTAGTTTGCAACTCTATTTACTGTACTAGCTGTTAAGAGGGTTTATAAGCCGGTCTCGCGTGGCGTCTTCATTCAACGGCTGGACTATCTTATGAGCGCACGCACACACCCACCTATATATTCACATTTGTACTTGCAGCAATATATGTTCCTATTTATTTGTATACTAAAACAGTTTGTTGCATCAACGCTGATAATTTATTTATGAAAGTTTATCTATGCCTTACAGTTTATATACATAAATGTATGTATATATGAGCGGCTGCTTTGCCGTTGAAAGCAATGAAAGTTCAAAATAAAAATAAAATAATAATAACAATAACAATTGTGCAAAACTTTTCTTCAACCGGGCAATGGGTTTTGTATTTGACTCTATTGAATGGGCAAAGTTGCCATTTTAATCCAATATTTCGTGCGATTTCCTTGCTTTGGATCTAATATAAAAGAAATATGCATATGCTAGTTAAACTTAGAACAGTTATGTAATACTATATATAGAAAGTGATACTGCGGCGGGATTAGCAATCTAAGTAAACGTATGAGCTCTGCATAAAGTATTAATGCATAAAGGATAATGTCAGCATAGAGGCAGAGAGAGAGCGAGGAAATATTTTCACAGTGGTGACAGAAGATCAAAGCAACTAAATTATAATTTCCAATAACGCAATAAATAAAAAAATATGTTTATTACACAAATATTTTAAGAAAGAAATATGCAAAGATTTAGTTAATAATTATTTTTTGACAGAGTTGCCATTTTTTTCGAACTTGCAGATGTAAAGTATGTAAGGGAGCAGGATTTTAGACTATTTATATGAACTAGAGTCGCCAGTAATCGAAATTCGACCAAATAAAAAATACAATTTTTTAAGAATATTAAGAGTATATAATTTTTATTGAAGAATTTGAACAAGATGTGAATAAAATCTAAAGTAAGTTGTGGAAAAAATTTACAAAAATTAATTTTAAAAAAATTTAAATTTATAATTAATTTTCGTGCAAAATAATTTGTTTTGACTCTGGTTTCGGCTCAATTCTTCCTTGAATAAACAATCGAATCAAATCGGCCAATTTTTTTCACAAGCAATGCTTGTAATTGAAGTGCGTTAAAAATGTAATTGTAACAGAATTCACTGTTGCAACACGCAAAGTTCAAACACAATTAAAAGTGGAAAAATACTGCAACCATAAATCCACAGTAAACGATACACAATTATCCGATATAAGTATTTACCACTTATATAGAACAGTGACGAAATGTACTTCAGTATACGACTGTGTTAAGTGTGACGTGCAGAGGAGAAATAACATCGAGCAATGAAAAAGCGCCACCGCGCATTTTTACCTGTATTCCCGTTGACGTGCATGTACATGCGAAAAAAAAACGTTGTGCCATTCAGCAAGTCCTCTCCTTTCCAACAGTATATATTATTCATATACATATGTCAACTGCAGCACAGTCAAAAAGGGAACACAAACTTTTTTGTTAGCGTAATTATATATAGATTTTAAGGCGATGTTTTATTGACGATTTTTTTAAGCATTACCACCTATATGAAATATATTACTCTTTGATGTGTGTAACTTAGTACACCATGTAATATAGTAATGTGACTGTAAAAAGGGAAAGAGAGAAAATATTTGCGCAGTGAAGAATGAAAATTAAGCAAAGAAAAAATTATATTACACGAGAAAATTTAAGGAAGAAATAGACATAGATTTAGTTTAGAATTATTTTTGACGCCACTTTTTTCGTTTGGACTATTAATGTAAATTTTGCGTTATCTATGATTTATTCATAGAATAGTTATTGAAATATTGCCACTGATATGTAAAATGTTATTTTATAAGATGTGTAACTTTGTATACCGCAATATAAAACATATTTTATTAATAATAATGGACAACCTGTCCAATTTTCTTTTTTGTGATAAATAAAATATGTCTGAATGGAGTAGTCGCATACTATTTACTTTTGATAAATAATACGAGATCCACTGGGATTTTAGATCCAAAAATTTAAACAGAGTTGTATATTAGAGTTCATCTATATGCTGGGGTTAGACGAGTCGTTGTGACTTAGAGGAGGGCACAATAGACCATAGATCGCAGTGCATACCTCTATTCATATCTATCTATCTACTAAAAAAACATATAGGTATGTGGGCATTATTTTCCGCTTTGTTGTATGGTGTATAATATTTTAGTGTCAGGCTTGTATAGCAGAAGCTATAGGCGTTCAAAGTAGTATATTCGAAAAAAAATGTAAAACTTAATATTTGAAAAAATACGGATTTTAAATATATATCCGCTCATTCTACAACCAATTTTGACTGATCTAAATACTCAGCTGCTTACCTAGGTGCTAATACTACTGTCAAAGTTTACACTAAGCCCTACCAATCCATTGAAATTGTTTGTACCATGATTGTTATTATTGCTTTATGGCAAATTCTAAACGTCAGCCATCAATTGAGCTCTTACAATAGCCGCGAAACTAGGAGTTTTAGAGCATGAACTCTCACTAAATAAACCGTCACAGTTTAAGCACTCAGTTCGAAGAAGCTTGTTATAATAAAAGTCCGCCGACAAGGTGTATGCGTTGTTTCATACATTGTACACGCCCTATACTTTATGTGAGATAGCAACTACTTGGATGGACACTGAATGAATATTAACAAATTTTATTGAAGCGCTTTAAAATGCCTCAATTTAAATGGAAAACAGCAGATTTGCAGATAGCCGTTTAAAAGAGCTTTAAATAAGCTAACAGGATTTTCGAACGCTTTGAAATTCAGAAAAGTAAGAATATATAAATTTAATGGAACCTTATCTAATGCATTAAAAAATCCATCTCACTCGCGTTTGGCAATAAAAACCTGCGAAGTAAGCAATTGATGAGATGGAAAAAAGAACGCGTAATAAATGAGTGTGAGTGGGTAACGGAAAATATAAAACTAAAAGCAGTAAAAGCATTCTAAGAATTGAAATTCAGGAATTTCCCAACACACAACTGCGAAGAAGCAGGTACATGGCAAGTTCGGTAAGAACTTTGAGAAAAGTAAGGAGGGTGAAATACATATGGAGAAGTGTTGGCAACACTGGCAGCGCCACTGATTTGGCAATGAAAGCTAATTTTTAAAGCTAAAGGCGTCCAAACATGCTGGCGTCGCTTTGCTGTCACGACCTAACTAGCTGCCTCTGCTCGTGGTGGGTGTCTGCACAGGTGCGTAGTGGTGTGCAATAAGCGGTGGCACAGAGTTGTTATGTTCACAACATGTGATGTTTTTTTCCTCCATTTCTTTCGCCCTTTTACAGCATATTTACCCAATAAACAACGCATTTAACATAATAATTTTACGCAATTATTACCATTTGCTTCGACAATTCGCATAGACATGCAAAGAAATCGTAAAAATATGCGCATAGCTATTAAATAGAGATATGTATGTACGTATGTGTGTGCGTTCATATGTAAATACCTGGGTATAAAGTCTGGCAGCCAAGCATTCACACGTTTTTATTTCGACAACGGCCGGACTCTGAGTCTGGACTTACAATGCCTCGGCACGATATGGCAAGAGGCAGCATGTATGCCAAAAAGAGGTAGAAAAAGTATAAGAAGCAGCAACAACAACAGCAAAAAGGGTAGAAAAACTCATTGGCTGCTTATGACCCACGAATTGCGGTACATGTTGCGTGGGCGCATGTCACATACCAATAAAATGAAAGAAAAAGTAAATTATGCCGCCAAAAGCAACAACAGCAACAGCAATTGCTATGACACTGACAAGCCTTACTATAAGTAAATACATTGCTAAAACTGGCAAAAGTACAATGCATCACTATATTTTGTTATATTGTCATAATTATACCTTTGTTATACCCAGAAGGAAACGCCGGAGACCCTATAAAATATATATATATAAATGATCAGTATTACGTGCTGAGTCGATTTAGCCATATCCGTCCGTCTGTCCGTCGGTTCGGTTTTTGAGATATTGATCTAAAATTTTATACGCGTCCTTTTTTTCTTATGAAGCTGCTCACTTGTCAGAACCACAGAAATCAGACCACCAAGTATAGCACATAGCTGCGTTACAAACTAACCGATCAAAATCAAGTTCTTGTGTGGATCTTTTATATTTGTGAGGGGTATAATAGCTTCGGACCAATCGAAGTTTAGTTTTTTTTTTAGTTGTTATTGTTGTTGCTGTTGTTGTCATCGTGTTTGTTACACCCATTAAAACATTTGATGCGTTTTGCATATTTAATCGAAATATCGCGCACTCACAGTAGCGCCTTATCGCAAAACGAAAAAAAAAATAACACAAACAAATTTGCTTCAAAAAATGAAAAGCAAAAAACAAAAACACCAATAATGAAAAATAAATACAAAAACAATTTGTTTTATGTTGCTACGACACAATGTTTCTTTGCCACACGAAAAGGTCGACACTTAACGATTAGCGGCTCACAATGTTGTTTATGGATGTGCCTCTCGCACTCTCTTTCTTAATCGAAAAACCAATAAAGAAAAAAACAAAAACAAATTTGCATTGCTGAAAACCCATTTGGTTGCCACCCGTCTGTCAGGCCTATCTTCTGTGTGTATACCCTGTCCCACATTGTACCCCTTGCGGCAACATTGCCACTTTGCCACATCTGTCATTTTGTTGCCACAGCAGAAGTGTTGAAGGAAGCGACACTAATAAAATTTGCTCAATTGGCGTTTCCATTGAACTGGTTGCGTTGCGAATTTTTACTGAAATATACTTTAGTAGCAATTTGTTGCCGGAAGCTAGAGCTAAAATGTTGTAGCTGTTGGCCCAAGCTGCATGTATGGGAGATACAAAATTAATTTAATATTAAAATGTTGCAAAAAAATCTCCAACTTAACACAATTGTATATCCCTAGGTGGTCACTCACTAGAATGACCTGTGGAAACTCAAAATCAATGTAGCTCCAAGGAATCCTGATAATTTATCCTAACCTCAAATCACTTATATGGTAAATCGTCTCTTGACTAACAAATCTGAATACCTGATTACCAGAGTTCTGAAATATTTTCTCCATAAGCTTAACTAAATTGGCGGAATTTTCATGAGTAGCTTCGGTGAGGACTTTCCCAAAAAACCCGTAATCATCTCAAAAGTTTGAGCTGGTAGAACTCGCCTTAAAAATACGGAGTTGATATTCACTTACAAATGGTTCATGAGTTTACCTACATATATTATCAAACTTTAAATTTTACCAATTATCTCTACCCACGAGGAAATAAAACCATTAAAAAAGCGATTGACTGAAACAAGAACTTCGAGTGAGAAAAGGTAGAAACAATAGCTTGGAGAGTGAAATTTTTTAGTAAAAGATCTTTAGAGTGCTTTTCTGAACTAAGCACCGGGACAAAGTTTCTAAATAGGGCCAATTGAAGAACATTATTTTATATGATGAAAATAATAAAAAAAGTGTGAATTTTCGACAATAAAATGCAAATTAAAATATTTATCAGTAAAGGAGCTCTTCGACTTCGCATTTCATGATCGCAACAAATAAACGTAAGCTCAGCTTTAATTGATACCAAGACCTACGGAGACTACTCGGAATTATACACTTTACATTTTAATTTCGGCAGCATTTCTCGAAAACTATTTAGAAATGTTTTATGTCGATACGACAACAACAATAGATAAAACTTTGTGAGATTCTCTACCCTAACACTTATAATATATATATACATATCTGGTTTTAATTAAACCATGTCAAAAACACTCTGAATGATACGAACAAAATCCTCGAATAGGTTAGAACTAAAGTTCTTTGGATTAACATTTCTTGAAAGCTTATAAAGATAATTTCGGCTATGAATACTCGATAGTCTTACCTCGGCGAACATGGAGCCTAACTGTTCGATTTTAGCTAAAAAAATTGCTTTGATATTGAGACGCTGAGAGACATCTTATAAGCGAGGTAAGTTGCATTGAGAAATTGCGTTTACCGAGACGTTTGAGTAATAAATAAAAAACCAAAATTTTATCAAGTCCATTGAACCCATAAACAGTTGTATATAAATAGTAAGCTTGCATCGCTCGAAAAAAAACGAATTGTCCTCAACGTTGCGGTGACAGAAATTCTTTGGTTTACTGTTGTGTATTTTATATTATATATATATTAAAATCAAACAAAAACCACCGAAGCTGGAAGTTCAAACAATGCAAAGAGGGGCAAATAATTGTGCCAGAAAAAGTATTATTTCTGCTTTTCGCATTACCATTTTTTTACGCACAACGAAAAGCAGTAAATACCGCACAAAATAAAGCGAAGTAAATGAACAACACAAGGAGGTAAAGCGTTAAAGTTTCCAAGGGAATGAATGGTAAGATGCTTGAAATTGTTTGACTGCTGAAAAGTCATTGCGCCGCGAAAAATAACTGAGTGAGGCGCTCAGCCGGTGAAGTGAGCAGCTATAGTCCCAGCTGCCGATGGGTGAAGTCACTGAAAGTATCGTCGAAGTTCAGAGTGGCGTCGCGCCGAATTGAATGGGGAGTCGATATTAAATTGGATCGAATTGAATCGAATTGCTTTTTACGATTTTGATGTTATTTACATGCACTTGAATGCATTGCTGCGAGAGAAGGTGGGGGGCGAAAAGTGTAAAATGCAACAAGCTTGCAAGGCAGACGCAGTCAGCTTAACTTGTATGAGGATGGGGCATGTTGCCAACTAATTGATTGTGCGCTAATTTATGTCCGAGGCGGACTATGTGCATACATAGTCTGAGTACTAATATTAGTATTGCGTCCATATATGTGTATGGTATAGTGCATTTGTTTGTAGCGCTTAATAACTTGAGTCATTCCGCCTCACCCTTCACTTGCTCATTTGTAACAAATCTCAGCGTGTTGCACATAAAAGTGCATGTTCCTTCGCCCACCGTCGTTCCTTCCCCACACCATTATCACATTGCTTTTGTATTGATAAGTGAATTTTGCGTACTCTGAACGTATGTATGTGTGTCTGTCGGCAGCAAAGTATGCATTGCATCGCGGACAGCTTGTTGGTATCGCAACGCAATTTAACCGAAGACTGGAGCGAGTCATTAACATAATTTCGCGTACAATGGAGCGTCTGCTGGTGCGGTCGTTGTGACGATGCTGCACGTAATCGAACAAGATCGGTAATTGATGAGGTAATGGAAGGAATGTTATTGTGTATGTGGTGTGGGTACCCGTGTACGAGGGAGATGTGGTGGCGGAAAATGTGGAGCACAGTGGATCAATAATATTTTTGTTAGACAGTAAACTGATCTTATAAGATCCTTATCAACCAAATTTAATAGAGCTTTGCTTTGTTGATTCTTAATTTGTGGTATGCATGAGACCAAAACAATCAAGTCTATATAAACAGACTGAACCCGAACTGTCAATAACTACATCAACATATTTCGTTATTAATGCGAAGTGCTTTATACCGAAGTACAACCAGTTTTAAGGTATTTGATTATCTTCTTGGCTCACAGAGAGTTAAATCTTGGTGATCACTCCGATAATGCATAGAGTAGGTGAACTTAAGGGTTCTGGACAAAGCTTTATATCGAACATCAATCTTGAGAAAGAATAAAGAGCGAAGTTTCAGGTATGTATAAAATAGTATACCAACGGATCAAATTCGACTAAATTTTCACTCATTTTAATACAAATCTTTATTATCGCCTTTAAAATATGCTCCTCTTGAGTCAATACAAGCAGACCAACGCTTCATCTGATTTTCCGTACAACTTTTATAAACCTCGGCTGGGATGGCCTTGGGTGCCTTCAGCGAAATTTGGTTTTTTCGGTTTCGGTACATTTTTGGAGCATGTAAGGTTCTCAGCTATGTTGTCAAGCTTCTTTACTCGACGTAATTTTGCAAAAGTTTCTGTTCTTTTCATACGAGTCTCTCGAAGAAACATTTTTTTATCGAAATGAGAGAGAAAAGTTATATACAAAAGAATAGTAACATTACAATATATATAGGGTGAGTTATTATAATATGAAACTACAAAAAAAAAATATGTGGTGAATTATTATAAAATGTAACTCGCGCGCTATTTTAATGGAACAGTAAAATTTTATCAGATGGTATGCAGAATTGAATGAGAAAGTTATTTAATTTGTATATCGTTTTAATAAATAAATTCAATCTTATTGTTTTAAAATTGTATGACTCTAATTCACTGTCATTTATTGCTAAGTACCCTCCTTCAAGCTTACGTCAAGCATACGTTCAGCAGTTTTTTCTGCTTTGCGCATACTTGTTGCATGCACCACTATACCGCTGAAATGCATCGGTCTCTTAGCCGATTCATTTGTAGAGGAATTTCACAAATTGTTGGGGTGGTTGAAAAGAAACAAATTCGAGATAAATGCGCAAAATAATGAAGGCGAAGATTTCTTAGCCATTGAGTCAGAAATCTCTCTTGTATTTGTTTTTTTTTCCACAATCCAAATGTAACAAATAAATTTCGGAGAATTTGTCGGGAAAAAAGACCAAAGCCGAAAAACGAATAAAAGAACTCTATCACTGAAAATTGGCTTCATTGCTCAAGTTTTTTGAGTCTGCCATTATTCTCCCAACTTTTTATTAAGCTACTAATTTTCCCTTATAACACATCATTTGAAGAAACGATAAGCGCTCTTCCACAGGTCTCTTCAGTCTTATGTGGTTCCGAAAAAGGAAAAACTACATGACTTTAAGAGATATTATTATTATATAGTTTTTCATAT
The DNA here is from genome assembly GCF_001188975.3 of Bactrocera oleae. Taxonomy (NCBI): domain Eukaryota; kingdom Metazoa; phylum Arthropoda; class Insecta; order Diptera; family Tephritidae; genus Bactrocera; species Bactrocera oleae. The sequence goes on along the minus strand of NW_021662286.1, from coordinate 7,052,265 downwards.
TTAGAATAAGTTCTCGACATGAAATTATTTGTATATAATGCGACCACTAAGACAATAAATGGAGTTTCGCCGCAACCAATGACCACTCAAATACTCTGCCAGAGCTGTAAAACCCTCTTTTTAAAGCAAATATGAAGATTGCTTAGATCATATTTAGAATTATTTAGCCAGTCCATACACCAGACATTCACTTTCTTATTTTAGGAGAGCTTTAACAAGGTTTTGACCCACTGCAGATGTCGCTATTTTTTTCGTGAAAATCAATGCTATTCATTATCTTAATGGTCTGACACTTGCCCGATTAATTTTTCACTTTAATTACTAACTTTACGTTTATACAAATTGGTATTGATTTAGTAAAGATTTTTGTTTTTAATCGAAGTTAAGCAAAATCTTACCGAATTTACTTATGGTGTATACATGGAATGTTTCATTGAGGACCACGAGCTTTTCTTCAAATTGAACATAATCTATTGACTGTTATCCTACAAGTGAATATCTGCGGTCTCTGAAATGAACGTGGTTATGTCAAAAATTTTCTAAAGAGCGTGAAGTTGCATTCCTAGGCAACAAAAACCTTATCCATAATTTGAGTTTTTGCAATCAACCGGGAGCCCCGCCGTTAGGTAATTTTACCGACCAGAGTATCTAAAAAATGAATGCCAATTGAAATTAACATTTTAAAACTACAACAATGTAGTTAAGCTCAGCAGATTACCCAACCAGACTAATAAAAATTTGTTTAATTGCCATAACATTTATTTTATTACCTAAGTACCTATATTTTAAATTATATGGTATTTTAAAATCTCACCACAAACCAACGCTACAACTACCAAAGGTACCCCATTAGCAATATCAATACAATAGGGCTCATTAAAAAACGCTTTGAAAAATATTAGTGTAAGTAAACAAAAAGTAGAAGCAAACCCAACCCGACGAACACTGCAATCGGTCATAAAATACAACTGTCAAATTATTTGGGTGCCATTAAATGTTTAAGCTGTAGCCACACACAACGCCCAGCGCCAACTTCGCCAGCAGTAGCAACATGAACTACAATACAAATAATCGTGAACACCTTCACTCAAACGGTGAAACGCGAAAAGCCATCCGCATCGGCATTGTCTGGCCTCTGCACCCAAGCGAACGTAGTATTTGTAGAAATCTTTAAGGTATTTCTAGCCCATTCATTGCATTAGCATAATTACTGCTAAATCAGGCAGTTGAAATGGAGACGATGACGAAGGCAATGACGACACTCTAACAACGCGCCGCGCATAATGCTAATGCGGCAGTTCGGTAATCCGAAACGGCGGTGCGCGGAGCTCATCTCCATTGCACTAAATCTTATTTAAGTGTCGAAAACTCGATGCCGATTGACAAACAAGTGTTTTACATTTCGTGTTGTTTTAACAAATTTTCTTTAGTTTAGTACGGTGGAAAGGCGCACGAGTTTTACAAATTAGATTTTACACTGAAAAAATTATTTTTTTTTACATTTTTGAAATTAATTTTTTTGTTATTCAAACTGGAGTATAAGTGAAATTAAGTACAAAATATTCAGAATACTTAAGTAAAACCAAATACTTCTTTCAGAAATTCACTAAGTTTGTATGTAACTTAATCTTAAGCTCAAAAGTCATTTTAAGTACGACATAACGTAGATTTGAACATACAAATATACATAGTCGATATTGAAAACTCTGATTTACTATCATGTATTCCCAATCCGTTGCCTAAAACAGTGGACTGTGAAAGAAAATGTTAGATAATTTTAAAAATTTCATAATCATTCTTTTGAGCAAAACTAATTGAGATCAATAGAAGTCGAAAACATAAGTGGACCTACAATGGAAATTTAACTTCCAAAAATTACATATTTCGATTTTGATCAAGGGAAAATAAAGTATAAGAAACGGACGAGTCACTTGTTAACGACTCAGCCGATAAGTTCTCTATTTTCGACATTCTTTTTCAGGAAGTCTTAGTATGTTTTAACACTATTATTAAATTTGATAGCTCAGACCAAATACTTATAATGGATTCCTTAATGTTTTCAAATCGGTCTTCCATAAACCGATGATTTCTGTTTCGGTAGTGTTAAGTAAATTCGTTTGCTTCAACTTTTTCGTTAAGTGTATAAAGTCTTTAGAAAAATTTTGTAGAAAGTTTGCATGATTAAATATGAGTAGGCAGAGTTTCTAAATTTATACAAACAAATAGGTAATATTGGGAATATGGTTAATAGGTTAACAAAGGGTAGGCAAAAATATTTATAATTTTATTTAAAAAAAAACACGAGACTGGATAGTTTTTTATTGGAAATTATTATTTTTAAAACAAATTGATTTAAAACAAAATATATTAAAGTTTTCAACGCAAAAAAAGAAATATAGAGATTTAAAATTTTTATCAAAATAAATTTGTAGAATAGAACTATGAACCCGACATGGAACTGTAGCCTAAGTGGCTATTAAAACGCGCACACATCGCTGAGCAGTGAAGCACGAGCCATAAGGGAAGATAAAAAAGGAAAAATATATATACATAAACATTTCATTCTTGTTTTGGTACTTTTTCCTCTGCTGCAGCCCGTCAGCCATTCATTGCCCAACGCTAATGCAGAAGTATTGGAAAGGTGAAGACCTGTGTAGCAATGTACCATATGTAGTAGACTACTGTGCAACAAATGCACGTTGCTACAACATTAATGATTAGTGGGAATTTTGATTTATTTTTTGGGTTAAAAGGAAATAATATTCGGTGTAGCAGATAAGTAAGCAGAACTAAATGAAGTAAGCGAGTGGTTTGAGGAATTTATATGCTTCTTCTGATAAAATGAATAATAAAATTTTAAAGCAAAATAAATCTAGTGGCCTTCTAGCTAACACGGGGGTAGTTAATGAGCTAATAGAACTCGGAGTATAAAGATTTTCATAAATGTATTAGCATTACAGTCAGCTTAGTAGACAAGAAACAAAAACAAAAACATATTTTACTTTAGCGAAAGCCACCAATTAGAGACTAAATTCTTCTCTCACACGAAAAAAGTCAGTAAATAAATCAGCGAGTAAACATTCACCCCCAAAACTGTAAATTCGCGTGCTTCTTGTGACAGATAGCTTGTTTTCAAAAGCACAAGTAGATTAACTGCAATTAAATACACGTAAAAGAGATAAAGAGCTTTATGAAGTATGTACTCATGTTAAGAAGCAGCCCAAATCTCTAAAAAAAGAGTCCAAAAAGAGACTTAAATGAAAAAGTAAACAAAAATTGTCTGAGTTCGAAAAATATGAAACATGAAAGCAAAACAAAAAGAAAAGTGAAAGCAAAGGAAGATTAAATTCAAACAACAATAAAAAGCGACCAAAACTAAATATTTAAAACAAGGGAAGCCCTCAAGAACACAGCTTAAAATTAACAGACAAAATTCACCGGCTTTTGAACTTTTTTTGCTGGCTTTTACTTTATCCCAAGGAGCGCGAGTATTCACAAGGAGCTTTTGCATTAAAAATTTCATAAGCAAATGCCAACAATTGACGTACACACGCTACACACTTATGCAACATACAGTAACCCTCTCATATTTTATAAAAATGCAGGCATACAGATAAACAGAGCTTACCGCCAGGTAAACGTGGAAGAAATTTTTTGGCATAAAACGCGTATGAAGTTTACAAAAATTATGAAAATACAGTGGCTACTGGCTAACTAGTGTATTAAGAAAGTTATATGGAGAAGTTACCGGCTTCATTTCGGGTTCTCAAAAAGTTAAAAAACCAGCAACGGGGTAAACTATAAAAGGGTTCAATTTAACAAAATTAACTTAACAAATATCGAGTAGCTGAAGTAAGTGATTTTTGAGGAGAAAGCAAAAACCACACCCAGGAAGGTGAGGCAGATTGAGTTTTGGTTCGTCGCTATTAACATCATCTGTTCCAACTTGACAGCTAGAGTACCTCACGAACTTTCATTATATTTCGTTGGAACTTACACTCTAAAAATTTAATACACCGCTTTTGGAGATCAGGCATTTACTGTTTGAAATTTTTTCAAACTTTTGTGGTTGATTCCCGATTGGAAGATTCACTGCTTCCACATAACATACTATTTCAGCAACTATTTTATTGTAGTGCTCCTTCGTACCAGAAATTTATCCAATTTGAAGCTAAGTATGTAACTACTCTGTATTTCGAGAATTAACTGTACTGTCATTGTCTAAGTGGATACCAACGCCAGAAGCAACAAGCTGTCGCGGAATCTATGAAAAATTATTTTTGGACCACCGAAAAGAGCAAGTCGGAAAACATACAAAGCGAAAGGACAGCAACAGGGATAGCGAATGATATGCAAAGAAAAAAGTTTTTGACAGGCATTTCGTTAGAAAGTCAGTATATGACTGGCACTCAACGTGGAACGTGCACAAAATGAAATGGGAGCAAGTTTGGGGCAAATTGCAGACGCTTACAAGAGACAATGCTTGAAAACAAAAAAAAAAACACAAAGAAAACGCTGTCTTGTGAACAAAGTGGATTTCAGCGTGTAAAGATGGAGTGATTTGCTTGTTTTTGTTTCCATTGTTTTCTTCTTGCCAGGTAATACCAACGTTGATGCTTGTTAGGGAGTCTTTAACTTGTAAGCCGGGACTTTTTCGGTTCATTTTGCATTTTTTTACAGAAATCTTTTTTATTATAAGAGCATACATTTTTGTTTTTTCTTTTTACAGTCTCCTTTTGTTGTTACTTCTCCCAACTTTACGCGTATTGTAATTGCTTTTGTTAGTTCATTTTTATTTTCTTTTAAGAAATTTGCCGATAAAATGGCAATACTTCAATACAAATTCGCATATACTTTTTACCAAGTTGCCATCTACACTTCGCGGGCCTACCTTTTAGCCTGCTTACAGCACTGATAAGCAGGTGGTGTCAATGATTGAAAACAAAAGCAGCACGCTCTTTGTTGGTTTGTTGGTAAGGCACTACAATGTTTGGCGGCTTCTCGCAAAGCGCCGCTAAGTGTTTGTTGTGCATAGTGACAAAGTGGGCGTTGCAATTTAGGTGTTAGGCCGTTGAAAGGTATTAAAGCGCTAAGCCGATTTAATCCAGCGTGCACTAGTATGTAAGAGACAGATAGCATTTGTAGGAATTTCTGCTTTTGAAGATTTGCAACTAATACACGAGGGTTAGTTCCAATTAAAAAACTTATTGAAGTCTACTTTTTTTTCAGATGTTGCTCTAGATGCTTAAGGATGTTATCCGAACTACTAATGGCTTTTATGAGCACCTATTATAAGAAGGGTAGATACGCAGCTGTTTTTTGGTTGGTATAGAGGGGTATGAGCAATATATCTCTAGCAAATAATTGGTTGATAATAATTTTTTCTTACAATATAATAGTGTTGTTCTAAATGTTTTTGGATTAGTACTTTCCATACGTCATTCCTTGTTATCTTATGTGAACCTAATATTTCAGAAACTTTTTTTCTACAGAAAGATAGAGATGGGTATATTTGCAGGCCTTTTACAAAAAAACGTTAGGAGAATGATAAATATCAAGTTAAAAATCTATTAAAAAAAATAATAAATAGTCATATTAGTAAATTTACAATGTGCTGAAATACTGTACATTAGTTTTAAAAATGAATATGAAAAACGCGATGCATATTAGTACTAATTTTTTTTAGACCTAGCTAAAATTCGAAGGCTTTCGGAACATGAAGTTAGGTTTTTCTTATAAAGTTTTTTTTTTCATTTTTGTTAAGTTTTTATATAATAGTGATAACAGTCATTGTTGGTAATACAATAATTTATGATTTTTGTACCCTACGCTTTTGAATTGGCAATTTTAAAATTACTATACAAGTATGTATCAAAGTCATGAAAAATATTTAATAAAATTTTACATTTCTTATGGTGGTAAAATACGTAAAAGCAATTGACTTACCTTGTAATAATTTTAAAAGCCTTTAATATCCGCAATAAATATATTATAATTTTGATTTCAGTTTTTTTCAAACACATTAATTACACATTTGTCACACTCTGTTAATTGTAACGATATATTTTTATTCAATATATTAAGTATATATTTATTAATTACCAACACGCACCAAAAAAAATTTAATTATTTTTCATTTTTTATTAATTATTCTTTCCTTGTTTTAACAGTCTTTTGTAATTTTAATTTTGTTTACCAAATGTTTAATCATTTATTGTGTTTTGGCAGTTGGATTGTCATCGTCATCAAACTTCACAAAGTTTTGAAACTGCATGACTATAAACATATAGATAAATACTTACTGCTTTAGTAAAGTTGTTCATTTAATTTTCTTATTCGCCACTTTTTTCAATTGTTTTTATTTGTCTTGTCAACTTATCAAACTGACCCATATTTTGGTGCATTGCCTTCAGTTTTTGTCTAAATATTGGTTTTTCTTTTTTATATTAGTGAGCACATACACATCTCTGTATGTATTTATTTATCGGCGCGCTAAGTCAATATATGTCAGTTGATATTTCTTTTATCAGAATATATTTTCAAACTTTTATTTGACAGCGCTACAAATCAATCTTTGTGGCCGAAATGCGGTAAAAGCGAAAGTAATTTTATGGTTTTGGACTTTACTGTCAGCATGTTTTAATTTTAATTATGATTTGTGTACAGTCGATGTACCTACATGGCATTCAAACACTTTAAAACACGATAATTTTAATTTTAATTTAGTTTTGGATTTTTTATTTTATCCACAAAATTTAATTAATATCTTTGAACCACAAAAATTTAACACTTTTTTCTTCTTATTTTAAATATATTTGCTTTGTATGTTCGCGCTTTCGCTAAAATAACGTTTAATCCCGCACTCGCGTTTTAATTACAAATAAGCATTTATTTTCCTTCCGCACCTACATACACGCACACATATTTAGTTACTTCAGTCACTTCCAGTGAAATCCACGAAAATGCAAATTCTTATTTATGCTCCCATTCCTTTTGTTTATTTGTTTTTGCATATGCACTTATGCCATTTCGCCATATCTCTAATTGCCTCAGCTGTCATTAGCGTCAGCGCTAAGATGCTTTTGTCACGCACTCATTTCTCGTAAAACACAAGCGCGCTTACATATCTTACACATAAACAATGCACTGCATTTTAACCGGCAAACGCGTTCTTACATAAACGAAATTGACGATTTAGCCGCACAAACACTAACTCTTTTACTAATTTTACCAAATTACCAAACGATTGTAGAGTCCGCGGCAAACTGAATCAACAAATTCAGAAATGTGCCTAGCAAACCCACAAACAACCCTCAATGCTGCTTCTTGCCATCACGTTGCAGTTCGATGTTCGAAGGCCGCAGCGTTGTGTTGTTTTTGGTTTGCGTTTGCTTTCCTATTGCTTTTGCCTTTGCTTGTTTTTGTTTGTTTGCGATTGCCGTGTGCTCGGCACGCGACACACAGCATTTGCTGAACTTCGCTGTTTTTGTTGTGACCTTTGTTGTGTGCTGTGCCAATTTGCCTTGTTTGTGTGTCGCTTGCTACTCGTCACTTGCCGGTCATCGTGGGTGTTCGTGCATCAGGTAGCAGTGGTGATGCTGGAGAGTAACGAATTCAGTTTAATTAATTCGCTGCTTAAATTTATTTTGCCGTTGTGCTGCTGCTGCGTGCAAATCGTTTTATTTTCTGTTAAATATTATTAAATATAATTGTAATGTGCTAAAATATAGTGAAAAGTGTGTGTAAATATGTGCGCGTGTGTTTGGTGTAGTGAAAGTTTATATTTTTAAAGTGTTAAGTGTGTTTTTTCAGGCATTTCTGGTTCTTTCTATGCCGTGCAGCAAAGCATCGGCTGTGTGGCCATTTTGCAAAGCAGAAAAAGTGCGTAGATTTGATGTGGCTTATTTGTTTCAATGTGATTAAAGTACGTGCTAGTTGGTATTTCGGGTGGTAGAGTGATGTGTAGTTAAATTATTTATGTTTATTGTAAATTCAAAAGTGGTTATGCATTCATGCCAGTAAATATGTAGAGTGCAGTGTATGTAAGTGTAAGTATCAATGCCGTGTCGCAGTTGTTTTGAGAGTAAAAAGGTTAAAAAAAATAGTCTCCAATAGACAGTAGTACTTTAAATGTGTATGTATATATGTGCAAATATATGTGTGTGCTTTCAAATAGCAGCGTTAGTTCTGTGTAGTTCTGAAGTGTGTGAAAATATATTGTATGTATAGATTTATGTAAGGCATAGTCAAGTGGTATGCGCATTTATTTCAATACTGCGTTGGAAGTATTGGTAAGTACGATTACATTTGTACCACTTTCATATTTATACACTATACCCATATGTGCATAATATATACCCTGCAGTGAAACCAATGAGTTATACATACATATGTACACAACTTTACAACTAGAAACAACCATAAGTCCTGTTAGTTTTAGCGGACTGTAATATTTTTTTAGAAGCAACTTTTTTACGTGTTAAGGAGCACACCTAGTGTACCAGCCTAAAAAGCCGTTTTCGACAATTTTTGAGCATAACATGAAATACGTTGCGGGCACTATTTGGGCAAATTTTTATTCTGATAACTTAATTGATGTTTCATTTGTATACTTTAAAGTGAAAGAAACATTTATAAATTTGTTATATAGGAAGTAGGCGTGGTTTTGAACCGATTTCGCCCATTTCCATAGTGTGCAATAGTAATAGCCTTACTTACCCAATTTGATTGAAATTCGTTAAGTTGTTCTTGAAATAAAGGTTTTTGTATCTTAATTTGTAGCTTAGTTATGTCACTTAATACGTTTTTGCTTAACAGCACTTTGTGGGTGTGGCAACGGAACGCTTCCGCGCCAACCCTCCTTAAGTGTCAAGGAACACGTGTACCAAATTTCATTAAGATATTTTAATATTTTCTTAATTTATCGGTTGCAAAGACCGACAGACGGACAGTCAGACTCAGATTTCAACTCGAGAGCATAAAAAATCAAAAACATTAATTTTACTATGATAATTTTTATAGCAGTTCACCCGAAAGCTCAGTAAAGTAAATGTGTTTTTCTCTGACTAAGATCATAACAATATTGTAAACAATTTCAATTATAACATTTCTTCATAAATGAGAAGATATGATGTGTCCACTAGAAAATGGTTGGATTATTTGTTCCTGCATTGCATTCATTCCAATATATTATATTATATTAAGTTTGCCACGAAGTTTGTAACACCCAATGAAATCTCCGAAGAAATTGTATAGACCGGATGACTATAGCATATAGCTGCCATACAAACTGAACGAACGGAATCAAGTGCTTATAGGGAAAATTTTTTTATTTGACGAAGTATCTTCACGAAATTAATTCATATTCAAGTTCTTGAAAGGAACTTTTGTATTTGTGAAGGGTATAATAGCTTCGGTGCAACCGACGTTAACGTTTTTTTCTTGTTTTTGCTTTTCCTTTACTTTGCCATCACAAATCATATATTTGCCTACTTCAAGTCGTTATAAGTTTCATGATCCTAGCATAATTATACGATGTGTGCATAATTTATGTGAAGTTTATTTGAATATTTTAATAAAATAATGTAATTTTGGCACTTTATTTGGCCAGAAGTGATACGATTTTTGCTTCTGACAGTAAATATTTAGATAAAACCTGAAAGATCAATTTGCTTAATAAACAAATATATAAATAACGTTGGCATATACAGATGATATCAATATTTATCTCTGGAATAAATAAATTGTTGTCAATTCAGCATAAAACGTCGAAATTATGGCAAATATTTCAAAGTTAGATATGTTTATATGCGCATATTTTACTGAATAATTATTGAAGTTTTTGAAGTATTTATTTTAGATATCGCTTCAAGTAAGTGAGTTGAAAGATCTGAATGAAATATATACATATGTATATACGTAAAGATGTAACTGATTGGAACATAATAAATTTGTTCTCCCTTATTATATTGCTCTTTATTGCAGCCACTTGAACATGCTTCATGACATCCGAATTAGGATACTTGAAATGCACTCTAGAAGCCAACATTAAGGCACTTCATATATCTACTTGTATATACAAACATTTTGGTATATATATACATAGATACATATTTACAAAATTTAAATGAATAGTAGCCATTGTTCTGCCAATTAGAGTGTCAAACAGCATTCAACAACTAAGCATCTAACTCTTAAAAACCATGTACATATTTCAGCATCATTACAAAGTAGAACAGCTATATAGCTCATACATATAATCATGTAGACACAACTGTTGAACGCGAATCGATTAAAACAATTGAAGTGCTATTAATTCAAAGCAATCAACCAAAACTATCTACACATTTATGCATTTGAAATCCTTAACGGCCGACAACTTTGTTCATGCAACACTTGAAATGCAGCCGAGCTAATAATATTTTCTTTATTAAAGTGTGAATTAGGAAAGAGTAAAAATTATGTACTGCGAGTACAAGGAGGCAAAATAGGTGTTGCACGAATGGTGAGGCACTTATAGGCATACTTATGTAAAGACATACATATGCATTTAGAGGCACAATTGGGTACAAATACATAGGCGTGACTATGGAAGGGTTGCGAGGTTTAGAAAGCCCTGCTAAATTTTGTATAAGTTATCACAATATTAAATAATGATACAGGTATAGTCAAGAAAGCAGTTCAAAATAATATTGAAACCTTTTCGATCAAAGATATGTTTTGAAGCTCATATAAGTAGATAATATGTGGGACGTCTATAGAAGGGATTGCAATTTTGGTCAACCAGATTATATAGCAAACATTTAAAAATTGATAGAAAGCTTAATAGGTCCCAAAATATGTGTATACATTTATCTCGAAGCCTTATAGAAATGTGACTACAGTTTATAGGAGACTAAAAGGCAATTTAGTGAAAAGTTTAGGCAAATTTTATGTAGATATCTGATATATCTGTATAATATTGGTCAAAAATTTAAGTAGGCTTAAAAATTATAAAAAAGTAAATGGCCTTAAAAACGAAATCCTCTTTTACAAAGACCCTGCCTCTCCATACCACCTACATACATACATACATTCATACAAACACATGCACAGATTTTCCTATTTGGTCTTATGGTAATTCGTGCCAGATGCGTTAGTGTAAATATGCATTTCTAAAGATTTGTATATAATCATGTTCACATTACCACATTGGCGAACTGCACAGGCGCCAACAAGTAAACAAGAAAGGAAGTGCATAAATAAAAGAGCAAAACTTAATACGAAAACACAAAATCGAAAAAGACAGTGATACCTAATAAGGCGGGCGAATTGAATGTTCACGACTTTTTAAGGATTGATATTTTCAAAGAGCACTAAGCCATAAACACCATAGTAAATATATATGTATGCAAATATATTTTTACAGTCATGTATGAACTATGTTGCAAGATTTGTTTGGTTTGCCAGCATTTCAATTAGCACACTTCACACATAAAACGGAAAATTGAAAGCTATCTTAAAGATCACGTGAACAAAAATATAACTGAAATGTGGCGACATAACTTTGGTGCTTTGAATAATGATTTAAACTTCGTTTAGTAAAAATTAAAGATTAATAATTTTTACCATTTTTGTGGAGCATTAAATTTCTTACAAAACTATGAGTTTTCGGATTTATAACGATTTCTTTTTATTGAGTTATAAAATTCATAAGAAAAACAACTTTTCCTTAAAGTAATCAAGCTTCAATCGTTAATATCTTTTAAACTGTTAGATTTACGAGATTCCATTTGTGGACTTTTTAAAATTTTTTGACAAATGGAAGGACCTAAAAGTCCTAGATGCCATAACGATTGGTTGATAGATTTTTTGATAAGATTTCTAATTTCTTTCTGACAAAAATAGTATAGAGGGCTTGGATTGGTCCTGCGCAATGGTAGTGGGCACCTCTCACCACTGTTATACATGAGTCAAACCAGTTCGAGACTACTGCATCTTTCTGCTTAAATAATAATCTATACATATCTACCATATAATAATATTCTATTCGTATGTGTATACCACAAGCACCCAGTGGCAATCAATGAGGTGCGAAAGAGTGCCGCGCCAGTCAAGATCAAGAGCAAAATGACAACGGTTGCAAAAACAATGTTCAATGGTGCAAATATATATCTAATAAAGGAGAACGATAAGTACGATGAATCGGAATTGGGGGGAATATTGAATGCTTTAAGTACAGGAAGTTGCAAATGTGCAGCTGAAATTATTGAGAACTCTCAAGTGAGATGGTAGGAGTTAAAGTAGCTACGATTTGACGCCGATTTGATTGCCAGCAAAAACAACTTACATGAGATTGAGATGGAAAATGGCATATGGTTGAGACAAATTGATGCCAAGATATGGTTTTATACAAATTATGACTTCATTGGCTTGGAAAATATGTAAGTGGAATAACAAGAGAGAAAGTGAACAAATTAGTGCTAGTGCAAAGGATGGTGTAATGTACTTGTAGTATACTATACTTTGTCGAGCTATATAATGCATTTGTTTTCGCATTTTATAACATTTATTCAAAGTCACTGGATGACATAGTAAGTAAAGCCCTATTAAAACGACTCAAGACTTTATTCAAAGAAAAAACTGTAATTCATTATACTGAAAAATGTAGTAAGAGAAGAGTTAAGTTACGTAAAATGAGGTAGGTCCCTATAAAGTAATTAAAGACCAACTGATCGACGATCAGCTTCTGTGCGACTGCAAGAATTTTTTGGCCTACAGCAGATAGCAGAAGATGTTCAGGCTAAGTTGAACCCAGTCACTTTTTCCTCCATTGTCCAGTCTTTGCAAGGTTGAAGTTGAAACATCTCGGTAGTCTTACCTTCGACGAACCAGGAGACTTAGCCGAAATTGGCATTAGCTGACTCAACAAATATGCGATAGACTCAAAACACTTTGGCGATTTGTAATGTTCTTATGATCTATTACATAAGAGTTTTATAAAACTCCTGTTCATTCTAAATGAGTCCAAGTGAGATCTGTCTTAGGATGAAGTTATAATCAGAGAACATACAAGAACAAGTTACAAGTTCTCTCCTATAATACTCTTAACAAATAAAAAAAGGTTTATATCTACACAAGAACTTGTTTTTGATGGTTCAGTTTATATTCCCCATCGCTAAAAAATTTCCTTCACACTTACTCCCAAATCACTCATAATAATTTACACTTAATGCGCACCCATTTCGTCCAAATACTATCAAACGACATCACTGTAACGGATATTCATAGAGTTAAAAAAAAAGCATCTGAAACATCGTTAGCAAAACCCCGCACACAACAAAAGCAAAACGCCGACAGCAAAAACCCTCAAAATTATCAAAACACAACCTTCATACCAATAACAACAACAATAAATAACAGCCCATCAAACCTCTACAAAAAATTGCCGGTAGTGGAGACTTTTTAGATGTAAACAAAAATCAGCTGTTCGAGCAGTGCAATCGTTTTTTTATGATGGTTGCTGCACCATGTTGTAACCATACAAACGGTTGTATGCGCATTTTGCGAACATGTTGTATTTTGATGTTGTTGTTGTGTTGCTTTTGCTTTGCTTTGACTTTGCGCATCCCGTTGTGACTTTCCACCAATTTTTTATTTGCATTCTTTCTGCTTTTTGTGGACGCATATTTCTTTTTGTGTTGTGTTTTTTTTTTTGTAATAATTGAGGAAATGACAATTTCCTGCGCCGTGCGGATGATATACGGTGGACTTGTGTGCTTGTAGGTGTAAGTGCGCGTGTGTGTGTTAATATGATGAATGTGTGTGTGGAGAGTTTCAGCGAAATGCCGGAATTCCTTTTAGGTTCAGAGGTGTTGTAATTTTTAATTTAATTAAATATGACTTCTGGCTTTGAGGTCTTCTTTCCGTTATTCACTGTGTTATCGTTGTGTTTGTGTGCTTCCTTTTACTTCATTTGTAAATATTATAGTACAAGTTGCGTTGGGGAATTTTAGTTTTTAGTGTACAAGAAAAAATTTAAAGCAAAGATAAGTTATTTTCTAAGGTTTATATAAGCACGTAGTTTAATGTTTATTTTAAGTAAAATAGCTACTTTTCGGATTGTGTAATATATTTTAATATAAATGTATAAAATTCGGACAAAATATTTTTCACAAAAAAGTAGTCGCAAAAAATCATGAAATTTTTTAATGTTTAAAAGCATTTGAAAATTTTAATTTCGAGTTTTGTAAAATGTGCTATTTAATAATTTTTCTTTCTAAGTGTAAATTTTTTCAGAAAAAAAAAATTTTTTTTTTTGGAAGCTATTATGTCAAAAATCAAAAGTTTGACAAGTCTTTCAATCCTTCTTAAGACAATTTTAAGCAGAAAAATCTTCCTCACCGACAAACACAATTGTTTGGAGTTCCTTTTGGTAAATCGTCTACGGGATCAAGGGAATTCAAAATTTTTCAAAACGATTCGCCGATTATTAAAGTAGTTTTAGTTCTGTAAATGCACATTTTTGTATTTATTTGTTATTAAATAAAATGCTTCTTTAAAAAAATTCATAAAAAACGCTAATGCATATAACCTCTTAAAGTACTCTCCAGGGTTCTAAAAATATTATTAATTTTTTTTTTTTCTTTTGTGAAAAGAAATGTTAAATATTAATGAAAAATAAAAAAAGTTTTCTTGTCGAATTTGTTCTAATGTCGAAGTGTTTGTGAGAGATTAGCATGTAAAACTAATCTCGAAAATGCATTTTTTAAATCGAGTGGAGATTATACTTAGAGATTGATGTAAAGCTAAAAGCTTATGTACTTTAGTAAATATGCAATTATATATTGAGATCCCGTATTTTATTTTTCGAGTTGCTCGAGTTTCTAGAAGCAGCTGTTGCAAAAGATGATTTTTAAGATTGGTTAGAATAGGTTTAATGGCTAATCCAAAGATCGCACTTGTACTGCTATTTGCAGTCCTTTGTGACGTCATAAAAATAAAAGACCTATAATTCAAATTTAAAAGTCAGCAAAGTGCCTTCTGGCCAATAAAAATTTGCTCAGGCGTTTAATTTCTATTCCCACCAGTTCGGTTGAACATCCTAAAGTGTGAGCTCGCAAGTGTTTAAGCCTTGATGTCGGTCACGCGGGACAATTAAGAAGGAAGTGCTGAAAGGTTTTCACCTCGTCTTCTTCCAAACAACTTCAGGAGCTAGTTTTAATAAATTTCAGAATTGTGAAACATGGCTAAGACAGACCCATTTGGATTCAGACGGAAAGCTTTTAGGTGTGTCCTTAAGCAAGCTGAAATATTTTATGCGTATTTCTCGTGACTTCATCCCTTCATCTCCTAGTTTAGGTGACCTTGATTATCTAATGGAGGATTCCAGGATAACTTTGTGTATTTTGTTTTTAAATCAACCGAGCCTGAAATGCTTAAGCACAATATTTTCAGTAGATATTTTCTTTTTCTTTTTTATTATCCTACTGGCATTATTATTGAAAGGTCTAAAACTGTTTTTGATTTCATCCACCGACTTTTGCTTGTGACTTCGATTTGAAGATTTTTAATTCTTATTCTTAACCTATAGAATGGAGGGTTGAACCTGTAGGTTTGCAAGTTTTGTAGACCATATAGCTGAGGTTATATTTACATTTTCATTACATAGCTACGCATAAAATATATATGAGTTTGACCCTCATTATAAAGTCAGATTAAAACTGTATTCCACTACTTATTCAGTTCGATCTAAAACTAGTTACACGGATACTTGTTGAGTTAAATATAATATATGATAATATAAATTTTAAGGTTTAAAATCACTAGTTATAGATTTGATAAAAAAGCAATTGCTTCATGGTTTTCTACATAAATCTTCTTTTGAGTACCGTCAGCTTGTAAGCTCGTTTCCAATCACTCTTAACCCAGTTCACCGCTCGCTGATTTGTCTATATTGTTTTTTAATTAACAAATATTACCATAAAGCAAAACGTAAACAAAGCGAAATTAAGATTAAATCTCAAAAATTTAAAGAGTTATTCAGAAGACATCAACTAGTAGACATAAGCTAGTTTTAGGTAGCAGGCGCGTGGCCTGAAGCATGAAAGCGCACGTCAGCTACACAAACGATTGGAATTTGTAATTCGAAAAATGCACAAGGAAATATTTTATTATTCATTTTGTTGTTCAACTTTTTGTAAGCCGCATAAACAAGTGCACAAACATAAACAAGACATTAGAAAAGTAAACACGCTAACATAATTTACATAAACAATAATAAAGTCTCGGCATAGAAGAGACGGCTAAAAACCGCCCAAAACTACCGGCAAACAAACAAAGCGCAACAGCAGCACAACAACAACATACACAATACATGTCGAACATTAATTTAGCTGCATTGAGTTATTCATCAATCTGATTTTTGTTGTTTTAAAAAAAAAAGAAAACATTTTCCGACAATTGAATGTCGATCGCTGGCAACGCCGCAAAAGTTGATGAGTCAATTTTCAAGATGAACACGATTTGCTCAACAGAGTTGTGTTGAACACTTGGTATCAGTTTGTTAAATGTAGTTTGGAAAATATCAATTTTGAACAATTTTCTTCGATCGAAAAGATAATTTAGTTACTTTCACGGGTTGAATACAACTGTGTTGAAAGCAGTTGTAGTGAATTTCATGCAACAAGGTGGTAAATATAAATTTATATGAACTTCTGAATATTATATAAATATATTCTGCTTAGACCACGTAAATCAAGACTTTGAACATAATACCTAATCCTCTTTAACTCCACATTGCAGAATTTTTTGTAAAACTCATTATATTGTAGGGTTTATCGCACTTAACAGAAATAGCACCAAATTCGTCACTCTCAAATGGCCCTAAAGACTAGAGATCCTAAATTGAAATAAAATACACTTCGTTCTAAATTCAGATTGTCTTGATGATGATAATGATTCGCTCGAACAACCGATATATACAGATTTTATAATGTTCGACATGTAAAAAGTATGTTAATCACTTCGAAAAAGGTAATGCTATTTATTAGTCGTAACTGACATCGCATCATTAATATATGGTTGTGATATCGAAACCAGAGTTTAACTGTAGCTGGCTCTACCAGTCGAACGTCCAGGTCTATCAAATACCAAGATTTATTCATTGTTTTGTTATGTGTTTGAAAATCTTCCTACAAGGTTTTATAGTTGTAAGATTCGACAATTTCCTTGCATATTTTTAACAGTCCCATTTTAAGTGGAAGTAGTGGTCTCAGTGCTTGTTTTCTGGGTATGTTAACTTTCATAAAGTGTCAAATACCTAAGCATTATTGTTTTTTTTAAGGATATAAAAGGTTCTAAAAATTATTCTTTACCAATAGATGGCAATAAGTTCACAAAAGTATACTATCTCAGTAAGTTTCCCAGGCTATAGCTGCCTCTCATTTGTTTCCCACAGTTGGAATTTTTCTCTTGAAGTATGAGTTCTCTGATCAGTTAATAGCTCGTATCGACCAGTTAGTATATCGAAGATCTGCAAATATTTTCACTTTTTTCTGAATCAAAACGATGGGAGAATGCTCTTTTTTTATTCAGATCTTGCGTTATCTGATTTTGACCCGATAGTTTATTGATCTATGCTTGATTGGAACGCACTCTTATTGAGGTTTTGTTTTTTAGTATCTAGAATTATATTCATTTCTAAAATGAATAGTTAAGCACTAGTTTTTATTATATTGCCATGACATAAATTGGCTTCTTCGTACGCAATCTCGCGTATTTTGGTGCTCTTAAAGTACAATACGGTCTATATGAGCAGTTAGTGAATGCTACGTTGTCGATCACCAAATATTTTCACTTGTTTCTCTTTTTATGACTTTTTAAGTGCAGTTATTTTATCACTTGGTAGATTTTATTTCATTTCATTCAGCAATTTTTATTGCCCACAATTTGTTCGACTACCTTTTTTTACTTTCTACGTTTAAGTTTATGATTTATTTTTTATTGCGGTGCATGCCTATTGATTAAGTATGCGTATTAAAAATGCATTTCTTATTTGGAGTTTATGCCACTCAAAATTGGACTCCAGATATTTATTTGCTGCGTAAAATTTATCTGTTTTGGTGCAACATTGTTGGAACTAAAAGAAAAAGTGATTAAAGCTGAAAATTTAAAGGAATGTTAAACAGAAAATCCAAAATATCATTGACCCAATTGCATCGTGTTGAAATTACAACAACATAAGTGCCTATAACATTTACTTCAGTAAACAAAATTAAAAATAGTAAATAGTACGTACATGTAGTGAACCAACTATTATCGGCTTGTTTACTATAAATAAAAAGTTGAAGGTACTCAAAAATTAAGAGTTAATCGATTTGTATTTAAAAATTTAGAAAACACGAAACTACGTTAATTTCGATTGCACCGAAACTATAATACCCTTTACTAATAGAAAATATTTCTTACAGGAACTTCGATCGCTCAGTTTATATGGCACCTACATGTATGCAATAGTGACTCGATCTGAACAGTTTCTTTGGAGATTGCACCGTTGCCTTCGGCAATAACTCAATGAAAAAGCTTTCCATATAAA
Source organism: Bactrocera oleae (assembly GCF_001188975.3). Taxonomy (NCBI): domain Eukaryota; kingdom Metazoa; phylum Arthropoda; class Insecta; order Diptera; family Tephritidae; genus Bactrocera; species Bactrocera oleae. Next base: position 7,033,691 of record NW_021662286.1, on the reverse strand, counting down.
CACTTTATTTCGATTGCTCAGTTTATATGGCAGATATATGCAATAGTGATCCGATATCTGCCGTTCCGACAAATAAGTAACTTCTTGGTGCGAAAAGGGCGGATGCAAAAATTCAGATCGATATTTCAAAAACTCAAGGACTAGTTCACATATATGGTATACAGACGGACGGCCAGACGGACGTATAGACAGACAGACGGAGAGACCGATGGACATGCCTAAATCGACTTAGCTCGTCATGCTGATCATTTATAACATATACTTTATGGGGTCTCTAACGTTTCCTTTTGAGTGGAAAACTTAATATTCTCTGTTCAGGGTATAAAAATGTGTCTACTAATTCTTAGAAATTACAAAATATAACAAAAAATCAAACAAAAAATTTACTTTTTTATTATTAATTAATTTTTTATAATTAATTAATTAATTTCTTTGTAATTTATCAGAACTGTTATCAATCATTATTTATTTGTAAAATAATCACTGTTTGATACCGTTACTTATTTGCGCTCAAACACGTCTAAAATACCCTTTCGATAACTCTTTGCCCTTTAGACAACTTGCGGTTTCTGCTGTTATAAATGTACTCGTACAAGTATACCCATGTTTTGCTATTAGTTTTATAATTTCTTTCCTTTTTATTTTATTCGTAATTGAACATCGTTTGTACCTGTATGTTAAAGTTCACTTGCAATGCTCCTGGCAAATTGGAATATTTAATTAGCTACAAAAATGAAGATTTTCTGCTTTGATACGTGCACAAAAGCAAGTAGTATGTAGTATATGCGGTTAGTTTTCTTGAGAAAAAGATCATTATACAAACACCATCTTTAAAATATCCCTTTCAGATACATTATGCTCTTTGAAAGTGATTTTTTTTTCTAGATCTTGTAGTAGTTACCATACTCACTTCTTATCAGCGTTCAGATATTGTTTGATTTACATACATCTCTCCTGTGACTTTATGACTTTATAGTATGATCCCTTTTCTACTAAATCATAATAATCATGGTAAAGAAATCCTAGAGCTTGTTCTACATAGCGGAAGATTTCTGTTTAAAGATCGAAGTTAGCATTTCTAACCTTAGAAACTAAAAGAAAGCTTAGGTAACTACGAGATGACTAGACATTACACTAAATGTTCATACAATAGTCCTTTCAAATAGCTATTAAGTACCATACCAGATTTTTAATGACATAAAGTTGAATTATCTGAAATCGTATACAGAGTTTCATTATGTCAAATTCCATATGCTTAAATCTTGTAAATTCGGTGGATTCCAGTAAAATATTGTCCCACCAAATCTTCTTCAAAACAGCCAGCCAGCTTTATGATAATGTGAGACGACATTGCAAGTAGTCTTTGACACAAGTTTCATTATGTCAAATTCAATAACAAAGAAATCATCTATATAGATGACATAACGTTTTCCATGCACAATGGTTTCCACGTATGAATTTTTTATTAGAGTGCGAAAATTTTGCCATTAGTAGCTGCAAATTGACCCTTACTCCAATTTCATGCGCTTGGAAACGAGTCTATTTTCCGATGTCCTCTTGCGTTCTAGCGCTGGACCTCACCTCCAGTGAGCTCGACAAACGCTGGTCAACAACCAGAACTTGTGTGACTGCGAGAGTTTTCTGTGAGGTAATGCACTTAAAGGCGTTTTTGGGTAACACTTTGCCTAACTGTCCAAGTGAGATACATCGGTTTTTGGATCAACCCTACGTCCTAACCTACCTAAGCTATGGTAATCGCGAGAAAAGCTTGGAATTTTTATTAATGCTTTGAAATTTTCAAAGCAATTTCTTTGTTTTTAGACGCATTTTAAATAAATGTAACTGCATCTAGGGTTTAAAACGAATACAATATCAGCGACACCACTCCTCCACATGAAATGAGTTGCACCGAAATGAAAGGCGGAAAGTATACAAGATATAATATATTTACCATAGAAGTATAATTATGTTTACCACAAAATCGATGGGAGATCTGTAAGTTTATATGTAGTATGTGAGTGCATTCAGCTTGAAATTTGTTTGCCACAACGCCGTCAGCTGCCAATCCCAGCAGCTATTTATTCACTTCATCACCCACTGCACACACATACACACATGCACACATATATACTTAGAACCGCGTTATAAGTTTTCAATTGCATTTCTTCACGTTTTTTACTTGTTTTGGGCTTTTTTTTACTTTTGGATGCATCTTCGTTGCCTGCGGCGGTACAGCTTTTGGTGCGCTTGCTCCGCGTCGTCGCATACATACATACATTCATATACATACCATATACATACATACTGGTGGCACCTTTCGTCCGCTTCACCACTGCCTAGTATTTACATTTCTATTTCCATTTCCATTTCCTACAGCTTGCTATTGTTTTCTGCCGTTTTACGGTAATTTATTTCTGGTGTTTTTATTCCTTCTAATGTCCCGCAGCCAAAGTGCGAACTGCTCACCTACAACACCTTGCCGTTGCCCATTTTTAGCGATTTTTTCACCTATTCGCCGGCTATAAATGGTTTTATGCTGAATTTTTGTCGGCTGCATTTCTTTAATTTATTTTATTTTGTTGTTTGGGTTTTTGTATTGTATATATTTGTTGGTGATGCGTAGAATTTCGGTTGCATCTTTAGTATAATGTAAAAATAAGAATCCCACGGCGTGAATGTGGTTTTCATGTTATTTTTCAGTTTCCCTGCTGACCTATAAACGGTTGTTTTTAGCCGCAAGTGATAGCCAGTTTGAGCTTTTCGTATATTGGGTTGATTTCCTTGTATAAATAAATATTGCACACTGGATTTTTCTCGTTTACTTTTTTCAAAAAGTTATTGAACTTTAAGTTTTTTTACATAGCATAGAAACTCTTGATTATAGTTGCTGGTTACTTTCGCAGGTTTCTTGGCACCAAGTAAACCGTTGCAAAATATATTTGAGAGCCACAAACTTACTATTGCTCTTTATCATTCACACTCTAGATTCATAGTCTGGCAGAACTGAGACTGTAATTGATAGATAAGCTTGGCTAGAGTTTGAATGGTGCTTCCGCAATACTACTGAACTTCTTCTCAATAGCTACACCACTGGAGTTTTCAAGCAAAGGTGGCTGCCATTAAGTTAACGTACATCTTCTTTCGGCGCACAGACTGCTTCAGAGCAGTGCTCATTCAGTCCATTAGCAGGGCTAAGTTACTAGGGTTGAGCTCACTGACCGTCCGCTCTAATTTTGTTTAGGAATGCGTGACCTCGCTACAAACGGCATTGAAAAATCGTAAAAAATTATAAAACAGATGATGTTACAAAAAAATGTTCATTTATTTCAATATCAGCAGAATGGAAACAAGTTGCTTCTTACTACTAGGTTAGGTAGTCCCAAGGTAATTCTGCTCCAACGCAAATAGCAAGCAACGTGGCGAGCTGCTCGCTCTCAGCATGTTTTTCCTTTCCCTAGTTGCAGGCGTTTCAACCGGTAATTGTCCAATCGACTTACACGCGATACGTTTAGATTGTTTAAAGATACTAAATATAGTATCAAAAAAAATTTCCATGACTGGCAAAGTATGATCTCCATCTCACGGATCAGTTATTGGACCTAATCTAACCCATAGCCAGTTTTATATTTTCTATTTATCGCTACCATTCAGTGACACGATAACTGAGTCTGGTTTATCAAGCCCATAATTTGTTAGATAACTTTCAATTCTAATCGAGACAAATAGTACTTAGTTTTTCTTCAGGTATATGTTGTTTTCTTCAGTTGTATGTTGTTGCTTTTAGTTAAAACTCTCCATATTAATGTCATGCAAAGCTATATGAGGTCCTCAATGAAGTCTATTGATGGTCGCTGTTATTGAACAGTGCTCTCAGAGAGCATACAAGCTGAACGATAGAAATCAAGTTGTTGTATATAAAAATTTTTTGCTTGATAAGATATCTTCACGAAGTTTGGAATACAAAGGTAAAATCTCCGAATAACTTGTTCAGAGCGAACCATAATAGCATATAGCTGTCACACAAACTGATCGCTCAAAATCTAGTTATTATATGGAATAGTTTTTTTTTATTTGTAGCTTTGGTTCAAGTGAGTATGAGTCCTCCCGTACCAACCGCAGCACAATCTGTTATAGGTCGCTACTTAAACAGTTAACTTCTTTGCCACTTAAAGCTTGCTTTTCTACACCTAAAGCCTTACTCCTCTACTCACACAACTACATGAAACTAAAGCGACTCGCATGCAACATGCAATGCTTAAACTCAATACTAATTGTGGGTGCAAATGACCGTGTTGCACGATGAACGCATTAAGTAACCTGCATGCAACATATGAAGAGTTAAGTTCACTACCTGCCAAGCGCTGCAAATGTTAGTTAATAAAAGTGTAAAAGCGCAGTAATGCATTGCGTTGATGCCCTGCCCCAAACAAGGTGCAGGCCATAATATATAGGGTCAGACTAGAGAAGGCGATGCTCATAAAACATCAGCAGAGGCAGCGGATATAAATGCAACACTAATGAGCATGAAATGCAACTACACGGAAGTGCAGTGAGGTGAGTGCACCAACATACTTACGTAAATAACTTTCATTGCAATGCTCGTAAAATGCCCTTCCTTAAGCTCGTAGTCCTGCTACGTTAAACGGCAACACTCGGCTCGTGCAAAATAACAGTAAACAGTTGAAATTAAAACAAAGCAGATGAATGCACACATGAATTTATTGTTGTTGCAATGTGTTCTGTTTTTTTGTTGTTGTTTTTTTTTGTGCTTGCCTCCTATAACCGTTACAACAGTACCGTTATACATATTTACATATGTGTCGTCTGTTTTCAAATTCATTTCAGTCGCGCCAGGCCAGCTGGTCAAGTGCTTTTTTCGCGACTGTTTTATTTCAATTTCCATTTCAAGAGATGAGTTGTTGCTGCAACAAGGAGCAAACAACATGCAACATATAAAATTGCAATAAAGATTGCCACCCTTCTCACCTAACAAACATATTTCGTATTGCATTAGACACATCTGCTAATGTGGGTGAGCGCGCATCTGTTTGTATGTGTATGTGTGTGTGTTATGCTTGCCACATACAGCACACTTTTACTTGCGTAGCGTCTGCCTGCTGGCAATTTCTGTCTACTAGTGGCATTATTAAATCCCCTTCCGTTTCACTTACAACCAAATCCGTACATATGTATGTCTGGACAACTGGCCTTCGACCGTACCCACAACTTCTCACACTCAACCCCCAACTTAAAATATGGTTCATTGTCATATTAAGTGCTGCACTTTTTCGCTCCCAACTTAAGCGCAAATGCCTGCCTCTGTTGCTGGTTGGCAAGTTCTTGCGCTAAGCGGCGGTCTCGTGTTGCCTCGTAGTATGTCCAGCATGGCTTTGTTATGAAACAGATGAACATATTTAATGCCGCTTGGCAGCGTGTGTTGAGTAGGTTTTATTATTGCATTTTATTCATCATATGATGATTATATTAAGCGCTTACCAACAGACGTGTCCACTAGACGGAAAGTGAGCGTCAGTTATTGAATGCTCGCAACAAGCTGGGGGAAGGAAGCAAGGTGTTTGTGTATGTATAGTTGTGGATTTTATGACCAATGTTGTGAGCATAAAAAATTATGAAAATAGTTTTATGAGAATTGACTGTTTTTAGTTTTTTTTTAACATCTATATTTTTTACTATATATATAAGTGTGTGATTTAAGTTTTTAGAAAGAAACGCTTGCTGAATTTCATATTGGCCGATACATATGCGGTATAAAGTCAACCGGCAGTTTGAAAATCTTTATATTCCATATTCGGCAGCTAACAGAAACTTTAACCCGATTGCACCTATTTTTAAACACAAGCGCACATTATTATCGCAAAAGGATTCACTTTGAATTTTAAAAACATATTCCGTAGAACGATATTTTCGAAAAAAAAGGTCGGTAGGCACTGATATCTGGGAGCTTGAAAAATTATGGTCCGATTTCAAACATTTTTAGACGTAAATTGACATATAAAAGTGAAATTTAATGCTGCTCACGTACATACATAAATAATTAGGTAGTTATATAAAGCACTTAGTAGTTTTCAACATAATCGTTATATAATATAAGAAGTGGGCTGGGTTATCATCCGATTGCTCCCAAAATCACACTGTCGGAGAAAGTGCCAAAAAGATTTGTCTTGACCAAGTTTGGTTAATACAGCTTTAGTGGTGGGGTCACGCTCACCTTTATAAACAATTCTCAAAACACAAATGCTCTTCTTCTCCGCAATCCTCGCCCCAAATTACAATTTTATATCTTAATTTGTAGCTTAGTTATAGGGCTATATACATACGTTTTCGTGTAACGGAATTTTGTGTGTTTTTTCGGACCGTAACAATGGTCCGATTCCTCCGATCTGCTATACTAACTTCCCTTGGGTACCAAAGAATACGTGTACCAAATTTCAACAATTCATTCTTAAGATATCAAGTATCAATGCCTCTCAAAGGAAAACACAAAAAATAAAAAAATAGAGAAAATAGAGCCTTTTTTGTAGAGCAGCAAATTTCCTACAAGGTTATGAGCTTTGCAATTTAAAATAATGTTTTTTTATTGACTTATAAAATTCAAAAGAACAAAAAGAAATTTGAGCAACTTCAACCGTTAATAGCTTTCAAACGGTTAGGTTTTCGAAAAAACAGTAAGAGACCATTTTGTATAGTCTATTAACCGAGATAGTTTCTGGAAGGGAAATATGTTATGAAATTCTCTATCTGAAAATAAGAAAAAAAATGTGTACAATAGAAAATCGTTAGGTGGAAAACCTTCCCGTTACAGTTAAGAGCTCATACTTGGAGCGCCATTCTTAGAGGTGTCTATAAACCAATTTTTCAGAGTACGAAGCGAAAAAAAAACCATTATTTTATTTTGACACACCCTAATGTATATGGTATACTGAGTTCGAGGAGTCTATTTAATGATAACAGTGAATTTATAGAAAGCAAGGTACGTTGCGAGAGTATTTAATGTTCGTTTGTTCTAAGTCCTCTCTAAATCTTTTATAAAAAATAATCGGATAACAATGCCTACATTTAGGCACTGCTTGGTAATAAATTAGTGAAGTAAAAAACCAATATTAATAGGTATAAGTACATTTAGTTGGTTCTTATGTAATAATTTATACTGAGTGCAAATTGATTCTCACCTTACTGTCCTTCGGTCTGTCCGATCGAAGCTAAATAGGCGGAAAAAAACCTATGAAATATGTATAAAAATTTAAAATCGGTGTGGTTTTCAAATAACATTTAAACTGATTTAATTCTGAAATTAAGGTAATGAGCGTGAATTTATTTCAATTTTCCGCTTCCAGTTTGGTCTTTGCGCATAGTTTTTTTTTTCGTTTTGTCACTACTTCCCATTTTTCTTTATAGCAGTGTTTATATATTTTTTTTCTATCCACTATAATGTGGACTTTCTAATTGTTTCCTGGAGCAGCTTTGGCATTGCAACTACTCGTACGCCTTCAATAAGTACATAATTCCATGAATTCCGTTGAAGATGTTATGACTTCATGTAGAGAAGTGGCACTTAAAAGTAGATGGCAAGCAAGTGGAAAGTTGCTTTAAAGAGCGTTGAGTAAAACAACTAAACCAACTGAAACCGTTGAGGTAGTTAACGAACTTTAAAAATTTTAATTTGTAAAATTTAATTTATTAACAACTCCTGCTATCAACCAATGAGAACTAAACTCCTGCATTGTTTTATAATGCCTGGAAACTCAAATGCTTACAATAACTAGCGTCACCAGCGTCACCACCATCTCCAACCAACCACCGAACTTTGAATAACCATAAGTCCACTAAATATTTCGATGCAAGTATGCAGAAGTGCAAAAAACTGCTTAGCGGTCACAATAAAATGTCAACAAAAAGCAAAAAGTTGCACACAAAGTCGTAAAAATATTCTAAAAATGGTATTATAATTTTTTTTTTGTTGCTTGTGACAATGCAAACTTAAAATAAAATACCAACTAATGCTGGTCATAAAATTGTGCTCCTTTGGTGCAACTTGTTTATGCATTCGTTGCTACAAATGCTACTTACTTGCATACTTTTTCGCATTATTTTATTTTTGTTTTCTTACCATGCTTTGCAAATATTCTGTAAAAAACGGCGTACATAGCGAAAAAGGCCCATTATTTAGGGTCAATGCAGGACACCACATTTGTAGTGTACATTTACTTTGTGGTTAAGTTGTAAAACCCAAACTCACACAATTATGCTTTTTTATAATTTTTTAGATATTTTGTTCGAGACTTTTTTCAGGTTTTGAAAATAGAACTTTTATGCAAATAAATTATAATTGTGGTGAATAGTAACAGAGAAAGATATATGGGACTGCTTTATAATCTTCTGAAAGAGGGAGCAAAGGTTGAATGATTATTTAGTGCCACAATATTATATGTGGTGTTTGCAAAATCTAGTTCAATCTCCCAATTCCATTTTTGTTTGCAACAACAATCAGCTTAACTAAACTTTATATAATTATATTTTCATATTCCATGACCGAATTTGACACACAGAATTTTTCTGTTAAAAGCAAAATCGTATAAGGCTATAATTGCATGTCCGACTTTAAAAATCGTTAATTCTATACCGCTAACTTTTTTGGTTCGGCAACATGTCAAGGCGTATTATCATATAAAACTATTCTAACTTGTCCAATAATCTTAAAATCTGTGTTCAACTGCCTCTTGATCTCATGAATTTTTGAACAACCCTCTAGAGTTCGTTTAAAAATCTGTAAAAAAAAATCGTAAAAAATTGATTAGCTAAAGTTGTCCTTGGCATTGACATAATAGCTATGCAAAGAAATAACCCTCAACATCCAATTGTATTCTAAAATTTTATGCTGGTGGGCGAAACTATTTTTAACATGTGATATAACTTCGCTCTACTCTAAATAGTTAAAAACGTAAATATTGGCAATTCCTTTACAGACTTGCTTCATATGCAAATCGTATTACTTTCTATTTGGCAGAAATATACATACATATTTATGATATAAAAAACAATATATATTTACATTGTCGTTTGAATACGTCTCGAATATAAACAGAGCAATTTTGTAAACTTGTGTTTATGTCATAAACATGCAGGAACTTACTCCTTGACGTGGTCAACAAATATTTCATTGAGCTTGAAAGAGAAAAGCATATTTACATATAACATTAGGGTGGTCTCTTAACGTTGAAAGAAATGTTTTCTGAAAGATTTTCTAACTTCAAAATTGTTTTGATACTCTTATGGAGTTGAATATCTCACATTTTTGACACCACTGGGAGAATACTAAAATACTCTCAGCTTTAACCTTGCGCGGTAGATCTTAACCGTTGTCTATCTTTATGAATATTTATCTAATATATACGAATATTAAAACGGTTTTCAGTGTTGAGATAATTTCTAAAATTCGTATAGAATAAACAGAACAGTTATAATATATTCTGAAATTCGTATGGTTTGATTTCGGAAAGGAATTAATTTAAATTGGTTATAGACCTTCCTTCAATATAATCTAACACGCTTCCGTAGCAAAAGAGGTTGTTAATTAAAAGATTAAACTCAAGCGAATAATTTAATTTTTACGAAAGATAGTTAAATTATCAGATGAGAGAAATAGATGACGTTAATTGAACAATCTAAGTCTCTACTTAAAATTAAATTATCGAAATGCGAATCTAATATTTCCAGAAAAAAGTTTATGAAAATTATGGAGACGGATAATCAACTATAATATGGAATATAAAATTCGAAAAGAGTCAGAAAAAATTTGTTTATATTCTCAAAAAATTCCGCCTCGAATTACAGAAAATACCAAACGATTTCAAAGCGAAATATCTGAAAGTACTGCTCGAAAAAGATTTGTAAAACATGCTTGTTATTTTAAAGGATATCCCTTCTATAAAAGCGTCACAAACAAAAACAGTTGTCGAAGAACATAGTAAAATTTAAATTATTCTTTCTTTTTTAAAACGGCAATAAAAGTCTGTTCTTTATATATTTAAACAGTTGCTAAGAAAACTCGATTTACTAATATTTGTACTTGTATGTAATTTGAAGTATTTGAAAGTACAACTGCGATTTTGCTGTTGTATTTATGACTTATTGACATAGAAATCGTATTTTCCTAAAAAGTTATTTTGTACATGTATATATTAATGTATCTAAAGAATGAGTGGGATTTGGTAACCCCAGTGTTGCAATCTGGCAACACACAGCTTTGTTGTAAGGTTTGAGATTTTTGATGTAATATACACTCAGAACGTTTTGACATACGAGCGTTATTTGTGTTCTTTACAGTAACTTAAAATATTCATCTCGGCCAAAAAATGGAATAAAATCACAAACATTTTCGCGGAAATATTTTTGTCAGCTTTCGACGTGGATTAACTTAGCAAGAGTGCATCAATAAACTCAATTAAAATTTCGATGATGAAGCTCTATCAAAGATCAGTGTCTGCCGATGGTATGGTGAATTCAATAGAGGTCGTAAATCACTCCAGAACGAATTTCGTAAAGGTCGTCCAAAATCAGTTGTTGTTCCGGAAACTATTGATGCTGTGCGCACACTGATATTGCAAGGTCGTCATGTGACCTATCATGAGATTGGGACAACTATAGGCATTAGTGAGACCAGTATAGCAATAGTCAATATTGCATGAACATTTGATTGTAAAAAAAATTTGTTTTCACACAATTTATCAATCGCATAAAAAAGACTCGTGTCGAATGATCGAGAGAAATGTTAAAAAAAATACGAAAGCAGTGCTTCGAAACACATCGTGAATTTACAGGTATGAGCCCGAAAGTAAGCAGCAGTAGACTGCATTGGTAGCAAATAATTGCCTGTTTTTTTTTTTTTTGGAAAAACTGTACATGTCGTACCTGTACCACTAGAACAACGTAGAACAGTAAATTGTGAGTAGTACACAACCATTTGTTTGGCAAGAAATCAGGAGAACCAACCGCTAAAAACAGATCACTCTTCACCACGATAATGCGAGCTTTCACACATCGACTGAAACAACTGCATTTTTTGGCATTCACAACATCGATTTGATGAGTCATCCAACGTATAGTCTATATATAGACGTAAAAGATAAACTAAGAAGGCAATGTTCTTCGACATCTGAAAAGGCGTTTGATGCGTTAAAACTCATGTTTTGAAGATACCTCAATCAGAGTGGCAAAAGTGCTTCGAAAATTTGTTCAAATGCATGATAAAGTGATCTTGATCGAGAATAGACGCATGCAAGTCGTCTGGCTAAATTCATAATAGAAATGTTCGACGGATACATATGAGCAGTATTTTCATGAAGTACTGGAGCTATTGATCAATGTGACTCTTTTTTAATATTTAACTATTACTGAGGGTAGCCAAAACCTGATTGAAATATATCAATACGTATATGTCTGGAATAGCAAAAAGGAGTGAACATTTCTGTATTTTACCCCTTTTCACATTTTTGAAATCAGGAATGTTGCGCTAAGCCTATGTAAGGTACAGCAAAACAAAAATGTTTTTTTCGAATATATTAAAATTCGAATAATTTTTCTTTTTCTCGGTTCTTTAAGTTTCTTAGATGTCCTATTGTTTCTTTGTATTCCGCTTGCATACAGAAAAGTTTTCAGAATTATTTCGTGTTATGATAATAATCAATAATATTCACTAAACTACATAGAAATTAACCCGAATTCTACAAACCACATACTCGTAAATGTCAACCAGAAGCATCTAATAACGCAACCCTTTCCTTAAGTCTAAGCCACGGCGTATGCATTTTACTCTCCCTCCCTGGGCTAGATAACTGCTGAGTTGTTAATTCACGGGCCAACTGTATGTCTCGGCGTTTTATTGAATCTCACGTAGTTTACACAGTTGTTGTTTGCATAGTTTTTCACTCGCCACTCACATTCGCATACTCATATACATAGCTCGCCTGCGCCTCTAGCTATTTACCCCCCAAACGCCAAAGACGGATCACCAAACAGTGATATGACACGGCGCTGCATTGAGAATTGATGTGTTGATAGAAAATGTCATTGATGACATGACAAATGTCTCCGCAATAGATTCGCTGTTTTATGACTTGTTTACATATGGATTTACTCACTCGCACAAACCATCATACACTCATGCATTAATCTAACTTTATATTTTCACTACTTTCACAGCTGCATAGCAGTTATTTGTTCTATTGTAGAAAGGGTGAAAGGTACATATGACGTTGGCGCTCAGGTGATCCTGTAGGAAATTTAGTTGGTTCAAAGTTGTATTACAATAGTTCTAGCGTAGAAGGTGTCTTTTTTTTTTTAATTATATAATGAAGAACATACTGTAGGTCCAATTTTGCACCAGCGTTATGGTCAGTCGTATCTGCCTTATCAGCATAAGTAATTAAATTGCTGTAACCCCAAAATATTAGTCTAACGCTGCCAAATCACTTAACATAGGTGACGAGTTGGCAACAGTATTTCTGTATAAGATTCGGTCAGTAAAAGTTCCTTCCAATAAAGTAATGGTGTCTTAGACGCCTTATCTTGATGTGGGAGAACTTTGCTTCTTACCCATTAAATCTAAAGTATTTCTCATTGCTCATGTTTCAAAAACTCTATGGAAGATAATGCGTTTTTTTTTTTTAAATAAATGTTCACGATTTTTTTAATTTTTTCCGATGTTAGTCTTTGGCTGGTTTGACAGCCACAGATGTATTTAGGTACTCCTAAGTATCTAGAAACCCCTAAAAAGTTGTTTAGACGTTGGTTTAAATTATTATTATTCAAGTGATTTTAGAATTTTTTGAGTCTAGAAAGGCTTTTGATTGATTATATTATAAAATTTGTATGCGAACTCCCTCAGCAAAAAATTGGCGACTAAATTAGAATTTTTATGATAAAACCACATATAAAATATGAAGCTATCTCAGATAATGAATCATTTAGTAAGCTTTGTACTTCAACATGTGCTTATTATAGCTGTCGAATATTTTTCCTACTGGGTATGCTAGTCGAATTCCGTAAGTGTTAGAAGCTGCATTTCGTTTGTCAACATACACTACCAATATAGTATGTAGGTATGTGTGTGTTGCGTTAAAATCCATCGATCAAATGACATTTTAATCGATTGCACTCGTTTTGAATTTATGAATTTGTTTTGAGCTTTGCTTGCATTGCATTAGGTTAGAGAGTGTGCAAGATATTACACTGGAAATCTTTAACCTACGTGCATTTCATATATTATATATTTATTTATGGGGAACAAAATATGGTCATCATTTGTGCGCCGCACGAGGCAGTAAATCATTTATAATTATATTTGCAGTGGCATTAGTTATAACGGTATTGTATTTACTTAGTAAATATATTTATAAAATATATTATTCACTTAAATGCATGCCATAAATTTATATATTCATACAGTATATGTGCTCAAACCTCCGTAAATAATAAATAAGTAGATTCGGTAATAATTTTTCCAAAAATCATAAAATTTTCCTACGTGGAGGGTTCACTTAGTTTAGGTGAAACGACGTGGGAAAGATTAGATAGGCATGAATTACTGGCAAAACGACTTCGATAACTGAATAAAGGAGAAACCAGATAGTCAGTAAGAGCATATTTAGAAGCAAAGATTTTTCATTCAGGCTTCAAACAGAGAAGGTCGCTATTGAATGTTTGGAAATCGAATCAACAAAGAACATAAATACTTAAATCTAGTTTGACTTTATGAATTATAAGAACAAATAAACAATTATATTTCACATACATATAGGTAAAGCTTTTATATAAAACTCATAATGTAAAATTATAAAATTAAATTTTTCTCAATTTACTTGTATTTTCAGTTTCGCGAGCATCAACTAATTCAATTTAATTACAAGGTAAGTTTTTAAAGTTTTATACTACTTTATAATTTAATTTAATTTTTTTATAAAACTAAAGTGTCTAAAAAGGCAGACAAACATACCGACATGATGAAGTGAATTCTGATCAGAGAAGGTCGGTAATAATATCGTAATTTTCTCTGGTCTCGTGATTCTGAAGATTTTTGTATATCGAATAAATCTATATCCACTTTGGTTTTTCTAAGTTACTAAAAGAACCGTTATATTCCGTTCCGTAAAATATTGATTTTGAAGCGTGTAAGATTTCTAAAATGGAGGCTTTATATTCCAAATAGTTGATTTCAGCATTTCTGGAGCGTGGTAAGAAGATACAACCATCAATACTGAAATCCACTTCCGATTTTTCACCTGCAATGTTTGTCATAAGTATAAAATCGTTTTCAAAGCTTTTAACGCTATTGTCTCGAAGATTCTGAAGATAGTGGAAAATATTGTCAACAATTTGTTCAAAATGAACTTTTCCATACATAACCTCACTAAGTGTGCTCCTTGGGGAAACTTAACCAAGCATTATAACCTTAAGCTTTCCTCTATATTTTTAAACCCTGAACAGTGTAGATTAAGTTTGCCACGAAGTTTGCAACACAAAGAAGGAAACGTCGGAGTCCCTATAAAGTAAATATGTATATAAATGATCAGCGTGACGAGCTGAGTTGATTTAGCCGTGCCCGTCTGTCTGTATACACGCAAACTAGTCCCTCAGTTTTTTTAAATGTCGCTCTGAAATTATTCGTACGTCCTTCCCTCACAAGGAGCTGCTCATTGTTGGAACCGCCGATATCGGACCACTATAGTATTGTATATAGCTGCCATACAAACTGAACGGTCGAAATCAAGTTCTGGTATGGAAACTTTTTTATTCGGGAAGGGTATGCTAGCTTCAGTGCAAAGTTTTTCCTTGTTCTCGAAAATGTTTGTAATTATTTTGTAGTGCATCTTCCTAAAGCTCTCTATTATCATAAAAAAATTCAAATATTGAAGCAAAATTATTATTTTATATGATTTTGGCTCAACCACATGTCGTTATTCTTCATTGTATCTACATATAACTGACTGGCATATTTTTTTCTATTTTGATTTATTTCTGAAATAGGTCAAAAAAGCGCACAAGAGCTTAGCAATAATACGCTGTCTACTTTTTCCTCTTATCTTGTCTGCTTCGCTATTCAAAGTCAATAGCTTTCATAATTAATTTTATATGCAAGGCTGCGAACTATGAGCAAACAACAGGCTGGACTAAAATTCATTTAGTAAGAGAAAAAAAAAAAACAAAAGAAAACAATCAATAATATCTCATAATGGCTATTCCAACGCCCAATATCGGTAAGCGCTTACCTACCCTAAATTTATGCAATGCGTGTGTTGGATACGTCAATCTTTGTTTTTTTCATATTAAATATTTTTTCTACATAAATAAAAATGTATGTTTGTGTTTTTTTTTTTTGTTTATGGCAAATCCCTTTTTTTCGCAAGATATTTTTTATGTATAGTAGACTCCAAGAAAAAAAAGCGCTGCTATTTCTTTGTCTCTTTCCAGTTCCTGCCCTATTTGCTGACAACAAAAAATAATATCATATCTACATTGAGGCATATTAATTTTATTGATTTGCCATACACACGCAAAATGGCAATTTCTCGCTTTATTCGCGCCATTATTTTGAATATCTGGCAGCATTTGTCTGATTTTTTCCTTTGTCGTTTTTTTTTTTTTTTTGTTTGGAGAAGGCAAAAAACATTTAGATTAATAAATTTTTCAATGACGAAAGCCTTTGTTGTCCATATAGTCCTAACTGTAGTCGTCGTATTTACATAGTTGCATCTCTCCACACCTGGAAAACATATTAAATCCGCTGTCAACATACCGGAAGTTATGTGTGCGTTATGTTATTTTTCCATGTGTTATGTTGCATGTTCAGCGCCAATATTAAATCAAGGCTTTTTGTTAAAATATTGTCTTAATATTCGCCTACTGTATGCTGCTGTTACTATATAATAACGGGTTTTAATCCTTTATGCGTTGAACGCTTCATTGAAAAAATTTTTTTGCAAGTTTTTTCTCATCTTTTTTATAGAAATACTAACATTTGTGGCACGTCTTCCGCATTTAAGTTTTTTCTGGTCGAATTAGAATCGTAAATGCAAGGCAACTGCCTTCATTTATACAATATCCAGTTATTCTACAGATTTTTGGAATTTGGTTGCATAGCGTTTAAAAATATTTAAACATCTACTTAAGTCGACCGTTTCAAGTGTATACAACAACGAGTACATCTCTCCACTTAAGTTTGTTGTCATATTAACTTTTTCCTTGGCGCCAAATGTAGGAAGTCGCAAACTAAGAGTTTCGGTTCTTGCAAGATTTTGCTGTAAAAAAACTATCACAAAACCAGTAAATACTAATAGCCATAGTAGTTCTTAAGTCATCAAGAGCTACAAGCAATAGTTTCTATCACATTTTTCATTACAGAAATGTTCTTGGTTTCTGACCACAAATTTCACACCTTGATGAGATTTGTTCTGGAGGTTTGCTTACTTTTTTATTTCTTGAGTTTTAAAGCATGCCCGCAACCAAGTCCGCAATCAAATGGCTACCGATCCATATCGTACGGCCATACTTCGAGCAAATCTCACGACGATATTACCAGAACAGTTCTAGACTAAAATCCTGAAGGAAATCGAAGAGGTGGAGAGAAAAGAAATTTCTAGCGATAAACAAGTCTTATTATAATTTTTTTGTTGGGCTCCTATGATGCATCTAGGCACTATAGAAAAATATGTATAAAAACCAAGTCCATATTCAAAATGTTTTTTTCTAAGAATAATTTTTTCTCTGTATTTGTATCAAATATTACTAAGAAAATGCTCATATTCTGTAAGTAGGCTCTGATGTTGAAAGAGCGGATAGCAGATTATTATTTCGGCAGATCCATTTCGATAAAAATTGTTACGTTATTTTACTTTGCAAGCACTGCTTTGCGCCATGCATCCGTGTTGGAATAATATTTCAATAGTATCCTTATTACTTCCAAAAAATGCATGCCTTTTACACCGAACCAGAGTTAGATCGAGGTCATTATACGGTTATTCAAAGAGACAAAACTTAACAAGTTAAATCTGCTGACATGTTAGGCTGACTAAAAAGACTATATTTAATACAAGCTCGATGTCTCTGATCTCTTTAAAACTTTTAGACAGACCAACACGGTCTTGCACGTTATCTCATGGTCGAAAACGCCGAAGACCCTATGAAGTATATATATAAAAGATTAGCGTGACGAGCTGTCCCACAGTTTTTGAGATATCATTAATAGATACCATAGAAACTGAACCATCGGAATGAAGTGCGTGTATGAAGAACTTTTCCATTTGACGAGATATATTCACTAAATTTAGCACGGGTTCAATCGCCGAAGAAATTGCTCAGATCGGATCACTATAGCATATAGCTGTCATACAAACTGATATATTGAAAGCAAGATGCTGTATGGAATCTATTGCAGCATATTAGCTGCGGTGCAACCGAAGTTTTTTTTTTTTTTTTTGTTAACCACTCTTAAGTGGCGCAGTAGCCTTAATGGAACTCAGTCCCCTGTAAAATACCCCTGACAAGTTATGATATTTCAAGCAAGTCTGCCTTGAGGCGACTGCATGTTCAAGTAAGTTATGTTATATACTCGGAAGGACAACGGAAATGAACTTGAATGTCTTGTTGTGTCACAGGTGCATGCCACCAAGGCTTTCCAAACAAAAGCACACCACACACAACGCTTATTAAAAGCATCTAGGTGTGGAGTATTCATGATGTGTGTGCCTCAGTCTTCATGTTGCAACCACAGAACCCAGTACTTATGTACCGCTATGCATGGCTATGCATAAAATGTCTAGGGGAAATGCAATTTCTTGTTTGAATTTGTCAACAGAGGACATGCAACTAAGATACAAATGCAACTGCTATGTTATACAATATTCATACATACATGGACACATACGAGTATGTACATAAATATGCATGCTATATTGACACATTGAATGACAGGCTTTTATTAATATACTCTCCTATCACTAGTTTAGTACACGGGTGTTGAAATACTTGCGTCGTGGTGTGGTATTGTCTCTATGTTTACTGTTATTGTTTTTGTTGTTGCCATAGCCAGACTATTTTAATCACCTTTTGTGCGATTACATCTCTTAAGCTGTCTGTCTGCTGGCTTGCCAACCAGTCGCCCAGTTATTCGGTGTGTCGCTGCAGCTGACAGTTTAGTACAAAAACAAATAGTTATGGTTATGGTATGACATATTAATTATTTGCTACCGGTAATTTATGAAATTATAAGTTTGATTTCATTTGAGATAATTTAATTTGAAGGAGTTTAAAATTGAGAGCTCCAGAAATCGAAATATAATATTTTGTGGGGTGGTAAAAATATGTATTTTCATCATGTTTTAAAGCTATCCGATAGTTTCTATACTACTATTCTTGACTATGACTATCAACGTAATAAAATTTACTGAAGATATTACAAGTATACGAAGACATATTAATACGAATAGTTGAAAAAGATGTTCCTATCCTTACGACGGAATAGATTTTTCTGAGTAAACACTAATCAACAATGGAAATTTAGCTTGAGGAAGCAGACCTAGTGTGGCAGCCTAAAGAAACGGCGATTTTAAAATTTTTAGAATCTTATCGATTTTTTTTTTTTTAATTTTGGACTAGATGAGCTCCTTGATGTTTGCTATGGGCGACCTTTCAACTCAATACTTATCAATACAAGTCAAATGAACTTACCTAAAGATGTCGATATTTTTGTTTAAATCAGGCACATTTAAGGTGTTTAAGTCTTTGGCGGTGTAGTTGTTAAATCTACAAACCTAAATATGGACCAATGTTTCACTCTGCCCATAGTGCATACAAAACACTGACGTTTTAAGGATATAACGATCCATTCAAAGAAAAGTCAGCTTCAGCGCTGAACAAATTTTCTTGAAAAAATCGGGATCGGTGGCCATCCGGTTTTGGGCCCATTCACCGAACGTGCGACGCTCTTGATGGTCGTTCGGCCTCAATTTTTGCACGATTTGTATTTTGTAACCCCGAAAACCCAAATTTTTCTGCAGAATATTTGATAAAGTGGATGGGCAGAGCTCGAATGGTTGCGTATATACCCATTCGGGTCTCCTTTGATACTCTACTCCTCAGCAGCAATAGCATAGTCGTACTACATGACGTCTCGAGGATGCGGATTATTCACTAGAATAAGCGTGGTGCGAAACCGATCCATGGTTGCTCGAATTACCGACTTTGCTAGACGATTATATCAACCGAATATTGGACGCAGCACGCCATTATATTGGTTTTATCTCATAACTCGAGGCAAAATCAATTTATGTCGTATTAAAGAATATTATTCGTTGTGATGTTGATAGGATTCGAATTTAATGCTATCAGATTTGACTAAAAGTGGTATTAAGTCAAGAAGACTTTGATTAACTCAGTTTGTATTGGACCACAACCTTCCTCATGTAACAGCTCTCTGATATTTCGAAATATTAGAGGGATTTTTCTTTTATCCGCTTTCCTGAACAGCATTATATAGCCTTTCTTAGTATTTTAGAAAATATTCAAGAAATATTAATAGAAGAATAGGGTCCTAGGATGAAAACAGATACTATTTGATGTCTTAATAATTTGTTGTGTAGAAAATTACAGAAATGTTTCTATTTCCACTATTAGAGAACATTGCCTTCTCCACAAAATCTTTCGTCTATATTTTAGAACTTATTTCTAACAGAGATTAAGTCTTTTTCCGATATAAATACTTTGGGATTAATTACCAATGGATACAATATATTGTAAATGCTCAGCGTATTAAAAATCATAATCCATAAAATTAATTTTGCTTCAAGTTAAATCCTTCCACTATGTAAGTATTCTTTGACCTACTCCATTTAAAACATTGATTCCTCATTATTTTGCTTGAATATGTATTCTAGTTTCTGAATGCATAAACTTAGTTTATTTTGCAAAACTTTCACTGATTAATTAAATTCCAATGATTATTTGTTTCACCTGGTAAAAAATATTTACTTTCTAACAGCGTTTCCTTAGAAATTATGTCAACTTTCCATTTCAGATAACTAAAGCTTAGAGTTAGCTAAGAAAATGTTTATAGAAACATGTGTTTATTACATTATTTAAAGAACTATGTGTTCTAAATAACTTGTTTAGTTTCTCCTTCCATTTGCCTATACTCACCTTCTACTCTTATCTTCGACAATTATTTCCCTGATATTTATTATTTATTCATAATAAATTGTATTTCTTTTTTAACGCGTATTTAATTTGCTTTATTACAAAAGTTTCTTACTGCAACGACACACAATTATAGTAATATATACGTTCTCATATGATTATAACGCCTTAAAGCAAGCAAAATCTGGCAATCTCCATACAAACTAATATCACTCATACGCCATGTCCTGCTGCGCCGCCTACTCATTTCCATTCATAACTAAACTTTAACTAACGAATGCTTTTCTAGTCTGCTTTTGCAATGCAACTGTTTCTAGTTTTGCATACAAATACGCATACATTTACATATTTGCTTCATAAATATACAAACAAGCACCAACAGACTTTTGCATTTACTAGAATTACTCGTAGAAAGCGCCTGCTTATATGTTACGGTGTGTGGACTCAGAGTATTGCATATGCATATCCGTGAGGAACTAAATTTGCATATCTGCCTATTCCGTTATTTGTTTGTACGTAGTTGTTTGGGGCATGTTAACTCCGTGATTAATACAATTTACGCTCGCCTACAGCGCTCTTTGCTGAGTTGAGTTGAGCAAGAGAAAAATAACGCTAAGCACAGTGTGTTAAGGTCGATAAAAACTTGTAAAAGCTGTAATTGTGATAAATGCAACTGAAATTTGACATAATTTTTTGAGCCGGCTTATATTTGGATAAAAGAAGCTATCAGACTTCATTTACCTTACTAGTTGCTAGACACCGTCTCTCTTATTATTTGCACTATACTCCCTCACTCTTATTTTTTTTATTGTACTCACTCATTCTTGCCATTTGTAGATACTATACTCACTGCTGACAGAGTAGTAAATGTTTGCAGCCTTTTTTAGGACTCGATAGATTATGATCTTATTTTTAATACTCGCCTTCCTACCTTCTATAAATTTTGTTGTCTACTCAGAAACTAGGCTAAATATCAGCGATCGTCTGAAATTAGTACAAAGAGAATTTATGAACGTTGCTAAAGGGTTGATAGCTCTTTAAAGAGAGGAAAGAGCAGCCATTATCTCTTTTGGTCAGCCAAATCTTTTATCTCACCGGAGCAAGTGACTTGCACTGTTTCAAATTTCTTTTACAAACAGTTCTCAGCGAGGTCCATAACAATTCTTACGAGTATAGAGCTATTGACATTACTCAATCGTATTTTCCATAGCTTTAGCGTCATCACTTTCAGCATTGCGGCATGAAGGTAACTGTTATGCATTATAATTTAAGATGTATAATTCTTTGAGTACTCTTATGCGATTTTTGGTAATATAACTTTATGACAGTTGATATAAATTATGGGATAACTAATCAGTCTAAAAATCAATCACGAATAAAACATAATCATTTCTCCTTTTTTCGGCAAAATTTCGACCGATATTGTTTTTTGCTTTGTTTTCTAAAGAAAACTCACGGAGATTTTTGATACCGTTCTCAAAGCCATTTTCCTCCAAAGTGATGAAAATTGTTTTTGAGATATAAGAGTGCAAAACTATTCAACGTCCAATGTTCGATTTTGCCCATCTGAAATATTAACCTCCTCAGAGACCAAGATACACTGGTATTCGAGTTATCGTTTTCATGTACAGACGAACGGAGAGTCAGATAGCCGGAATTCAATACGTCTCGTCATCATTTTGATCTATGTATATGAGTATATAATTCTATGTACATACCACCATCTATCACAACTAGTCTTGAGTACTACAAACAGGCGTTAGATAAACAAAACTATTGTACTCGGAGCAATTGAAACTTTTATGATTTCCTACGAAAACCAAAATTAACACACTGTCTGTGCTTTAGAATATATACATATGTATTTAAATTTCCATATATTACAACATTTTAAATTCCAGCATACATTTGCTCGACTTAGTAACTCAACACTCAGTATACTCGTATGTATGGCGCATGTTGCAACATTCCCGTTGCCTCACCTAAGTGTAGTTGTAAATGTAAAATTTCGCGCAAAATAAGCGGAATCACTTCAAAACACGTTGAACCCAATAACACGCCTACACGAACAATTGCATACACACACATACACAGCAAAACTGCAACACCTTGCTGGGCTTTCACTTAACACCTGCAACAGTTACCACATTGCCACTGCAGTGAAGTGTTTTTATAGTGGCTGTTGCAAGCCTCTTTTGCATGCATACACAAATATATATGTAAATATGTATGTGCCAGCATGTGTGCAACACGAAATAAGTCCACACGTAGGTGTAGTTAACATGTGTGGCAGCAATTGCTGCAAAAAATGGGGGTGTGATTCATCACTTGGGCGCATCAAAGCTATCGTGGCCAAGAGACCGCTCTCCAGAGGGTCAAGTAGTGTGTGCGTTGAAGAAATTGATAGCGCCAGAGATTTTTATATAATTTAATTTAATTTATTTAAGTGCATATCCTTCCTTTTAGTATGCCAATGCGGTCGCCTGCTTTTACCAGACACGCACACAAGTGCAAACAAATCAGCTGGCAGCACATGTGATGGTCTATTTGTTGTATGCCTATGTAAATACTTACATACGTATACCATATTTATACCCTGAACAGTGCCTCTATGTATGTTTGTAACAGCCAAAAAGAAACATCGGAGAGTTTATAAAATATATAAATATATAATTGATCAGCTTAGCGCAGTCGATTTGGCCATATCTGTCGCTCTGTCTGTTAGACCCTTAGTTTTTGATATAACGATCTAAAATTCCGCACATGTCCTTTTCTCCCCGAGAAACCTGCTTTTTTGTCAAAATCGCCGATATCAGATCATTGTGTAACATCGCTGCCATACAAATCGAACGTTAAAAATCAAGTCCTTGTATGGAAAACTTTTTTATATATTTTGCTCAAATCGGATAAGTTTGGCATGTAGCTGTCATGCATACTGATCGGTCAAAACCAAGTCGTTGTATGGAAAACTTTTTTTTTTTGGCAAGTTACTTTCACGAAATTTTTCGCGAATTAATATTTAAAGTAACAGTACAATCTTCGAAAAGAAATTTCAGACCATACTACAATAGTTGCCATACAAACCCAACGATCAAAATCAAGATAAGATCTTTTTATACCATTCTATGCTATAAAAAATGCACATGAGAGGGTTGTTACAACTTCGGTGTAACCGAAGTTGCCATTTTTTCTTGTTATATATACATATATGTGTGCATATAACGGCACATGCATTTATGAATGCTGTTTCCTTTCATATCCTGTTCTCATTTTTCCTTCACGCTTTTTTGCAAGCACTCAGCTCACACAATCTTTTCATTGTTTCTGTAGCATTTGCAGCAATTTTATGTGCTTGTTATTGTTGTTGCTTGTGTTGCATCATTAATGAGTTCGCACGTACGTGGAGTTGGCGCGTTGGCAACAGCAGGTTTGATGGAAACAACAGGACTCCGCGGAATAGGCGACTCGCTATGAATGGAGGCATTGAAATCCGTGCAGTCTACTCTGTACACACATAATACTTGTATGCATAAATACATATATTTATACATAAATATATACAGATATACATGCATGTATATATACAGCCATAATACCTGACATTTGTATGACGTTTCGCCAATCGACCTCTGCTTCCAGCAGTCGACTTCCGTTGGTTTTTGAATGATACACTGTATCTAACATACATACATACACAGCTATACATCAATACTCTTCCATTCTCGCCTGTCTGCCATTTTGTCTGCCACTGTGTCTGGC
The DNA here is from genome assembly GCF_001188975.3 of Bactrocera oleae. Classification (NCBI taxonomy): domain Eukaryota; kingdom Metazoa; phylum Arthropoda; class Insecta; order Diptera; family Tephritidae; genus Bactrocera; species Bactrocera oleae. The sequence goes on along the minus strand of NW_021662286.1, from coordinate 7,009,727 downwards.
GTTTTAGTTTGCTTGGTTCGCTGCCGCTCTTTGCTTGATTTATGAGTGTGTTCTCGCACTAATAATGCGTTTTTATTCAGCGCACACCCACTCATATACACACCCGCTGCAATGTTTACCTCGCATCACGTGTCGCGTCGCCTTGGAGCTTTGTCCCTGAAGCTTTTCTAAAATTTCTATGCAAATTTGTGATATTTGCGAGCAAATCTTTGGCAGAAGAAGAGGAGGTTATCAGGCTCTAATCACGCAAATTAATTTGTGAGCATATGTTCACCAGTGTGGATGGATACTGAAACATAAGGGGAAAAGAGACGAGTTCAGTATTTTCGATACAAAAAAGTGATCTACAAAAAGTTTAATAAAGAATATAAAGCAAATTTAAATATATAATATAAGCGCTGACATTATATATAAGTATCCTAGATTATCTTGTCCTATAGCAAAGAACAGAGCTTAATAGAAACAAAAACTTTAAAGAGATTATATTTTATTAAATAAAAAGATTTTGCGTATATAAAATTATCTAAAAAACTGACAAGGAGTAACAGATAGTTTTCGACGATATGGTCACATGAAATAAATCTAAATCAGGTATTCAATGAACACTTAACAAAGAGAACACAGCAGATAGTAATGTTTCTATATTAAAGATCTGTTAGTTCGCTAAAGCAATATCGTATAAGAAAACTTTAACTCTCCTTCAGTTTAGATAGTACTTATATAGTTTTCTATTGTCTTCACACGACGCGTCTAAACACCCTTACACCGTCCCTTTAAGATATATCTAAAATATATGTATTTTGATCATATGTTTTTTAGAAATATTTTTAAAAAGCAACACAGCAAAATTTGTACTCTGTACTTTTTACAGTGCGTTCAATTTATATGAGAAGAGGGTCAAACAGAGCTTTTTGTGTGACAATAAAATGAATGATGTCTCCCCTGATAGTCGAGTTTATAATAGTTGTAGGTATTTGTTTGTGTCAACGGCATCGACACATATGAGACCGGTATTAAAAGGCATTTGATAATCATATGTCTATGTATATAAATGTTTTGTAGAGAAAAGAAAGACGTCAAACTAGTTAGAAAAAATATCATTTTACAACTAAAATTTTTCGACTATGAATTGAACTTGTCATTGAAAGTTTATACCAGCCAATTGCATTTATTTTTCGAGAGAAATACAAAAGATCGCTGCCAAATCCTACTTAAAATTATTCCTAGGCATATATATTGCAATGGACACTTGTTAATCTCATTTAAATTAATATGAAGCTGGTATATTTCTGACCAAAATCTGTCACTTGACATCTTGCAAGGAGACCAATAGGTAAGAAATCGGTAGTGTGTATGGGAAAAATATATATATAAACTAGTTGGCCTTTCGGTTTGCACTAGTTGTAAAATAGCTTATGACTAGTTGTTTTGACTTTAGCTTTTTTAAGTACATACATATGTATCAATGTATAGCTTAACAGTTACAATTCCACTAATCTGTGCTTGTATAATTCATGCCGGAGTCTGCGAGTCTGTTGTTAGTTCATTTGCTTGATTAATTGAGAGGTGTTGTTGCGCGTTAAGTACACACGCAGTTGCTTAAAAATAGTAATTTAATATTGACAAATTATAATCAACACATATACTAGTTTATTACTATCGAAATTTGTATTCAGTATTAAATATTTTAAAACCAAATTAAAAGTAGCAAATATAAAAAATAGTTTGCTTGCTAGTTAATAACAAAATATTCGTATTATTTTACGAAAACAAAAATATTTTTTATTTTCACTGCTTCACACATATGTATATAGTAAATACTTTATACATTAGGCTTTGCCATTGTTCTTTTTTTTTTTTGTGAAGCACCTGAAAGTATGCTTCGTTTTTGGCCACTTTATGGAATTTATTGCTTGTAGTAGCGAAGAGTAAGCATTTCGTGGGTAAGAAATGTATAAGAGAGCAACTGAAAAAGAAATTACTTAAGAGAAGCTCGTTTTAAATGTACACTAACAGCGGTTTTGTTTTAAACCACATGTGATTTTACGGTATAAAAGACCCCTTTATAACTAAGAACTCTAAAATAACGATTGACAGAAAACTTCACAAAACGTCTCACCTTATTTATGATAGCAGTAAGAAACAACTGGGGGAGTCGACTCATAAATCAAGCGAATAACCCTCGCTTACAGATCTTACTACTAATCAACCGCTCCCTACAACAGCAATATCAGCGCAGCTTGAAAATTATTATAAAACTACAAAAACAACAAAAGTAAGACTTAACATTTCTCACCTTTATAATGGATTTTCTTGGCACCGCTAAGGGTCGAGTTGATATTCAAGTGTGCAAAAGAACAATAACATTGCCACAGTGCAGCAACTATTTGAAAGAGTTGTTGCTACAAACGCAATGACTTTAAGAGAGGGGAAGCGTGAAAGCGTAGAGCATTTTAAGTGTAATGTCAGCATATTAACAATGCGCGCTAACCGATGCTCGAGGGTCGAGTGCAACCACATTAGGTGTTGGTGACTTAAGTGAATACAGAATTGGTTGAAGGAGCAGGAATAAGCTAACATGGAAAGGTAGAAGAATGTAGTTTTAGGTATTTGAAGGAGTTGTTGCGACCCAAGAAGCTTTGTAAGTTCACAATGCAAATTGTTTTATGCACAAAACTTGCAAAACTTGCAAAACTTGCTTTTAGCGGTAAATATTATAAGGGAGAGACGCAAATATTCACTTGTGAGAATAAAGAAATGTATGTGTCCTTATACTTATATACATTTCGTTTTAAACATTTCATAAAATGTTTCGAGTACAATTTAATTAATTTTTGGACGATGTTAAGACTTATAACAATATAATCTTTCTAATATTGCCACCAGTCTAGATTGATCTAATTTGCTCAACATTTTTAAGCAAGCAAATGGAATCATTCTGAAAGAAATTTAATAATATTCAAATTTTTTCCCACGGTTCGTCATATATTCTTAATCTATCCATATTCATTACAAATTTTCCCGTAACATTCACCACCATTTGACAAGTTTTTATAGCGTGGCAAATCTTGATTGAATTGTTCGCTTTATTAACATACAAAAGCCAACAACTCGAGTTAATTGACAACCCTTCTTTAATGCTCTTGAGAGCATATGTGGCATATATTTCTAATAAGATCCCTCTGAGTATATTTGATGTAAACAAAGAAATCGTTCTAGTAAGAATTAACCAATATTCCCAATTAGTTTATTGCTTACATAATTTATTCCTTTTGTATACATATTGTACAAATGTGATACTATTTTTATGGCATATTTTTTTGAGCTAAGATTCAAATGAATTTATATTGATACACATGAACTCTGATTTCCAATCCATTTTGAGGATGAAAATATAAATATATTTATTTGCCACAAAATCGAATATGCTTTTAAATATTGAAATATACATACTGTTCAGATGTTTATGAAAATCACTATGTACTTGTATGGTATATATATATATATATTTTTTTTTTTTTTGTCATAGAGAGCTTTATATATTATCTTAAAATGTTCGCATTAATTAAAAACAATGATTATATAAGTCAAATTTAATTACAAGAAATATATTGTAATATGACGTACGAGGCAGAATATTTTAGCAAAATCCCAGATTTATCTTTTTATGTTCTTTGATCTTGATCTGTAATCTTTTGCAATAAAAAACCAGAAAATCCATAGCGAACCGTTCACAGGTTCTGCAGCATATAAGGGTACAAAAAGATCTTTATTTTGATTTTGATTGGCCAGTTTGTATTGAAGCTGTACGCTTTAGTGCCCTGATCTGAACAATTTGTTCGAAGATTGTAGTGTTGCCATGGACAATAATTCAAGTAAAATTTCGTAAACATCTCTTTAAAAACAAAGTTTTCCATACAAGAACTTGATTTTAATCGGTCAATTTATATGGCAGCTATATCTTATAACAGTCGACAGCTTCTTGGGGCGAAAAGAACATATGCAAAATTTCTGATTGATATCTCAAAAACTGCGCGACTAGTTTGTGTATTTATATACAGACGAAAATGACTAAATCGACTCAACTAATTACGCTAATCATCATACCTATATACTCGTACAAGCACTTTATAGGGTCACCGACATTTCCTTCTGAGTGTTACAAACATCTTGGCAAACCTAATACACCCTGTTCAAGGATATTAAAATTAATTAACTCTATTGTATCTAGTCCTTTGAGGCGTTTGGCTTTGCTCACAATAAAGACTGAAGTTCAACGTTATATTTGCTGTCCACTTTCTTAAAGACGGGTTTCCCACTTTGCGATGGCAACTTGATACCCTTTTGATAAAGGACTTCTCTTTTCGTTCCAACTCTATTTTCATAGCTTGGTGACATTAATTGCTCTGGATTGCGTTTGTAAAACTTTTCCTATTACTGTGAAGACTCTTCGTGTCAATTATCTCTTATATGGGGTTCTTATGTAACGAGATTTTCTAAAAAGGTAATTCTAGCTTCAAATTATGAAAAAATTATAATTTTACCAAAATAAACCTTTTTCCAATACGGAAATGGCCACGCTCACTTCTATGAAAAATTTTATATTTTCAAATGTGAAATTCTATTGTGCTGTTTTTAAGATAGGTGTAATTGCGAAATAGGTATAGGGTGGTTATACTACTATATAGAGCGCAATTTACATGTCAACAGGTTCTACGGTACCGGAATTAGCCCCGATTTTATACGGATATTTATCGGCTGTATAACCTATTTTTAGTATGATATAACCTTTTGGTTCACAAGGCTTCATATACCGATATTATTTATAACAGTGAGTTGGGTCCAAAAATGCAAGAAATAGGTCCACGAGTTTCCATAGCTTCAATATTTCGTCTAGTTAATTTTAATGAAGATGTAACTCTTAACGGTCTTCTCGTACCAAAAGTAAGTACAATAGTTCTTTACCTTCGCCTGACGTCATCAACTTATTTCCCAAGCCTCGCTTTTATTATACATTTTACAGACAATTTTATATTTATATTATGCTTGTCAAATATACACACATACAATATAAAAGCTACTTTTTCCCTGTTAATTTTCTCATTTTTTTCTTAAAGAAAAAGTAATAAGTAGCTCTCCAACCGAAATTTCTCTGTAAAAATACAGTTATCTATCAAAAATCAATCAAATTTCGAATTCTCTTTGTTAAACGTCTACAATTCAATTATGCTCATGCTTTTCCGGGCTTACATGTAGCAATATTACATAGAAGACATGATACCTGTTAGCTAGTTCGTCGCTGTCAAAAAGATACTCTCAAGTACTACATGTGCCAACATAAGTAGCTATGCGAGAATCTAAGAAGCTAATGGTGTAAATTTCATTAAGAATTCTCTTTGTGCATCGTTCATCACTCAAGAGATGCAAATTGATTGACAGCTAAATGGCATATAGCAGGTGGCAGGGGTATGCTATAAAGAGCACGTACATTACATATATTCAGAACTACAGAACAGGAAAGGCAGAAAGTCAAACTTCAATGCAGCAGCAAGAAGCTAGTTATCTTCTGCAGAGAGGTTGAAGCAAATTAGGGTGGACCGTAAAGGTTTTTAAAATACATATAGATTGAAAGAGAAAATGTGAATTTATTCAAACAGTTTTTATATTTATGGCAAACAAAACCAATACGGAGACTATCGCGAACTTTTAAGTTCTCAATACAATTTTTTTAGTATGATATGCCTTTTGTCTCAAAATACGCCGCAGGCTTGTTGCTTACAAATTCAAAGTCACCACAAAGTCACAGATCCAGGTCTGTCAGGCTAGTTTATTCCATTTGCCATCATTTTCACTTATTTGTGACCCGGACTTACAAAAACAGCATTTTCTTTATTGAACTAGATAATTTTTCTACAAGTTCGTTCTTCGAATGATCCCAAAATGATATAGGTATAATAGTCCATGTTGATAGTTTTCCCTATCCAAGATAGCCTACCCGAATCCCAAAATGTAAAATACATAGCCTTGTTAGCCTACTTTTCCGTATGTCTAAGCTTCTAACTTTGGAGCGAAATAAGGGTTACATATCGGTGAAAAATTCGGATTTATTTTAATTGCTCAACTTTAAACACTGCTCAGGACCAGATTATTTAGGTTATGAGCTCGTGCGGCACTTAAATTGCTAACAGCTTCCGTAGTGCCAAATATTTATGAATGACATATTAAGAAAGATACAAGATTTAATATCTCTAAGGTGTAAGCTTTTTCAGTCAACTACATCGCGTTATGTTGATTTTTTTATTGCTTTCGAGTTCATCGTCTTCGGTGCTAAACCATTCGTAAGCCTGTACAAAACAATTCTCCTATAGCAGTGTCTTTTGCAGGTTAGATCTAAATTCAATATAAAACATATGGATACAGTTCTAGTGGTATCATTTCATAGAGTTGGCTTTTTTCGAACTGTAGCTTCAGTTCCAGAGCTTGTATTTGTCCTACAGAAAACGGACACACCCTAATAACTTTTATATTTTCCCTCAATGTTGAAAGTTATATTAGTTCCTTAAGTCCTCTGTCAAAATGAGACAAATTCGAAATAACAATAATAATAACAACAACAACAAATACTGTTATGTATAAAAAACGATCTTTATTAAATCCATCATCAACCTTACATTTCCTTTACATTTTCGTAATATGTTAATTATCTACTTACATACCTACACAAATACAGTTGCGGTACACATGTACGTGTGTGTGTATGTATGTGCTTTTTTTTATTAAGAACATTACACAAACAAGAATAAAATCGGAGAGTTTAATTGAAATGCTTTAAAAATAAACGATTGGTGTGTATGAAAAAAATTAACAAATATGTGTGAGTGTATGAGTGTACATATTTAAAACTAAGAGAACAAAGAGAATAAAAATATATTTTTTGTAATTTTTTTTGTTAATGTATAACGCATCCATACAAACTAAATATTAAAATAAAATAATTTATGAAACAAACAGTCGAATTGCGTTGAAAAAATGAGCGCACAAGCAGGAAGCCGTTACAAAGAGAGAGTAAAAGAGAGAGAGACGAAGAGTAGGGCGGCTTGTAAAGAGCGCAAGTACGCACATTATCAACGCGACACTTATGGAAAACAACAAAAATAACTATTTTACAAATATTTACTTGTAAATTCAAATAGAACGTTCGTCAAAGCTTTCATTAGAGCTTTTGCGCTTTCACAAATATTTTCGCTAAAAACTCAAAAATCGTTAAAATTCGTAAATAAAAATAAAAAAATTTTATTACAGACCAGCAAAACTGGCACTTCGAGGCGTTGTTGGTTGTCACACGTTAAAAAAAGTTTTTTTTTCGCTTTTCCATTTGCTTAGTTAGAAATTAATGTAACAGTTAATAATAAAAACGAGTAAATATTAAAATCGTAGCATATGTTAGTCAAAGTACAAGTAAAATAATAGAGCAAATCTCCACCGAAAACAACAAACTTAACTGTTAGGTAGTTTAGGCGCGCAAAAGTAGACTACAAATTATGTGAAAATGAGTTTTCATGGATTCGTCTTTTCTTCTTCTATACCTACAACAACACCGCCACACGCTACTCAATGGATTATCTGCAACATTTTACTCCTCGAACATACGTTTCTCTTGACATCCGTTTAAACTTTATCTTTTCCCCTCTAAAAAATGTTTCTTATTAACTACACTTGCTCACTTCTTCATGCATTACTTTCTTTCTAGTATGAACAAAATATGCTTTGGATCTTTTCTTTCCTATCCATCATTCCTTCCTTGCTTGCTTGGCCCACAAAATTTAGTGCGATGGTGCACCATATGATGAGCTGGGCGCTGAGGGTGCCGATGGCGCTGCCGGGGCACCATAATCGCCCGATGGTGGTGGCGCAATGCTGTTCGGGTATGGACCGGTCTCTTCTTTTTGTGTCTTGTAGCGAATGAAGTAAACTTCGGGTTTGCTGGGCTGTGTTGGTGCTGGTGTGGGAATGACGATGTCGGGTTGTTCTTCGGGTTTTTTGACCAACACATAGACCAGTGTCTTCTCTTCGTTTTGTGGTATAACTGGAATCACTGGTGCGGTTGGTGCTGGTGGTGATGGCGCCTTAATGAAAACGATTTTGTAGTGCTTCTGTGGTGGTGGGAAGACAATGGGTTTTCTGTAAAGAGAGTGAAGAAAGAGAGAGAAGAGTGTAAAATTAATAAATCAATATAAAATATGGTTTTATTTGGAAAAAATAAGTCCCATAACGGATATATTATAATAGATAGGTTTAAGTTTAAATACCTGAAATTTTTCTAATAACTTTGTTGAAAAGCTTTAATAGAACACTCAAAAATTTTGTAAAATTTTAAATCTTTATGATTAACGTTTTAATTTTTTGAACCAATCATAAAAGACATTTTTTAAATGCTGGAAGCTTCGGAGCTTTTGAGTGACTGTGGTGATAAAATGTGTAAAACAGTTAAAGTTTTTGAGAAATTTTTATCGCGATTTCTAATTAAACTAGAAAAAACTTAAATTATACTTTGCTAAGCGCCGAAATATATTTTGTGATCTTTTATCTTAGAGTTTTATTTCAATTTTAACATATTTTAAATGGAAATAATACTACATTAAAGAAAAATAAAAATTGTGCTTTTTCTACCAAAAGCTTTCATCAAAAATTTGTCCACAGTTTTATGAAATTAAAGTATGCAAACATACATTTTGATTCACCTGAAAGCTTTCACTACTTATTACATTAAATACACAAATTTGTAATTGGTTTCATAAAATTTACGCATATTCATTTGTATATGCTTGAAAACACAGACCTTTTGAGCTTTTGTGTTAATTTTACGAAAAGTAATAAAAGCTTTTTAACTTAAAACAAGGTTTTAACATTTCATTAGCGAAAGTAATATTATGTACTATATAGTGCAATTAATTCTGAAGTTTAGTCCCGAAATTTAATTTCAATCCCGAATTATTTTAAATAAAACTTGTGTTTTTTTACTAAAAGCTTTCAACCAAATATAAATAACATAAAAGTTTTTTTTATAGCACTGAAAGCTTTCAACAAATATTAGATTTTTATATTCGTAACTAGAAGTTCGAAAAATTATTTATGCAATTATTGTTTTACTTAAATCTTAATAATTTTGCTTAAAATTCGTAATTGGTTTCAATTTTGTTACATTCTATACATATTTATGAAAGCACAAAGCTTTTGAGCTTTTTACGAAAACTAATGGACGACTCCCAACTAAGCATTTCTTATAGCAAATAGTTTTATGGGTATAGTGCACTTAATCCCGAAACGTAGTCCCGAAATCTTAGTTCAATCCCGAATTTCAGTCATCTAGAATTGATTGATTCTCATAATTTGCGTGCTTATTTTTTTGTTTAAAAATAGACTCGAAAAAGTTTTTTGACTATTCGGAATCCCGAAATGATTAAGTTTTTATCTATACAAACAATATTTTTTTCTATTTGTATGAGTGTTTATGTGATTTGCTTTACTACCTTGCTGTATAACTCAGTGATACTCAAAGTTGCGAGTATACATATGTTTTGGAAAAGTCAAGCTCTCGTATTGCCAAACTTTTGTTGGATTACTAAAGAATTGCATTAAGCAAACATAGTATTATTTTGAAATTATTTTAAGAGAAACTGCATATTCTATTAAGATTCAGATTTATCTAAAATCCAGAGTTGATGCAAGCTCAATTTAGTGAAAGCTTTTTAAGTACTCTGCTATCAACAAAGTAAAGCTCAAAAAATTGCTTTTTATTTTATTTTATTTTCTTTGACAGTAAAATTTCTTTGTACATCAGTCATATCAATCACTTTCATCAAAATGCCTGACTTATATCCCATAATTATTCCGCCCTCCCCAGCCACCGGTCACAAAAGCTTAATGACTTCAACGAATCTGTGTGTGAACTCGAGCGCAATTAATGATCGCTACACTTTTAAGCACATTGTCATTTATTTAAATTTATATTATGTTATTTTTCTTTTTAATAATAAAAGTTGAATTATCTTTTGGCCAACACACGCCGCCAGGCAAGTGAAGACAAGCGATTGCCACTTGCGGCGTATGCAAATGAGGCAACACCTTGCATTGTCGATGAAAATCAGTTAATGTTTGTTTTGCTACACCTCACCGTCAGCAATTCATTAGCGTCACTTGTGATCAGTTGTGTAGCAGCAAAAATAAAACAAATACCCGCGCATATGTGTGGGTGTGCGTGTGTGGTCGAAAGATGGGAAAATGAATTATGATGAAGGCAGCGATCACAACATTTGTAATTATTAAAGTAAACATGTGTATCTATTATATGTATATATGTATGTGTGTGTTTGTGTGAAAAATTAGGTATGCAAAATAGGTGCTTGCAACAGTGTACCAATTAGTGCGACTACAGGCGATTGCGCTCAAGTAGTAGTAAAACTGCTTACATACATACATATAGACATGTATGTATTGTATATGTGTCTGCATTACTTATTTAAATTCATTTATTTTGTTTTACAACAATAGCATTATGTTGCACAGATTTGCCTTTGTTGCATGTGGCAACAGTTGAACTAATTCATTTGCCTCAAGCGCTTGCTATTAATTTCAATTTTTTTTTTAATCTTTTTCCAACGCTCAACTCATGCATTTCATCATTTTTATGCTCCATTTTTCGGCATCATCCACCCACTTGCCTCCACTCGACAAAATACGCACGCATGGCTTGCAACTGCGTATTGTTTAACTCAAGCGAGCAATTAGATCCTGCTGGCAAAATACATGCATCTTTCATGCCCGCCACAAGCTTGCCACATATCTCAAGCGCTCATCTTTCACAGTAGCTGTGGCCGCTGTTGCAACTACTGTGCGCCTACTGTGCATCACCCGCCGTCCGTCCATTTGAGTTTCGCATAAATTATGAGATTTTTCCCGCAACTCAGTTGCGTCTGGGAGTGGCGCAGCCAACGCAACGCAACGCTTTAATTGGTTTCACTTTGCTGTGAGTTTGTGTAGTAGAAATTTGTGCGCAGACGCAGCCAGCAACAACATGCCTCTTATATATATTAATATATATATTGTATATCTTCTCTTCCCTGCCCGCTTGTGGCACTTGCTTGGCAAATTGACACAGTTTTAAGCAACAACCTGTGGCTGCCTGGCTCAGCTGCTTTCCCAAGCGTTCGCATTTGCATTTTCCCATTTTTCACATGCATATTGGGTTCAAGTAGTTCAAAGTACAGGCAAGTGAAACTTAAGTGGGCGGTGGTGGACGGCTTAAACGCATAACTGTTTTACAACTACGATTTTACTTCAACTAGCTAGATGCGTGATTTAATGCTTAGCTGTTTTACTAATTCATTCCAAGCTTGGCTGGGTGATTTGAATCTTTACGCGCGCTGCTGATCTTAACTGGATCAGAGCATTTAGCTGATGAATATTTATGATCTAGTTAAACTACTTATTTTGGCATTCTATTTCTTGACTAATATTTGCAAAAAACACGAAACTGGTTTTGAACATTTTGAATTGAAAAAAAAATTGACGAATATTTGAAAATATGTAAATTAGTTTACACTGAAAAAAAAAATTATTCTTAGAAGCTTTTCAGAATGATGTACTACTAGTTTTTAGGAATTATTAAACAAGTTTGAACAATAATTCTTATTTTTCATTACTTCCGTTTTGAAAGTTAAATATTTTCGAATTTTTATACATTTTATAAAATCTAGTACTAAATTTTAAATTCTACTACTATTTTTGGTTTAGTTATTTTATGGATATATGCGTGATCCGAATATTTAAAAAGTCTTCTATAAAAAAATTTTTGTTTCTACTACAGTTTTTCGCTACTACTATTTTCAAAACTAGAAGAAACCGCTTATTTTATTAAACGTCTTCTTACAAGCCTTAAGGCGATTCTAAGCGAGTGCCAAAAGAATGCTAATAAAATAAAAAAATTTATGTAAAGCAACAACACAAACTCGACCATTATCCGCGTTCAGCGAGCATTTAAAAATAAATAAAAACCTTGAATTATTGCTTTGGAACTAAAAAGACGCAGCATTTTTGCGATATCGCAGTCAAAAAATCTAGAACACTAACAATGAATGAAGCATATGTATGTATGTTTGGCAGCTGTGAAGTTAGCATTGTTGTTTAGTAAGCTCATGAAGTTTTCGTTTCGCCAGGCGCTTGCCAAAAAACAGGGTTTATAATAGCAGATTTGTTTATAAAAATTTTATTCGTTAGTTTCTTGAAGTGTTGAAAAGCACTTGTTTAATAATATTTAATAATTTAAAACGATTGTATATAATACTATGCTTTCCATTTACAAAACTAGACACTAGAACTTACTTTGGCTCTCCCAAGTACCTATTATACAATAACTACTACATTATTATTTTTTCGCTTCCTGCAATTTTATAAAATAGTAGTATATGCTACTATTATTTTTTCAAAGTCCTACAATATAATTTCTTTTTCTTAATGATTTACTAAATTTTTTCAATTAAATTTTTTTTTTTGCACCATTAACATTAACACTCATTACTGACACTTCACGTTTGCAACTCTTTTCCTTAAACCATCTTCATTATATTTCATTATTCAACAACATTTGACACTTTTCTGTCATTTTGCAATATTTGATAATTTTTTTTTTTACCAGAAAACGCCAGCAATCTGTGCACTTAACTATGAAAATACAACAAGAGTAGTGTAACAAAGAGTACTTAAGCGCTGCTTAAACAAATATTTCGAGGCATGGACATGTACTGATATAAGTAATTCGATAGCACTACAGCAACTGCCCGTTACATCTAAGCCCATTTCGCCACTTTTTTATCGCAGCTATTTGCTATTTCTTCTTAAATTTGCTACACAAACACCTTCAAGAGCCTTTCACTCTCCAACTGTTCCTCAAGCGTTAAATTATTTTGTAAATTATACAAAAAGCCTGTGAAGCGAGTGAAGAGCTTTCAACGCAAACAGATCCATCAACGTGACTTCTTCCATTACAAAAAAAAACAAAAACACAAATAAAGGTAATCATGATTAAATAAAATAAAAATGGACAAGTCATTTCACTATAAAATGTTTACTAAAATTTTTGCTGTCATTACAACATTGTTTGTTGTAATATGAGCTTATACAAGTGTCGACTCACAGCATTTGCCAGTAAAACGGCAAAATGCAAAGATTAAAATAAATTACGAAGGAAATCCGATTTTGCTGAAATAATGACGACTTTTACTTTCTAAGTGATAGTCGCATCAAATTGCAATGCAAGTTATCAAGAGCGTAATAATTATGAAAGATTAAAATAAATTTGTATGCTGGCATTAATATTGAGCTCTTCAATTCAGTTTATTTTATCAAATTTACTGAATGACTTTGATGATCTTTAAAATGCTTCCACACTCAGTCAGTTCAAAATTCTTTAAGTTTTAGGTGTATGTAATATCTCCAACGTTCAAGAGAGTGATTTTTGTTATCTACTTATGATATTTTAATGCGAAATTGGTTGCATATATATTTTTTATAAATTTATACTTTTAACAAGCAGTACTGAGTCAGTATTTTTTCAGCCTTGCTGTATAATAAAAATGTGGAAAACGGTTGGCCTCAAGGGCCATCCCTGCAACTTCCCTCTAATTTCATACGCTAACGTTCAAATTTCGCTTTTTTCACTGCTTTTGAGCTCTTCGAAATTTTTCGTTTTCGATATCTAGCAAGTAATCAACCGATTTCGACCCGGTTTGCGGCAAACGATGTGTTTCTTCAAGGTTTAGAACTGATTAGTTTTTGGTGTCGATCGGTCAAGTCGTTTGGAAAAAATTCGAAAAGAACGAATTTTTATTTTTGAGATTTCTCGAAATCTACTGGTCTGATTGGGTCCAAACTTACACGAAATTCAAGTGCAATGAAACCCTTTGGAATGCCGTTTAGTTTATTCAAATCGGTTGAGCAGTTTAATAGTTATAAGAGGGTCACATACATCCACACACACACACATACATCCACACATACATACAGACATACGGACATCATCGTAGAAATGTTCGGGGAAGCTTCCTCGACCCTCAGAACGTCGAGATCTGTTGAGAACTCGGTTTTTGCAAAATGGGGTGAAACCAATATCTTCCCGATTTTTAGAAAATTTTCCATTTTCTTAGCGGGAAGTTAAAAAGTGTAAATTTTCTAAAATCTCCTGTATATAAGATCAGTGATCTTTAATCCATCTCAATATTATATTTTTGTTTTTTTTTTTCACACAAATATGAATTACATTAACATGTCAAGAGTGCAGATCGATTCTTCACAATATTCTTTTCTTTTTCTTACTAATATTCAGTGTGAGAAATTTGTATGATCGTGCCAAATATGTAAAGATCTTTAATCAAAATAGACCTTAAACTCTGAATTGCTAAAACCTTAATTCTAGCTTTATTATGAAATAGGCAAGGTTGCTTATTTGTAGCAAAGTTTTGACAAGAATTGCAGCTGCTGCAACATGATCCTTTGATTTTGAATCTTCGATTGCAAATGATTTTGAATATTATACAGTTTGAAATATATGATTAGAGTAGAGTTAAAATTTAAATTGTATATTATCATAATCATATCATACAAGTAGATAACCTAATATCTCTTAACGATCTTGTAAGTTTAATTTTCATGAGCGTTCTCGATTAATATTTTTACTTATGCTCTGAAATAGAACGATGATAATGAATATTGATATCCCTGAATATTATCTTTGGTTCTTATTTATTGAGATTTTCCAAAAAATTTGTAATTATAAGCGATATGATTGATGAGCAAAATGTTCAAATATTAATTTTCTTTATTTTCTTTATTTTTGAGAGTAAAGCAAATATTAATGTATTAATTGTACTCTGTATCAATTATAAACTTTTAATTAGTAGTTACAAAAGTGGATTACATGTAACCAGTTGGGAGTTCGTCCTAATGAAATAGCACAAATTAATTTGCAAACATGAATTAAACTATGCATCAACTAAAACCATTTTATCACTGGGTACAAAAGTGATTCAAATGTAACCAGTTGGTAACTAGACTCATTGAAATTAGCATACAATAGTTGGATGCTGAAATGACATGTTTGATTATCAAATGTTTATACATGTGGCATATCACATATATCGCATTTCATTTGCGGTCTAAAACCACTTACGTCGCTTAATCGTTCGCGTGGGCGATGACAGCAAACTATTATATATTAATATAAGTAGTTTTATTTTATTGCATCTTTTGCTTTTGTAACTTCATCTAATTGTCTGGGAGTCGTTTTTCTTTTTGCTTAACTAACACCCAAGAAAGCATGAAATGCCGTTAAACATTGTTGCCTTTACCACCAAAACACCCACACATCTACTTGCAGGTATGCATTTTCCGCAAAGTCACAAACGGAGCACAGATTACATGTTACATAAGAAGGAAGAGATACTAAATGTGGTATAAATGTAAAAAATGTGAGCCACAAGCGATCGCTTAGTTGGCGAAATATTTGTTTTTGTAGGCGTATCCAAGCGCTTTACATTCACTACTCACTTGTTGGTGGTGTTGAGTTGTTGTATTAAGGGGTTTCTTATATACTTTTTGTACTATTTCTGAATATTTTAGTTAACGGAAAATTGAAAAATTAACGGCAAACCTTTAATAGTATTTATTTTTGGAGTGCTAGTGAGGATCAGTGATCGACAGGAAGACAGCTGGCAAGGTAAATGTTTCAAGACCTGCCATACTTTGATTGTTTGTGCCTTTTCTAACGCTAACTACTTAATTAAAAAATTAAATAATCAAAGCAAATGATTACATTTATGTTGTGAATTCCAAAAATAACTACATAGCGGCATAGCTTGAGGCATGAGGCATAAGCGAAAAACTGTTATAGCAAACCTACAAAACCGTAAACTATTTCAACCACTTTTACCGCTCAAATGGCAGCAAGCGAAATACCGGCACGATACACGCCCATGGCGACAATGTTGTCAGCGCCTTATGTGGCCTACTAGAAAATTTTACAAAAACAAAATAAGTTTTTGTACTTCCTGATTACTGCGATGAACGGCATATATATATACACACAAATATACATGTGTATATATTTCATTACATTTGTGCATAATGCGATTTTTTGGAGTTATGATGTTATCGCTATTGCCGTCGCTGGCGGTCGCTGATGGTACCACTTGTACTAGTCACCTAAAGCAGTTATGTACCTATATAAATAGCACATACGTATGCATATATTTTTTTTTTGTGCACGTTAAAATGAAAGTAAAGTTATAAATTTAAAGCAAAATATTTCTTGGCTGAACTAATTGGTCATAACGCCTAAATATTTGTATATATTTATATTATATATAAAAATGTACATATGAATATGTATAAAAATATATATAAGTCTATATATTACATACGAAAGTATATATGTATCACCTGCTCATCAGTATTTAATAATTAGCCAAAATATAAATTTTAGCCGGCACAGTATAGTAAATGAGGTATTATATTTTAAAAATCATTTTAAAAAATTTTTAAATAGTTTTTCAACTAAGAAGCTTTCTGAAATGTTTATAATAATGTTTCAACGCATTTATTCCCCTTAAAAATTTTTAAAACTATGTTATTATATAAAATATTAAATTAAGATTCAATAGTTCTCTCACACTATATTTGAATGACTCGAAGCAAATTAAGCCACCACGATCTCACTTAAAGCCATTAAGTTTTTCCATGCTGCATGAAAATCACGTAGGAATCTCTTTTTAAAAAAATTATCAATTTGAAATTATTGTAACTACATATCAGTTAATTATCTAAACTGAGAAACTTGAGAAACTTACATGTTTGAAGTGATCGTGGCTAAAGATCAGTTAATATTCTGATTTTTTCAATGTATTTTAACTTAGAGATTCCAAAATAGAGCTCTCAATTTGTGCACTTCCTGAATTTCATTAACAACTTCATGCATAGAGTTTTGAAAATAACTAAAATTAAGCTTTTGAAATGATCGAGATGTTACGATCACTCCTCAAAGCTTATGAGCTTATAATTCTTTAGTTTAGAGTCAAAAATATCGCGTGAAAAACACAAAGACTTCATATGTTAACGAACAGCATTGAAGATTGTATTTTTGAAGCAAACTTTTGACAAACTGTAAGTGATCTTCGATTGTAAATGATAGTGAATAATATTCGTTTCATAATTTTTGATTAAAGTAAAGGAATTCAAATTGTATAATAAAGTGAGCTTCAGAGACGATTATTTAGATAATGCAATAATAGTTAAGGATCTTGAAAGTGATCGCTGATCTAAAATCCTTTTCATGAGCTTTCTCTACCAATATTTTAATTTATTCTATGAAACATAACAGTAATAATGCAAGATAGTTCACTGAATATTTTTTGATCACTCAGCGCTCATGAGCTTATAATTTTTATGTTTCAAGCTAAAAAGAAATGTGTGAAGAAATAGAAAGTAATCATAAGTTAGCGATCTGTGTTGAAGATTTTGAGTAAAGATCACTCTCTAAATGCTTTGGAAAAAATCAAAAGTTTCTCAATATTACAAAAATCTCAAGTAAAAAGTTTAGAAGAATTCATTTAGGTGTTTATGTGAGCATAAAAGAACTGGCTAAGTGATCGTGTGACTCGCATATCCAAAATCTTTTATTGAAGCGGTGTAGATAAAGAAGTATAGATTAAAGTAGCAATATTGTCTATATCCTCAGAAACGGTCAGCTCGTTTTACGCAGGGAAACTGGTCATGACAAGATGATTTTACTGTATCTCAATGAAAAAATTACATTAAAATAAAAAATTATTAAATTTTCATTTGAACGGTTTAGATATAGATTTTATTTTGTTTTCGTTGATTCGAAGTGAAGTTGAGAACATAACAAAATACTATTTTGAGTTAGAAAATACATATTATCTAACGATCGACGCTCATAATGTTATATGTAAGTGACACCTTATATATTTATATTCACTTTAAGCTCAAAATATTATTTTGAACTAGATAATACATAACGTAATATTGTGATCGATGCATTATTTCAAAAAAAATTTAGAGGAACCTTTGAAATTGATCGTAACGATCACTGCTAATGTCCGATGTCTCTGTCTGTCTGAATAAAAATCAATCAGAACTAAACAGTGAACGGTAAAACTCGACTATAACTGACTGATTCATAACCTAAAATTGATCAGATTGATGATCATGTTATAATCACTTCCGTGTATGATAAATTTATAAGTAGGTTGGTCAGTATGTAGGATTTCCAGCTGATCGTAAATTTTTGCATAAAATGATATTTTTGTGCATAAATACCTAATCTTAATCATACTTCGGTATAATTATGGTATATATTAATGACGAGATTAGCAATAAAGGTCGAAGATTTAGGCAGAATCATATAAAATTTATTTATATTTATTAATTATATAATATATTTGATAATATGATCAATGATTATCTAACTAATCACTACAAGCCTCAAAGACTCTAGACTAGCACTGTCATGCAAATCTAAAAAGCATTTAATTTATTTATGTTAATATAGAAAGCTTTTCTGTCTATTTAGCTTAGTTTTACTTCCTCCTTTCTTTGCCAACTCATCCATCATTTCATATATTACTTACATACATGTATATTTATTAAGCACTCATCATTTTGTGTAAATATGTATGTCATCCTTAAGTTTATGCTAAATGGCGTTAAACACTCTGTTAGCTATAATTTACATAATCACAACGCTGTAGACATATCGACATTTAACACCTGCTACTTTTATAAAACAACAAAAAACAAAATTAAAGCGCATCAAAGCGTCTGCCTTTCACCGGAGAGTGATCATCAAGTTGATATGCATATGCATATGTAGATTTCTATGTACACATGTATATATGTGCAAATGTAATATGTTTTGTAATAAGGAAGTGGCTGCTGACACGCTATTGTTTACCGAAATTAAATTAAAGAAAAAATTAAAATGAAATAATAGGAAAATTGTTGGTATGAAAACTCCTCTTAAAAGCAACCTCAACCTCTCAATACTTTTTTTCAATTCCTAGTCACTGAATTCAGTTACTCCACCGCAAAAAACACGTTCCAAATATTTCTAAACACCAATTTATTTATGTACATGAATTCGTTTTGATCACGTGCCCCTTGTAAGTGTTGCCACTGTGGTCAAAGTATGCGTGTGCAGACCATTTGTGCAATTCGCGTGCGTTTTTGCAATTTTTTACATTTTTTTTTCATTCCTTTCATATTTATTTGCCACATTTTCCAATAACTATAAACAGCTTGCCGCATTTGAACGTCAATTGTCATTCAAACAGCTGCCGTCTGTCAGTCTAATGCGATCAACTCGTTTGTTGATGCTGACATTGTGGCAATTACTGCTCGGGCTCATGCAACTGCACTCGTTTAGTTTGGATTTTTGGATTTCGTTTTTGAACGACTTGTAGGTTGAAGCTGTTACGGTTAACGGTGCTAAGTTCAAGCAGCAAATGTGCGCTTAATTTCCGCCTAAGTGCGGCGAATTCGTTTTAAGGTTTTGGAAATGTTGTGTCGAATGTGTGGAATTTGAACGTGTTTATATCTTGATCTTTTAATTTTCATTTTTTTTTGTGTCAGCTTTGTTTTAGTTCATAAGGAAGCGATAATTAGGTGACACTTTTGGTTTAATTATGTAACATTATTTGCATAGATTAAATATAAAATGAGGCTAGTTAGTTGAATAGTTTTATATTTTTCAATTTTTTTTTCGAATTGCAAAATTTGCCAGAAAAAATTATGACTTTTGATAAAGTGGTTGACATCACTTCTTAATGTTTTAAGTTTTCTTGTTAATATTAAGTTTCAATTTGAATTTTTTTGTTCATTAAGTTTGTCAATTCCAATCGAAAAAAATTCTGATGCTTTAAAAAAAAATTTAAGTGGCAACACTTTTTTTTAAATTTTATAAATCATATTTTTGAAAATTGCCAATTTTCTTCAAAAAATTAATTCTGAATTTTAATAAAAATAAATTAAGAGGCAATACTTTTCTATAAGTTTCTTAATATTTTTATTTGAAAATTTTTCTTAAAGAAATAGTTGTAAAAAAACAATTTTATTTAAATATATTTTATACTTTTCCAAATTAAAATTTTTTTCTGAGAAACTGGTTATTTATAAAGAAATAATTCTAATTAAAAAAAAATATATTAAGTGGCAACACTTTTCCAAATAAAATGTTTTTTTTGAGAAATTTATTTGATTTTTTTTTATATTTAATTTTTGTGATTCAAAAATTTTGAAAATTGTTTTGAAAAATTCTGGCTACTCTTATGCCTAATAATTAATTTAAATGAATAATTCTGAAACAATGGAGCCGCTTCAAGAGTCAATCATTTTTAAATATAAAAGATCATGGCCCTGCTAGCTATACATATCAATATAATTAATATGAAATAACGGGAAGTTTTAACCCTGTTTATTGACTTTTCGCAATAATGAAAATTAACACCACTCTTGAAAAAAATTGTATACAAAAAATTCTTACTACTGGAAGATTCCAAAAGGCTTCGAACCAACTCGAAAAGTAGAATATCTAATATCTATCACTTCCAAGACAATGAGGTTTCTCGCAAAGCTTATGGACAGGATAGCGTCAGATT
The DNA here is from genome assembly GCF_001188975.3 of Bactrocera oleae. NCBI lineage: Eukaryota > Metazoa > Arthropoda > Insecta > Diptera > Tephritidae > Bactrocera > Bactrocera oleae. The sequence goes on along the minus strand of NW_021662286.1, from coordinate 6,989,004 downwards.
ATGGAACAAGTTTTACGATCTGAAAGTAGTAAACGGCTACTAAACACTAAAAGGCGTCAGTTTTGAGTCACCAATAACTCACAAATTGTCCTTCGATTACTCCAACAAGAATTCTGCCTCATAATTAAAGAAACTAAAACAATAATTTTGCTTAAATTTTCGTATTTTTTCATTTTCATTATTGTTAATTTTGTTGTACTCTATTAATGACTGCCAATTATGCAATATCAACACAAACAATATATGATCATCTACAGCCATTTGTCCATTACAATATTACTGCAGTTATAAAAAATACGACGTTATGAAATTTTTATCGCCACTGCAATTGTCAACTGCGTAAATATTTTTCATTGTCCGGCATTTCTGTGATTTATATGCGCTAGTTTTGCTGCATTGTCTTAGTTTATGACGGCTTTAGAGGAAATTGTCAATACAGCAATTCAAATAACAAAAACAAAAATGTGACAAAATGAAGTGAAAAAGAATGAATACTTATAGGCGATTATATAAATTTTTCATATGCGAAAATATTTATTAATCTGCAGAATATGTCATATTATACAACATAGCTGTCCTCGATTCATCAAAACGTGGTGAATGGCGAATCGAACAAACAACTAATATAAATTACATAAACAGCTATAATCAATTGGATGTGAAATAGTGGTTGTACGGCTTAAATACAGCTCTTAAATATTCGCTTGCTGTTTATAGGGAAATTTCATATGGAAATTTTTCGAATATATAGCGGAACTTAAATATTGTGAGCAAATATCCTATATTTAGGTTCATGAGTCTTTTGCACTCAGATGAGGGATCAGTGATAGAGACGCTATTTTATAGTGGGAAGAAGACCCAAAAAATTCCTTACTTTCAAAAGAAAACAAACTTAAGTAGTAACTCCTAATAAATATAGTTCTTCTTAGAGAAAAAGGAAGTGAAGACTTCTTCAGCTTTCTTAAACGTGAAGATTTGTGCAGTGTTTGTAGTCTGCCTAATAGGGACCCCTTAACTTTCATACTTTTTTTATCTCTCACTTTCATCCTTTCATTATCTTTGACTTACCTTGGTGCCTGATATTCTGGCTCTGGTGGTGGCACATGCACATAGACATGCTTGTGTACCACAGGTGGCTGTTGTGGTGGTCCATATACCGGTGGTGGCCCATAGCCGCCGCTGGGCGCAGATGGTTGATAACTGCTGGGTGGTGGAGCGCTGTAGCTGTCACGTGGTGGTTCTGGACGTGCTGTTGCCAAGCCAGCTGCAATTAAAACAAGTAAAACCTGCGGGAGGGAGAGTAAGGTGAAAGGTGTGAGCATAATTGACATAGAAAGTTGATGATGTTTAAAGGAGTGAATAAACAAATGCGTACAAATAACACTTTGATTAATCGCAAACTGTGATTTTAAATTAAGCGAAGTAAAAAGATTTACTGCTAAATATTTTTATATAAGAAACATTTTTTCTTCTGTGAAGAAAGATTTTTCATTCTTAAATAGTTATTTATTTTTATATTTTTCCGTTTATAAAAATATTTTTAATTGGTTTTTCTGTATTTTTTTTAATTTCCTATAAGTACTATTTTTTTTAGAAAGTTATGACTTTATGATTTTAACTTTATGATTTTAGAGATAAATAAATTGCTATAATTTAATATATGCCGTGCTATAAATATTTAATCAAATCTGATATCAAAAAACTTGAAAATATTTTTTGTCATAAAAAGTGGGTCAGTTTGTTAATATATTTTAAGTATTCAGGTTTTTATTAAAATTTGTTTGTTTTTTAATATTTTTAAAAATTTTAAAAAATATCTTTAAAAATTAATATTTTTATGCCGTCCTGGATTCTCAATCATTTTGTGAACTATGATTTCAGTTTTTATCTTAATTTTATATTCATTTTTTTGCAGGCTATCCCTTCCATTTTTTTGAAATTATAAGAAAATTATGGTCTTTTTCTAACAATTTTAAACAAATTTTATTATAAAAATATTTTGTTTTTAAAACTGTATTTTTCACAGGTTCAAAAAAAGTTCATTTAGGTAATAACTTTAAAAATTCACAAACTCCGAACTTTTGTAAGATTTGTATTTGTTTTTAAACATTTTTTAAAAACATCGAATTTTTTTCAGCATTTAAAAATATATCGAAGTAAAAATTATGTAAATTATTACTAAATTTTATTTTATTTTCAAAATATTTTGTTTGCAAAACTGAAAAACTAGGTCATAAAAACAACCCAACCTTTGAATTTTGGAAATGTAGTATTTTTTTTAACATTATCGCCTTGTTTAAAAAGTTCGATTTTTTTTCTAGCATTTAAAAAACATATGGAGGTAAAAAAATTGTTATTAAATTTTTCTGCACAATTTAGATATAGAAAACAAAAGTTGCATTTTTCTAAAATTTTATTTTAAAAATATTTTGTTTTCAAAACTGAGTTTCAAAATAACGACAACAACAACTTATAAAATAGTTTTTAAAATTGCCAAGCTGTGAATATTTGGAAGTGAACTTTTTTGGAAATATTTTAGTTTTTTTTAAAATGCTCAAATTTTTTTCCAGCGTTTAGAAATTACATCGAAGTAAAAAAACTTGTTACAAAATTTTGCTGCAAAATTGGAATATACATAGAAAGCAAGAGTTGTATTTTTCTAAAATTTTTTTTTTAAAGTATTATAAATTTAAAAACTGTATTATGCACACGTTCAAAACAAACACAACCTGGTTTAGGGAATATTTTTAAAAAATTTCCAAACTGTGAATTTTTAGAAAATATATTAATAATATTTTTTTTTTTCTAATTTTCGTCATTTTTAAGAAATTCGAACTTTTTTCCAGCATTTGGCAAATATATTGAAGTACAAAATGTTTTTCTAAATTTTGCTGCATAGTTGGACTATAGAAAGCAAGAGCTGTATTTTTCTAAAATTTCATTGTTGCGTTGCCACTTTTGCATAATTTTCAAACCGATTTAATTTTGAATCAAACCCCGTTTGCATTTTTTTGATTTGAAAACATTAAATTTTAAAGCTTGCCAAATTAAAAATTTATTTGGTCGATATTAGTTTTTTAAATTTCTTATCAAATTTTTCCACACAAAATTTTTAATGTAGTTACTGTGATTTTTTAATTTGATCCAAAAAACTCTTCTCTAATGATTTATATAGGTAAAAATTTTCATCATTGAGTGTTTGTATGTTTGAAAAAATATATTGGGGTTTAAAGTTAGCCCATTATTTAGTACACAAATTTAAAATGCCGCTATTTTTCACATTTTCCTTAATAATTCTTTAATCCTGTAATGATAATGGGTCTCTGTATCCATAAATTTCTGGTAATTTTGGTTTATGCATTTGGTTGTGAATGTTATTTTTAATTTTTTGCATTTTTTACACAGATAAATATTTTTTATTCAATTTTTTTTTTATGTTTCAAAATTAAGTTTTTCTAAAAACAAAATTATTTTTTTATATCTACTAAATACTGCTCCAATACACGTACCGCACAAAAACGTTTCATTTTGTTTGAGTTTTTCAAAAACTGTTTTTAGTTTTTTACAGTGTAGTTCAAAAGGATGTGCGGCGCTTCGCTACTGAGGAAGTTTAAATCCAATTACAACAAGTACACAATGTCGACAAGAGACCAAATTCACTGTACGGCGCGGCGCGTCTTTCTGCATGATTCTGCTGCGGAGTTTGCCGTTTATATAGGTACGCGTCGCAAAAACCGTTTCGGCAAAGGCAACGTCGACGAAGACACAGCGCAAAAGCAAAGCCAATTGTCTGCGCATGCGTAGAGCATCTGTAATGTGTGCGCGCGCAAACAAGCTGTTGGCGCAGGAAGGTGGTACACGTGTGGGGTGTATGTACACCAGCTTTCGGTGCAATTGAAGAAGACTTAAAGCGCTGCGCTTTTGCTTTCATTGTTGCCAATGTTATTGTAGCGCGCCGGTTGCTGATTACTGTTACAGTTAGTGTTTTTGTTGTTATTGCTTTTTCGGTTGTGATTTTGTGGATCGTGTGCGATCACTTTCGGTTTCATTACCTCACCTAAGCGAAAGAAAACCCCAAACTCTCTGCAGCACCAAAGTTTTCCAATGTTTTATGTTTTCGCTTCGGCGCGCGCTCTTCGGGCGCATCGTCGCTCTCCACAGCGCTCCGTCTAGGCGGTGTTATTGTTTTCATTTTCATTTCATTGTTATTAATGTTACTATTATTGTTTCAACTCAGCTGGTGGTGATGGTCTTGTGGTCTTCTGCTGTTTGCCACCCAAATGATCATCAAGCCGAATCTCATTAGCCACGTTTCGTTGCTCTCTTATTTGCTTCTATTTTACCTTTGATTTTTATATCCCTCATTTTGTTTGTGTGCGCTCAATTGCTGTCTTTCGCTTCGTTATTTTATTTATTTATTTATTCTTTTTTTTTTTTTTGTTTTTTGCACTTTGCTCACTCCAACTCAAATTCATGTGCAGCTGCAACATCTTCGTCATGCGCCACAATCTCATCATGCCAAATGTTGCACACTCATACTTGTACAGTTAGCCGATCGCGTTGTTGTTTGCCTGTTGCTTGGCTGAATCGCCTCGTGATCGCTCTCATTAGACCAAATGCCACATTGTGGCAGCGGCGTGCGGTCAAATCGCTGGCAAACATTACGTTCGTTCAGTCAAACAGATGCTAGCGTTTTGGCAACAACGTTCATTGCCAGCACGATCGCTCGCACTTTCGTTTACATGAAGATCACTCAAATGGTCAGGCAGTCAGCAACAGTTGTGAACGTAAAACGTGGCTTTGAGTAGGCTTTTGGAGCAGACTATTTGAATGTGTTGATCGCGCTTTGATATAATTTTTGTTTAAAAGTTTGGCTTATTTTGCTTCATTTGCTTTTAAATCAGTGCATATCAATTTGTATTAAAAAAAGAAAGCTCATCTTAATTAAACGAGGCATAGCAAGTAAAATTGCAATCTCTAGAACAAGATTAACCTTTGTTTACTTTTTTATCAGAAGTGAGCTATAGGAAAGTAATGTCTGTGCAGAGCGTCCAATAAACTTATTTAAAGCTTAACTTCTAAAAGAACCAGCGACAGTACTATAACTTTTAATAGTTATTAAAGGCTGTAAGTGCTGAAGTTAGGTACGGTCTCATCAGTTTCGACATCTGTAGGGCATTACTTAGAGTAAAGAGACTTACAAGTTTTTGAGATTCTGGTGATTTTAAAAATAATAATTTATATCTTAGATGTACTATGATTGATTTTACATTCCACTTCTAAAAGGAATGTTATTAAAAGAACGGCTTATTCAGTTTTGTTTTTTCCTCTGCGGCAATTGACCTCACAACGCATAGGATTTTAGTCACGTGCGCAATGCATTCGGCAACAGCAATTGATTTCGATTAGACTTAGACCTTGCCAATATGTGATAGCGCTGAACGTCTCCTTCTAGACAGTTATTTATGAAAATAAATTTTCTTCCGCGGTTCAGTTACTGAGTAAATTACTGTTTCCTAGGTGCCATGTAAGCGAAATGGGGAAATACCTAGAAGATACAATCGTTTGCTGATCCCCACCTTATTAAGCCATGATTAATTTAAAAACATAAAACTAATCTTCCTCAATTAAACAAGTGATTTCCCAGTCTGTACGGCCTAGCTCGCCAAAACAGTTTGGATTTTTATCCCATGCATTATAAAATAAAACTGAATTCACTTATGAATACCATATGATGACATGTTGCCCTCCTCGCTTCTCTGTGCATCCACGCGGCAGACTTAGATTTTTCTCTTGCTTATTACTGACCATAACCTGATCTGAATATCCTCTGCTTGATATCCTAATAGCATACAACTCTGCCTGCCGGTGTTTCACCTACATACATTCAGCTATAAATACACTGTAATACTTTGCAAATCAGCGATAGTTCTCTTGAGTGTCGCCAAGGTTCATATGTAATTCTAAGCACAATTCATAAAGTTTTGTCATCGCCGTTATTGATTTATAACGCCGTGAATCCGTCAATTACAAACTCGCATGGCGGCCACTTAGAACAAAGTCAACACATTCGTTGCAAGCTTTCGAGTGTCAGTGCCAACTTTTTCGATAGACCTTTACAATTGCTTTATATCCATATTTTTTCACAATATCCAAACATAAGCCACTCAAAATCTTATATCTTAGAAACCAACTGTCCGATAGCTTTATACACATGTTTGAAGGTTAGGTCTTACTTCAAAACATTTCGATTCACGCTCTGAAAGAAATATGCTTTAGGTGAGTAAACTAATCTTCAGACTGATTTTATTCTATCTATCTATCCGACAGCCTAAAGAGCTTATCTAGTGTTCTAAACAAAAACTGTTTGTCATCATTTGAGGAATTTCAACATTTCAAATTATCTGATTATATGGTAAATAAACCTAAGCGCTGGAGCAGATCAGGAATCACTTATGGAAAAGAAAAGTTTAAAAATTGATATTTATACAATAAAACGTATATAATCCACTCAGATAATGGAGCATTTCAGCTAGAGCCTTAAAATTATCAAGAAGCAAAACATGAAAAATACTGATCTTTGGAACAATTTCACTTACAGAAAGTGAGTTTGTGATCACAAGTTTGCGTCTGCAAGAAAAGTATTCTTTCGTCTATCCTTACCCTTTTATACTCCATATAAGCTATATTGCTACGATGTTTGCAACACCAAGAAGAAAGCGTCGGAGTCCATGTAAAATGTATATATAAATGATCGGCATGAGCTGAGTTGATTTAGCCATGTCCGTCTGTCCGTCCGCCTATCTGTATATATGCGAACTAGTCTCTCAGTTTTTTAGATACTGATCTGAAAGCTCTCATTTATCGGGACAGCCAATATCGCACCATTATAGCATACAAGTATAGCTCTAAACTAATCGATATGAAAAACTTATTTATTTGATATATTTAATATCTTCACGAAATTTGGCACAGATTATTATCTTAGGCAACGCTGAAATCCCAGAACAGATTATTCAGATTGGACAACTGTAGCATATAGCTGTCATACAAAGTGACCAATCAAAATCGAGATAAAGATCTTTTTATACCTTTTTATGCTATACGAAATGTAGCTTCGGTGCAGCCGAAGTTAACGTTTTCTCTTGTTTGTTCTAAGTAAGTGTAGAAAGCATCTTTGTTGAGCTGACCGTTATAATAATAGCCAGCAAATCGTAAAACAAAGAAACTATAAATTTTTTTAATAGAAACAGCATAAAATTTTACATTTTTAATTAAGTTCGACCAACATTTCGACCCTTCAAACACACTAAAACAAAAAGAGAAGGGTTATTTCTGTCATTTTTTGTATCCGATACCTAACTAATTGATTACCTAATACTCGCACTCCTTATCGTAAAGTGCCCAAATGTCAATTAGTGACCGAGTAGACCACATCAGGCTCTTAGATCGTGGGAATCCATCAGAGCTCGTAATGTGCTCGCACCAGCGAAGACATATTTTCTCGCACTTATGCAATTGCCCGTTATCGGAAAGCAAAGGCCAAAAAATGTTTGAAAACCACACAAAAACAAAAGGCGAAACACTTATAAGTTATAACCGTACTCATCGTTAACTGTAGCACAAATAATAAAAACAAAAGCATAAGGTACAAAATTAAAACACTTTCACCAAAAAACAAAATAATTTTATTTTCATTTTTTTTTTTTGCATCTTGTTTTTTTTAGTTTTCTCGACATAAAATCTGTAACAAGAAATCTTCAATCAAACCATTTCGTGTATTGAAATGCCAAATGTAATGGCATATTTAAGTGGCAACATTGACAATGCGGATGTGTGCGTGTGATGATGCAACATGTAGTTACAACATGCTCTACAATGAGAAATGTGTAGCAAAATGAGATCAAAAATAAATAAATAAAGCTTTTGCTAGTAAAAGTAAAGCCAAGAATAACAACAACAAATACACTTCAGTGATTCAACTTAAAATCGAACGAACGTCAATATTTGAGCATTCTATGCAAATGTGAAGCGGAAAGGAACCCACAAGCTTTGCTCAAAAGCTTTTTATTTCGTGTGCTTTGCATGCGTTTTATGAGTTACAATTACCAATGACAAGTATACAATTTTCCAATACAAAAACAGTTACATTTTTTTTTTGGGATGCAATGGCTGTTGCATGAAATTATTTTTCTTGTTACGAGTACACTTTATTATTATTTTTTTTACTTATTTTTTTTTTATTTCTCTTTTTTAATATTTTTTTATTTATTTATTATTAATTTTTTTATTTATTTTGTTTGAATTTTTTTATAATTTTTTTTTTGGTTATGACAACGCTCGCACTCGTGCAGTGCAGTGCATCGGCATGGCGCTGCAGTGGAGGTGCCAATTTACGCATTACGCAAGCGCACCCCATGCGGCGCAATTCCGCGTCAACCGATAGCGATCAATGCGCGGCAAGCGCAGTCACACAGCAGCAAGAAATGTATTTTTTCTGTTACGCACACATTTATTTTTCGCCTTCTTCCTACAGTCACCACACGACAGTTGTTATTGACATTAAAAAATCGCCTGACCAACTGCAGGCCAGCAAGAGCGAGCGCAGCAAAAAATGACGCAGATGGCAAAGCAGGCACTCAAAGCTGAATAAAGCAAAGGTAAGGCAAGCGGCAACAAGCACGAAAATAGCAACAATCGCAGAAAACAACAACAAAATGCGAGCAAAATGAAGTGGCAACAGTCAAATCACAGACGTATGATCGCATTTGCAATCGCTATTTTTATGGCTACACTGTTGTTGTTGTTATTGCTATTGCTGATGCTGTTGCTCTTGCCGTTGCTATTGTTTTTGTTATTGTTGTTGCTCTTGCAATGTCCAAAGTGGCCAGTCGTGTGCACAATGCGATGGGAAAATGCCGCTGACAATGGCGAAGAAGCTGCAATATGTTGCTGCTTAGGTAGCAGCTGACTGCTACAAGTGCATCACTGCTTGCAACAATAACAACCATTGCACTAAGCATGCTCAGCAGCAGCCAATGATCGCTTTTTACAATCACTTTGAACTACTTTGCGTTTAAATAACTGCCGCGGAAGACTGGTAAAAAATAAACATATTCACAATAAATATTGTAAAATATGTATTAACCGTTAAGTGATGTAGAAAAATTTTCAAATAATTTAGTGGCACGCTGCTGAGCTTACAGTTCTTTACCGCATAAAAATTCCGTTTACGCAGACCCAACTCTCGGTCTAGTAAATTTTCTTTCCACTCTTGAGCAATGACATGTGATCTTTTCTAAACACTCAAAGTTTCTGTTCTGTGAAGGTTCTTTAAGAAATCTGTGACATTCTTAAAACAAGACTACTTATTTAATTTGAAATCCGACCTTTGCTACGAAGTTTTATGCAAATGGAAGAGGAATAAACCGTAAGACCATAGCCATATTATCAACTTCTTTGACCGAAAATCAGGAATTTTAAAAAAATGTGCAATACAATCATACAACGTGCTTTCTTATAAAATGGTCGTGGGTTCTTTAAACGGTCGTCTACTTTCGCGGTTTGAAAAACCCCCCGCGCTGACTATTAACATTGCGTCGTTTATCTTTAAACGCGTTGTCTCAAAAGAATTTTTTTTTTAGGTTTTGGCACGATTCTGTCAAAACTGTGATATATTTGAAATCTACCACCTCCCTGATTCTTAGGACATTCGCTGACGCAATGCGATGTGTGATTATTGCTTTAACTGTCGCTTGGTTATGGACGTATAGGCTATCAGCTTGGGTACTCTTTCTTAAAAATTTCCCTGAAGATCATTTGCTACAAGTGACCACAGAAGAAGCGACAGCATACCCTGCTGGAGAGTTGAAATTAAAAAAAATGTGTGCAAATATCATATATAGCTTTTTTTTGCGATCCAGCGTCCAAAAATAGACCCGAAACTTGATGTCGAAGGTAGACGACACCCTTAAGGTCGTTCGCTATTCTATATTCTAAGGTCTCTTAGGTTAGGTTCGACAATTCGGTTGAAATACAACAAAAGTTCTAAGCTTTGATCTCATATACCGACAAAGCGCCATGAACTCATCAACAGACTGCTTAGATTTTTTTTCCGATTAAAGCTAGTTCCCCAGGATGGCTGAGAAAGACACGGTTCTTATTTATTAATTTCACAATAGCGGTACAGTTAAGTAGGAAGTGTTAAGATGTTTCTACACCATATTTTGTCAAACAATTTTAACAACTGTTGTACTCTAAGATTTTTGAACGCCAAATAAACAACAACCGGTTAAAACCCCTACAATGGTGGCAAAGACGAACATTGCTGCGGGCAAGGAACTCTCTAGACCTCATTTGATTTATATCTGGCTGGTTACTCAGCGCTTGCGAAACTCTCGTGAAGTCCATGCATCCAGAAGCATAAATACTAGATTTTTATTATCCTTAATTGATCCATAGACGTCTACCTATTCAATCTCGGATCAAGTAGAGTCATAAATTCTAGCTAATAGCGACCGTTTATGTCGTAAACTTGCCAAGCACAAAAATCGGAGGAACCTTATATTTTTATATAGAGAAATCGGAGGGACCTCTATGGTATGGTGAAAGATGGAGCGGGATGGAAAGGCAGAAAATATAGACTAGTATATAAACAAATAAAAATATAAAGTAACGAGGTCATTCGTATCCGATTGCTCTTATAAGGGTTAATCAAAGATCGGAAAAAAATCGAATTACAACTGCTTTAGTTGCTACAAGTACGACGATTTTGTGCATTCATATTTTGGTCAAGTTGTCGGTCGCACTACAACATATTGTACGACAATAAAAACAACAACGAAGTAGTTGTTAATTCGCGTAGCAGTCGATAAATACTTTTTAGCGCGGCAACAGCAGCAACAAAAGTAGCAAAAACTTAGCAAGCACTCGCCGCTTGCTACATTCCGCCTGCAGCTTGCCGCTGACGATGATTTGAAATTGTAGCAAAATAGCAACAAAAACAAAAGCAAAAATTTGAGAAGCAAAAACGTACGTCGTTAAGTGCTTGTTGTATTTGTTTTTGTTGCGGCTACCATTATTACATATGCATAGTATGTATGTATGTATGCATGTATGCAACAGCACCAGTTGCTGTTTATTGCTGCACTTGAGGGCAACATTTGCCACTGCCACTAACGGCGGCACATGCGACAGCATGCACAACGAGAGCAACTGAATTCAAGTGCGTTATGTTGCAACAGCCACTATGCAACCATGGTGCACTACACTAACAACAGCCAAGCGCAGACAAACGCTCGAGCAACAATTGCAATTGTAATGGCAATAAAATTGCATCAATATCGTGCCGGCAGCGTAATGTTGGCGACATTAGACATAAAAAATTAGTGGCAAAAGAGTGTCAACAGCTTTGCTCGCGGACAGGAGTGTCGAGGCGGTTGCTATTGCGGCGTGTGTAGACACAAAGACGTCATCTATTTGCGTCAGACATCTATTTGCGTAATCACCGAGCGGAGTTAGCTCCAGGCTGGAAGTGGTGGTGTTGTAAGCGGTCTGATGGCAGATTTATGTGTCCAAATTTCCCATCGGAGGCAAATAAACTTATTAATGTCTTTAAAATGTTGTACCGTTATATAATATTTTAAACTTATCCGCTGTGTGGAAGTAAAAAGTACTTGCATTGAAATAATTTGGACTTTTGCAAGCAGGAAATTATAGACGATATCTGCGCACCCACTAAGTAAATGTTTATTGTAAACAATCTAGCTTTAGTTTAAACTTTTCCATAACTGCCTAAACTTTCTTCAATTATACATTCAATGTATCGGAGCTTCTTCAAGAACACTCTATAAATTCATCTTATTTAACAGTTCTTCCAACAAAAATTTATTATCTAAGACTTCCTGTTTCTTGTGTTAAATGTTTTCATACCTTTGTCGCACAACAAAAGCCAGCCCTCTCATTGAAGTCTGTGCTGCCCAATAGTGTGCGGCGTACGTTAGAGCCGCATTAAAGTATAATCTTGCACTTGAATATCTCGCTGTCCCGTTCCTATTCTTCTACCAGCTGCGATGGTACTTGCTCTTCGTAGTACAGCATATAGCTTAACGCCAACTCGTATCTACTTGTGCCAGTCTCCCAGCTTACTGTTGTGGTGTCCTGGTTGCGTTAAGGTCTTTCTTAGCCATTGCTGTATACATGCCCTAACCTTACCTTTGCAATTTGCCATGTTTAATTTGTAGCTTCATGTCCTCAGTTCGCAAGGACCGCCTCCCTTTTTTCGTAATAATATTTTTTATTGAGATTTTTTAGCCAAAAGAGTTTCCATTTTTTTGAGTAATCGGCGGATGTTTGAGTTATGCAAGTTGAAAAGAATCGGTGCGTTATGTAAGTTCGATAATACTTGTATAGAATTTGACGTTCTTCCATGACATTTCTTTTGTTCTTAAACTTTTTCCCACTCTGGGCGCACTTTTTCTACAACCTTTTCGAATTCTTCTATTTTCAAACCTGTTACATCTCGAAAATCTCAAGTATTAACCGATAGCTCCTGAATGAGGACAAAATCAGGCTGTTCTGTTGTCATGCAGTTAATTAGGGCTAATGATGCTAATTGGCTATGATGGAGATTAATTTGAAGAATTAATTATTGTTTTATCTGCATATTCCTGAAAGTCGCTCAAGAGCTCTCTCTTTTTCACAAGCTCAGACTTCGAAAAACACTCAACTTGCACAGTGCTTTGACGTCACTCGAGGACTCCATGGGATCTTTTTCGACTACACCCAGCTGGTTTTCCGATGTTTGGCGGTCTGCAGCATCGGAGTCTTACTTACAGGTCAAAACAAATAAATTACCATAACTAAGCTCCACAACAAGATGCAAGACTCTTATTTGGTATACAGGATTCCAATAGGGAGGGGCATCTGCAGTTAAATTTTTTTTTTTAAAGTGGGTCACTACAATATAGCAAAAGTTTAATCAGAGCGGAGGCGAGGTGATATCAGCTGTTAGCTGTCAGTGGGAACCTGCGTTACCTTTGCTCTAGGCTTCAGTAAAAACCGATTTTTACAAGCTATACATATACATATATCATACAGACATTTTTTTTTACCAAAAAGAATTCTCAGATAATCCAACAATTGATCGAGAGAAGCTCGAAGCTTTTCTATTAATCGATGCTGCGATCTTTTTGGAAATTTTCGGAAATTTCAATTACATACTGCATTAGAGTTCTCTGCCTCAAGTATAGTATATTTCACACCAACTTATTAAATTAAGTAAAAACTAATAATAATAATTTTTTTTCAATTAACCAGCAAAGCTGTAACTTTTGTATTGAAATAATGAGCGTAACATTTAAATTCAAGTAAAAATTAGATTTATTGACCGTGCATAAGCTCTAAATTACCGAAACTGTTTTATTATTTATAAACATCATGCGTTTAACTTTAATACATATGCGAAGATTGTTAGTTCAAAGGGCAAGTGGGCAAGTAATAGTGTTACTAACTTCTAGGCTAAAATTTTATGATCTGAAAAGTTCAAGTGCAAGCGTTAAACTAAAATATAAATTAAACCATCGCTATGCAAGTAATGAGCGCTTAAACCTATGAACAGCAATTGTGGCGACCTTCAATTTACCAAAGTCACACCGACTGGCGGGGCTTAATGGCTGGGTACTGGCGGAAAATTATGCCAAATATTAAACCAGAAAGACATTAGATTTAAAATAGATATTTTTAAAGGCATTTTATAAAGTAATACATACATATGTATTTAAGCCTGTATACTCGTATATGTACTTAGGTCTATAAAAGCATAATTGTCGGTTACATTTGCTTGCGCTGAAATGAATGTGAAATGAAAATGTAAGCAAGTGAACTGCAGTGACCATGTTAATTCCGATTCGCACTGCCTTCCTTTAAAATTGCGTTTGCACTGGGCCCAATGAGGCTGCAAGCGCTCATAAAATAGTCGATTAAATACATACATACATACATATATCTATATATATATAACTGTAAACTCATGTAATATGGCGACGCTTGTAATTTCGTTTGTCTTCGCCACTACGAGTACGTGCAAGTCGCAATACTCGCTCATTAATGTCTACAATGTTGACCATATGTTGTTGCTGTTGTTGTTGGGAGTATTTACTGCCTTAGCCGTCATCAGCGCCAGCTGTCCACACTGTTGCTGTCCAGTTTTAATAGTCACACCGGGTTACGTTTGAATTGGGCTGAGCGGCTGGCAGTCTAGTATATATAATAAATATATATTGTATAAGTGTACAAATTTATATGTGTGTATGTTATATTATATATAGGTATATGCTATACATATGTAACTATTTGTAAGGGCAGACCTTTGATTTGCGGACGTAATCGTCATCATTACAACGGTCACTGCAAGTCAACTAAGCAAATCGTTGTAATGTACAATGTTGCACGTTGTGTTGTTTTCTTGCAACAGTACAAACAAGCTTTAATTATGACTACACAAACATCGAAATTAGTGTTTATGAACATACATACATACATTACATATTTGAGTATTAGTAAATGCAGTGATTTGACTGCCTCCATACAACAGTTGTTGCCGATAGCATCAAACGCATGCACTATATATGTATGTATGTGTATAGTATACACAAAGGCAATCGAAACTTTATAATAAAAGATGAATGCATCATTCGTCATTAAGAGAAATTTTATATCGATTACAGCAAAAACAAAAAAAAAACCATTAACTTCGGCTGCACCCAAGCTATAATACTCTTCACATTTGCATTTTATATAGTATAATGGAGTATAAAAAGATCTTTGTCTTGATTTTGATCGGTCAGTTTATATGGTAGCTATATATTGTAGTGATCTGGTCTCAACAATATCTTCGGAGAATGCAACGACGCATTGAATAATATCTATGCCAAATTTTGTTAAGATACCTTGACAAATAGAAAAGTATTCCATGCAAGAACTTGATTCCGATCATTTAGTTTGTATGGCAGCTATATGCTATAGTGGTTCGATATCGAGTGCTCCAACAAATAAGCAGCTTCTTAAAAAGAAAAGGACGTGTGGAAAATTTCAGACCGATACCTAAAAAACTGAGGCACTAGTTTGTGTATATATTTACAGACAGACGAACATGGCTAAATCGGTTCAGCTCATCATGCTGATCATTTCTGTATATATATATTTTAACACCAATAATGAATTGATCTACTTTTTGATACTTTGTTCTGATGTGAATTATATTCGAGTGAGGACGTTCTACATGGACCAGAACAAAGAGTCGTCAGAAGAGGCAAGGTCTAGGTTAGAAGGTGGGTGAGTCAAAACTTCGCAGCCGCTCTTTTTCAAAAAGTTTTTAACCCATAAGGCTGATGAGCATGCTAGGAAAGGTTATGGTTCGCTACTGGATTGTTGGATCTCAGACCAGCTAGCGTTGGTCAGCTACCAGGGCTTCTAGGGAACTTTTCGCTCGCAGCAACGTATATATTAACACTTTTAACACGTTCGCTCAGCTGAAGCATGTTCACCATAAATTTCCACCAAAATTAGATCACATTCGGTTGAGGTTTTCTTTATATTAAAATAATGAAGAAGAACTCCTTCGAAAAATTTTTTTCAGGCCAAAGTTCTAAAGTTCTACGTCCGTTTTTACCCTAGAAGATGCTCATTTGTCAGACCCACCGATATCGGAACACTATAGCATTGGCTTCCATACAAACTGAACAATCGGAATCAAGTCTTTGTATGCGAAAATTTTTTATGTGAAAATTTATCCTCACGAAATTTGACATGGCTTATTGTCCAAAGCAACGGTATAACCTCCGAAGAAATTGTTTAGATCGGAGAAATATAGCATATAGCTGTCATACAAAACTTAACGTTCAAAATCAAGTTCTCAATATGGAATAAATTGTATGTGAGAAGAGTATTATAGCTTCGGCGCAACTAAAATTTACATTTTTTCTTATCCTATTCCTTTTTTAGTCGCAAACAATATACTATGTTGCTAAACTTTTGCCAGCTTCTTCGTTTATTCGATTACTTTTTTTTTCTACCTAACAAAATCCCACATATTTTGTACGCAATACTTTGTAATGAGGCGAATTTTTTGGCGTATTCGCTTGGTATTTTGATTGTGTAGAAAATAATAGTCTAGTTATACAGTCAGTGAGCTGTAGCTGCGTACGCATATTGCAACTAATTTTGCGGCACCACATGTGGCGCTTTAGAGAAACAGCTGATCTCCCGTCTTTGTATTTATGTAGCTCATGCGGCCAGTCTTCACCAAAATATTGCTACATACTTTTTGCCCTGTCCATATGACATTAAAGTATACATGGTTGCTCTTCTATATATGCCATATATAGGCTTTTATATACATATTCATTGGATTCAATATGAATGTTCATGCGTGCAACAGCAGGCAACACGTACACTAGAAAATATAAACGATTTTGTAGTTATTTGATGCAATCAAGCCTTGTATGAGTTTTTAGTAAGCAATTAGCAATAGAACCCTTAACTAATAAAAAAATTTTGCTGAACATATTTAAGAGTTCTGGAAACAACTCTGCTTTGTAAGCTTTGTTGCTTTTGTTAAATATTTTATCTAGTGTTTTCTATAACTAGCGTACAACGTCTTTCTGAAAATGTGAACCCACTGCACTGGATGACGACCTGGATAATGAGTTACCTGTGCAATTTATTCCCAACCATTTGGTAGTGATCCGAGCTGAGCAATGAAAATCCAAGAATCTCATTGCTTCAAGATACCATTTTGAAGTTTTAGTATCTCTGTTGTTGAACATCACAGGATATAGATTTAAGATATATAATAAAATTAGTTCACCTTTTTAACGCAAAATGACTTCAGCCTCATAACCAATCTTCAAAGCCATGTAAAATGAAAAGAGCTTCGACTCATTCTTGAATAGAGTAGAATACTGTAATCGATGACGGTTCATATCTAGATTATAGGATAGGCACCGCTTTCTGAAGCTTTTGAACGACTTTCCTACTAAACTATTTCGACTCTCATGACACGGAAACATATTCAGAACTGTAATGAAGAGAAGATGGAAAAGGAGCAGGTTTTATTGACAGTGTAAGGGCTTTTAGTGCTTAGATAATGTCTGGACATATATAAGAACTTTCCGGATTGCGGATTCTTTCTGTCCAAAGTCAAACAAGTGAGTCTCTCAAGTTTACTAAGCATATCTCATTTTTTATTAATATAAGATCAAGATACAGAGACTTCTAGTAGTAGATACAGTGTAGAAAAACTCAAAAGCTTTTCTCGCAACACACAAATATTTCTTTCCTTCTTTATAGTGTCATGCAACAGCTGCAGTGACACTTACAACTAAGTAAGGCATCTATGAAGAAGTAGCTGCACTGAAGACAGATAACTAATCCAATGGCATGCGCTCAAACAAGAAATATATGAAGCTGTGTGTAAGCTTATGTAACATATTTTGTTTTGAAACGCTGAATCTTACCCATGCCATCCTCACCCAAAATGCGTGTTGAACAAATTAGAGTTTAACTTGTGAATGGCAACATATTGCACAACATACACACATATCAAAACAACCGCTTATCTAGCCAAATAATGTTTAACGACCGATAATGAAAAGTTATTAATCAAGTTATTTATTGAAAAATATAAAAATGTGAGAAACGTAAATAAATTAAATTTCAATAGGCAAATGCAACTGATGATGCACTGATTGATTATTTGTATATCATTTGTTCATGTTACTTTTTAAGCCATCGGACTCTGTTGTACTAAGGTATTACAGGTTTTTCGATAACCGTAATAAGTCCAAGTGCAACGGAAAGACAAAAGTTAACTTGATCTCTGCTTACCAGTTCTCTTCATACAGTTTCTCTACTCTTAAAGTTTTTCTGTCCATTGGGTAGTGATTGTGACTGATTTTTAGTCAGAAAAAGAGCAATAAACACCTTCAACTCCAGTTTATAAATCATAGTTGACATAACTAGTTTTCTCCGTGAGTAAAAGACTCGAGAAAATTCAAGTAGAATATCAGAAACTAACCATAAAACCGAGGTCTGGGTACTTTTATGAAGTTATATTCCGATTTCTTCCACTATTACTAGAAAGATTTTCAAACTAAGCTGATAACAAAACAATATTTATGAAAGGTTTCCTCGACTGAAAAAAGCGATTCTCTATACCTATTCGATTATTCACAACTTAAACAATACTAGTATGATCGACAGAGACCTGAAAAGGTTGCGAATAGCACAGCTGAAGAAGATTTAGTAGAGGAAATTACGCTGTGAGCAAAAATCAACGCTGTTGACTCTTTCAGCCTCGATATATGAAAACTAACTTTCTCAAATAAACCGAAGTGAATTTAAAAGCAATATATCGGACGTAGTATCCCTTAAACACGCTCCTAACATTATACACATAGGGGGGACCCTCTTGTAATCAGATTTTATATGGCTATAATGCTTTTAGTTCAAACTTTACTGTTAAATCATCTTTGAACTTTCTCTTGGGAGTTAAAAATTATACCTGGTACCAAAATTAGGACCTGGTGCTTTACGGGACGTCAAGACTCTGTTGAGTAAACGTTATGACAGCTACACTTCAAAATAGACAAGCCGCAGGAAATTTGGTTTAGAGAATCTGAATTTTACATAACATTTCAGGTCTTCTAGACAAATTTAAGTTTGTAACACCCAGAAGGAAACGTCGGAGACCCTATAAAGTATATATAATATATAAATGATCCCCGTGACGAGCTGAGTTGATTTAGCCATGTCCGTCTGTCCGTCCGTCCGTCTGTCCGTCTGTATATACGCGAACTAGTCTCTCAGTTTTTGAGATACCGATCTGAAATTTTTGAACAAGTCTTTTTCTTACCAAGAAGCTGCTCATTTGTCTCAACGGCCGATATCGGACCACTATAGCATATAGGTGCCATACAAACTGAACAATCGGAATCAAGTGTTTGTATGGAAAACTCTTTCATTTGACGAGGTATCTTCATGAAATTTGGCGTGTATTATTATTTAAAGCATTAATCTAATCTCCGAAGAAAATGTATAGATCGGATGACTATAGCATATAGCTGCCATATTAACTGAACGATCGGAGTAAAGTGCTTGCATGGAAAAAATTTTTTTTTGACGAGGTATCTTCACGAAATTAGGCACGAGTTATTGCTTAAGGCAACAAATTATTCTCCACAGAAATTGGTCAGATCAGATGACTATATCATATAGCTGTCATACAAATTGAACGTTCGGAATCAAGTTCTTGTAAGGGGCCTTTGTATTTGTGAAGGGTATTATAGCTTCGGCGCAACCGAAGTTAACGTTTTTTCGTGTTTTTTATATTTTTACCACATAATTTTGAAAGT